>OZ023206.1:58093899-58693899 GCA_963995525.1 Escarpia spicata
TATATATATATATATATATATATATATCGACAACATCACTTTACGTTTTTGGGCGGTGTACGTTGGAACAGAATTACAACTTCTACAGACATGTTTCTAACGACATCCTACAAGTTCAGATACAAAATACTACTTAAACGGATGAATAAAAGATGGACATTCGACAGCTGAGTATGTCGATCTTCATGGCCTCCCGGAAATAATAATTGATAAACTCGTCACAACAATATTCAAAGAAACAATTACACCACAGATAATGCAATTCATAGAAGAAAACATTTTGTTAAGTACAAAGCCGTGTGCTACATATCACAACTCAATTATTCAACTTACATAAATTCTACACAATAACGACGTTTTCCACTTGTATATAATCCTGCAATGCCGTTTGATATCACTGTTTAAAATGACACAAGCTGCATGTATTTTCATGTATTTCTAATCTTGACATAAATTTATATGTAATATATTGGCTATTCGGTAATCTCCTCAGCATAAACGTGTGGCTAGCACTGCAGTCTCTATGTTGGCTATTCGGTAATCTCCTCTGCATAAACATGTGGCTAGCACTGCAGTCTCTATGTTGGCTATTCGGTAATCTCCTCAGCATAAACGTGTGGCTAGAACTGCAGTCTCTATGTTGGCTATTCGGTAATCTCCTCTCCATAAACGTGTGACTAGCACTACAGACTCTATGTTGGCTATTCGGTAATCTCCTCGGCATAAACGTGTGGCTAGCACTGCAGTCTCTATGTTGGCTATTCGGTAATCTCCTCTGCATAAACGTGTGGCTGGCACTACAGTCTATATGTTGGCTATTCGCTAATTTCCTCTGCATAAACGTGTGGCTAGCACTGCAGTCTCTATGTTGGCTATTCGGTAATCTCCTCTGCATAAACGTGTGCCTAGCACTGCAGTCTCTATGATGGCTATTCGGTAATGTCCTCTGCATAAACGTGTGGCTGGCACTGCAGTCTCTATGTTGGCTATTAGGTAATCTCCTCTGCATAAACGTGTGGCTAGCACTGCAGTCTCTATGTTGGCTATTCGGTAATCTCCTCTGCATAAACGTGTGGCTAGCACTGCAGTCTCTATGATGGCTATTCGGTAATGTCCTCTGCATAAACGTGTGGCTGGCACTGCAGTCTCTATGTTGGCTATTCGGTAATCTCCTCTGCATAAACGTGTGTCTAGCACTGCAGTCTCTATGTTGGTTATTCGGTAGTCTCCTCTGCATAAATGTGTGGTTATCACTGCAGTCTCTATGTTGGCTATTCGGTAATCTCCTCTGCATAAACGTGTGCCTAGCACTGCAGTCTCTATGATGGCTATTCGGTAATGTCCTCTGCATAAACGTGTGGCTGGCACTGCAGTCTCTATGTTGGCTATTAGGTAATCTCCTCTGCTTAAACGTGTGGCTAGCACTGCAGTCTCTATGTTGGCTATTCGTTAATCTCCTCAGCATAAACGTGTGGCTAGCACTGCAGTCTCTATGTTGGCTATTCGGTAATCTCCTCAGCATAAACGTGTGGCTAGCACTGCAGTCTCTATGTTGGCTATTCGGTAATCTCCTCAGCATAAACGTGTGGCTAGCACTGCAGTCTCTATGTTGGCTATTCGGTAATCTCATCTGCGTAAACGTGTGGCTAGCACTGCAGTCTCTATGTTGGCTATTCGGTAATCTCCTCTGCATAAACGTGTGGCTAGCACTGCAGTCTCTATGTTGGCTATTCGGTAATCTCCTCTGCATAGACGTGTGGCTAGCACTGCAGTCTCTATGTTGCCTGATAGCAGTTTTTGTGTGGTTCCACCACAAATGACAAGTATACACGGGAGAGCAACATTATTTAAACAGAATAAATTTGACAGCGTGTGAGCACATTCGAAATTTACGAACAAATACATTACCACGTGCCTATTACTGATGTCTTTGTAAACACCTTTACCTTACTGTTCCGGTTAAGTTGAAAGGTAATCTTCATATAAAATGTAGGGTCATTCGACATGAAATCAACGAGCATTATCCTTCACCCTTGCAATTTTAATGAAATTTGGCACAAATATTGGGCCCAGTGGCGGATTAAAACATTCGTGGGCCGCTTCATGAAACTATGCTACATAGTAGCGAACACCGTGCTTCGTGAAGACATCCGAAATGTCTAGTCCTCAAGCGAACACATATTGAATACTGGTAATCAGTGTTCAATAATAACAACGCAAAAGCATAGCTCACGCGGAGAACTAGGCACAGGAGGAAGATATTAACTGTTTCCATGCTGTATGATAGTGTCTAGCAGTGTAGCTCAATAAAATACTATTTTAGCATGTAAATTGCTTCCGGACTCGGTTACATTCATAGTTTTGAAAATATGGCAAGCTATGTTGTTTGGAACGGAGCTAAGTGAGGGCCACAACATTGTATTGGCCCAAAGTAGTTCTGTTAGTTATGCTGGTTGACGGGATGTCATGGTGGTTGACAGTTATGATAGTAATATTTATCAAACGTTGGAAAACACAGTATCGATACATAGGTTGTACCACCTTTCCCCGTGCCGTGGCTGCCTTATCGGGTACTAAATATACCCAAGATAGAATTTAGATACAGACAACGGAATGTTAATTTGCCAGATGTGTTCTATACTTCATTTTTTTTTAGTTTTAGCTTAACCTATCAATTGTAAAAGATATTTTTAGACTTAATTGTTTTCATTATATTTATTTATTGATCTTTTATTGTATGTTCGTGGTTATGTTCGATGGAACTATATGTTTTGACAAGTCACATTCCTAATTAACATACATTTTACGTCAATAATGGCAATCTGTATCTGTATAACGTGCTCGCAGATGTTCGCTGTTTGTTTAAAATAACGAAGGTAACAGGGTTAGTTCTAGAAAACGAGTCTAGGGGGTGTACAAAAACATCCACTGGCAGCCGAACTAAATCGTGTAGAAATGTTTTCACTGTCTCGCCGCCATAACTTCAGCTTCTCCGCGCTTGCTCGCTTCACCTTATCGTAACCTGAACGGGAGCACATTTCAAACGGTCTAGGGGCACGGTAACGTGGGCCCATTCAAAAATTCTACGGGTTTGCAAAATTACAAAGGTCTAGGCGGAGACACGTGCCCCCAGTCCCCCTGGATGCGCTTATGAGTTGGAGAGAATGTGAAGTTCACGCCCATTGTTAGGCCCTAGTCGTGATAGTGTAGAACTGTCAAATGATATTCGTATTGCTCTACTATTGACACGAGGGTAGATATAGAGGCATATTGTGTCAGCGTCTACTTCATGGTCCCAAGTCGAAGACGCAGGGGCCGTTTTCCCGAAGTATTTGCAGCGCGCACGTGGTTCTTGCGATTGTTAGGTTACGTTTTCCGTATTACGCGCACATTACGTTGTAGAGTGGTTTGTGAATACAGGTCTGTGCGATGCGCCAAGTGCTGTAATGTAGTTTGTAGTGCGCAGTTTGTGCATCATACTCTCGCTTTCAGCTACAGCCGCCAGATATATCCTTGGAATGAAAAGGGAGCCTAGTACGTAAGTCTCCCATGCTGGTACATAACCAAGACTCTAGCAAAACCTCCTTGTGGTACACTGCGGATACTGGGCACCTTGCGGCCCCAGGCTAATATGCTAGGGATCTCGGAGCAGATAAGAGCCCGGATGATGTTCAGGGCCCACCACCGTGTGTACACGTCCCGACACTCACTATTCCGGGGTAGCCGACGCGCCATTTTGTCTGGCAGTGGTGAGAAATCAGCGAAGCCCAGGTGGATCGTCTCGCCGGCGGCGACCCAGATGCGAAGTCCGGCTGGGAAGTCTCATTGTGGGAGTGATGAAGGGTAAAGTATTGGAAGTGTTAAACATGACGGACAAGAGGAAATTAGACATGTTGTGTGTACAAGAAACTAAATGGAAAGTAGGCCGGGCAAGGGCATTGGCAGGAGGGTATAAGATGCTACATGCAGGAGGAGATGGAAGGAGTAATGGTGCAGGCATCATGCTAATAGAGGAGATCAGTAGAGACGTCGTGAGAGTAGAGAGATGGCAAGGGAGGATCTTTATGGCATGGATGATGGTGAGAAAAATTGCTAATGTGGGTCATGTCCGTGTATGGACCTCAAACAGGAAGGGCAGAGGGAGGGAGAAGGGCTTTGAGAGAAGTGCTGGAAAGACTTGTGGGACCGGTAGAAGCGCATGTGACGATGTGCATAGCTGGTGATTTTAATGCACACGTAGGTACAGCTGTGGGTACATGGCGTAGAGGCGCGTCCCCTGGGTGGCGGATTGGGGAGCCCTCCTTTGGGGGGCTGCACGTGAATAATACGGAATAGCGTGCCGCGGACCAACGTACCATAGGAGAATGGAAAACTCTGTCTCCAAACCCGGGCAGATGGAGCTCGTCAGCCTTGGAAGGCAGTCCACCTAGGAGAAGGAAATCTCTGATTCAAAACCCGGGTAGCTGGAACTCGTCAGCCTTGGATGGCAGTACAGCTAGGAGAAGGAAATCTCTGACTCCAAACCTCCGCTGCCTTGCGGCTATACCGGATCTCGTGAAAGGCTTCGGGAGTAAACCCCGAGGAGAAATCCGGAGCTGGAGTCCCAAAGGCAGTTCGTCGTTGACTTCAACATCGTTCTGGCAACTCCTGCGACGGCACCGGTGCCAAGCCGTATGGGCTCTTGCTCTTCCCTTGGTTTACATCAGTGACATGGAGAGGGGGGACCTGCTGCATGGGCAACAGCTTGTCTTCCATATCACCCTTGCCCAGGCCTGCGCCCTGGAGAGGACACCACAGCGCCGCTGCAAAGCGACGACACAACACGAGAAGTGGCAGTTACCGGTGATAAGTCTCAGTACTCCATTGACGTAGAGTTTAGGCGTCAGGGGTCACTTCTGACAGTGGGAAAGGTCATCGTGCCTCATTGGATAGCTACCGCCCGCTTTAAACTGGGCAACCCCCGGTCAATAAGGTGCTATCCCGCCACAGTTCGCCTGCCTTACTGGGTGCGTGGGGCTTAGGGCTGCGAAAAGCCTGACAAGTGGACTGTAAAACCCAAGCACCAGGCAAGAAAAGCAACACAAGAAACAAGCCAGCACTAAAAGTAGGATGCTGGAACGTAAGGACCATGACCACCGGCCTATCAACGGACCTGCAGTACATGAGCGACGCACGAAAGACGGCAGTGATCAACAACGAACTGCTGAGACTGCAAGTGGATATCGCAGCACTACAAGAGACCCGCCTTGCCAGAACCGGCTCTCTTCGAGAAAAGGATTTCACATTCTTCTGGCGTGGAAAAGCTGCAGACGAGACCAGAGAGTACGGCGTTGGATTTGCCGTGAGGAACTCACTGCTGGACATGATAGAACCTGGTGAGGTAGGAACAGAGAGGATTCTCACCCTATGTCTCCACACAACAGACGGACCTGTCAGCCTCATCAGCGTCTACGCCCCCACCCTCCACTCTACCCAGGAGGCAAAAGACGAGTTCTACGACCAGCTGCAGTCAGTCATCCAGAAAATCCGCCAGGGCTGGATGGAATCCCAGCAGAAGTCATCAAAAGTGCAAAGGGACCACTCCTTGAACACCTGCACGCTCTGCTCTGTCAGTGCTAGGTGGAAGGGGAAGTTCCCCAGGACATGAGAGACTGTAATATCATCACCCTGTACAAGAACAAAGGAGATCGCAGTGACTGCAATAACTACAGGGGGATCTGCTTGCTGAGCATCGTCGGTAAAGTATTCGCCCGCGTGGTCCTGAACAGACTTCAGAAGCTGGCTGACAGGGTATATCCAGAGTCACAATGCGGCTTCAGGTCGGAACGCTCCACGATCGACATGATATTCTCCCTGCGACAGCTCCAGGAGAAATGCAGAGAGCAGAAGCAGTCATTCTACATAACATTCATAGACCTGACAAAGGCCTTTGACCTCGTGAGCCGCGATGGCCTCTTCAAAGTCCTCGCAAGGATTGGGTGTCCACTAAAGCTTCTGAGCGTGATTCAGTCATTCCACAGAGGTATGAGAGGAGTCGTCCAGGTCGACGGGTCATCATCAACTCCATTCGACGTGAAAAGCGGAGTCAAGCAGGGGTGCGTGCTTGCCCCCACCCTCTTTGGCATCTACTTTGCAGTCATGCTAAAGCATGCCTTCAGAACATCAACCGACGGAATCTACCTCCACACTAGGTCAGATGGCAAACTTTACAGCTTGTCCAGATTGAAAGCAAAGACCAATATCCGTGAGGTTCTCATCAGAGACATGCTGTTCGCAGATGATGCAGCCTTGACAGCTCACGAGGAGCAACATCTTCAAAATCTTATGAATTGCTTCTCCCAAGCCTGCGAGGACTTCAGACTGACAATCAGTCTAAAGAAGACAAATATCATGAGCCAGGACACCGAAAGCCTGCCAGCCATCACCATAAACAACTACCAGCTGGATGTGGTGAAGGAATTCACATATCTCGGCTCAACAATGACCGACAACCTCTCCATGGACTCCGAAATCAGCAGACGGATTGGCCGAGCCACATCAACGCTTGCCAGGTTCTCAAAGAGGGTCTGGGACAACGCCAAACTGACCCTGAACACCAAGATGACTGTCTACAGAGCCTGTGTCCTCAGTGCCCTCTTATATGGCAGCGAGTTATGGACTCTGTACTCGAGGCAAGAAAGGAGGCTCAACACTTTCCACATGCGCAGCCTGAGGCGGATTCTGGGCATCAAATGGTCGGACCGCATAACGAATAACGAGGTCTTCCGACGTGCTGCCACACCCAGCATCTATACTCTGCTACGACAACGTCGCCTTCGCTGGCTGGGACACGTCCGCAGGATGCAGGACGGCAGGATCCCCAAGGACCTACTATACGGCGAGCTCGCAACAGGCCAGGGAGCTCGGGGCCGCCCCCAACTCCGATTCAAAGATGTCTGTAAAAGAGACATGAAGGCCCTTGACATGGACATTGACGGATGGGAAGACCTTGCCCAGGATCGCTCCCGTTGGAGACAGGAACTGAATCGCAGCCTGCGCAGAGGGGAAAAGAAGTTGCAACTTGCATCAGACGAACGGAGAGTGAGACGCATAAACGGCCAGCAAGTTCCATCTGCAGACACCGCTTTCAAGTGCAGCCGCTGCGACAGGGACTGTCACTCCCGCATCGGCCTGCACAGCCACAACAGGCGCTGTTCCAGTGCCAACTGACTTTTCAGGGCGCAGAACCATGGCCACTTGTGACCGACGGATGCCACTAAGAAGGTACAGCAGAGATAGGAGAAGAGAATTCGGTCGGTAGATTCGGATGGGGTACAAGAAACCGAGAGGACCGGAAGCTAGTAGAGTTGGTGATGCGAAACGGACTGGTAGTGGACGGGTCGTTCTTCCAAAACAGAGAAAGCCACAAATTGTCCTATATGAGTGGCCACCATAAGATAGAGCTTGAACTGCTGGTAGTGAGGAAACAGTAAGTGTGGCTGGTGAAGGACTGTAAGGTTATTGCTGGGGATCACGTGACTACGTAACACAAGCCCCTCGTTTTCGTTGAGGAGGGATGTTAAAAGTGTGGGGCGGAAGACCATTAAATGGAGGAAATGTCACGGGGACACAGCCAGTGCATACGGAGATAGAGTGGCATCAGAGTATGTGAAACTACGGCCAACAACAGGAACAGTGGAAGAAGAATGGAAATTCTTTAAAGATGCTTTCATTGGAGCAGTGGAGGAACTGTGCGGCAGAACATCTGGTTAGGTCGGAGCTTCATCGAAGAGCAAAAACCAGACAATGTGGACTGAAGAAGTAGACAAAGCAATTGAAGAAAAAAGAGAGGAATGGAAGGAGATAGAATTGATCAAAGGGAATGGCGGACAACCTGATATAGCAATACAGCAACTGTACGAACAGAACAAGAAGGCAGCCAGGAGAGCTGTGGATAAGGCTGAGAGAGACAGATGGAGGAGGAGTTGTATAGAAAGCTTGATGAGGATAGCGGAAAGAAGATGATCTATAAGATGGCCAATGACAGGGATGAGGACAGCAAGGATGTGAAAGCTGGAACAGTGATCAAAGACAAGAACGGAAAGCTAGTGACAGACAGGAAAGAGGTGCTCCATGTCTGGGAGGAGTATTACAAGGCTTTGTTAAACCAAAGGGAAAACAGAGAAGTGCAGTTGAGGAAGAAGTAAATGTAGAGGATATTGTGGATGCTGAGGTAGAGAGAGCAATGAAGAAGATGAAGAAAGGTCGGGCGGCAGCTACTGTTGAAGTGTGAGTGGAGATGCTGGTGGTGTCTGAAAGAGTTGGAATACGGTGGACAAAAAGACTGCTGAACACCTGCACGAGAGAGGGGAAGATCCCAGACGAATGGAGAACGAATGGAAAAGAAAGGGAGACGTACATGACCCTGGAAAATAAAGAAGATGAAGATGCTGGAAAGAACCCTGGATGGCAGAATAAGAGCAGTAGTGGAAGGGGAAATCGGTGAAGAACAGAAGGGTTTTAAAACAGGAAGACGAACAACTGATGGGATGTTTGCCCTGAGGCAGTTAGTGGAAAAGAAATTGGAGGGATAGGAAGATATGGAGGTAGAATTCATAGACCTGGAGAAAGCATATAATACTGTACCACGAGAGATGGCGATGGCGACACTGAGGTGGATGAAGTCCCAGAGGCGGAGGTCAGGATGGTACAGGGGACATAACATTATGGAGAAACAAAGAGCAGGGTTTTGTTTGAACCGGGAGTATCAGGAGAGTTTGAAGTAAATGTTGGCCTGAGACAGGGGAGCGCCCTGCGCCCACTGTTTATCGCAGTGGTGGAATTGATAAGCAGAAAGACTGGTATGAGAGATATCCTCTGGAAGCTACTGTGTGCATACGATCTGGTAGTGGTAGCGGACGGGGAAGCCGATCTCCAAGAACAACTGACAGAGTGAAAGGATATGTTCAGCAGACATGAACTGAAAGTTAGTTTGGAGAAGACGGAGGTACATTGGTGGGGGGAGGGGGCAACAAAACAAAGAGCTGGAAATACACCTGGAGGGGAAGAAACTAAAACAAAGAGACAGTTTTGTATACCTGGGTGGAGCGATATGCGGGGAGGTAACTCAGACATCGATATTTGCAGGAGGTTAAAAGAAGGGGCAAACGCTTGGGGGAAAGTTGAAGGTGTGATGGGATACAAGCGCATGTCGCGTAAACTCAAAGGAAAGGTGCTCTGTTCATGTGTTACCCCGCATACCTGTATGGCCTAGAGACGATGACACTGACAGAGAAACAACAAGAGAGGGTGCAAGTGTGTGAAACCAATTGGGTAAGAAGAATTGCAGACGTGAGGAGAACTGATAAGCGAAGAATAGAGGAACTGAGGGAGGAGGTTGGAGTAAAAGAAAGCATTAAGAAGAAGCTGGTGAGGAGTCGATTGAAGTGGGCTGGGCAGGTGGAGAGAATGGGAGGAGAACGGCTGGCACTAATTGGACCTATAGCAAATATTATAAATGCATCACTTTGCTTTGGCTGTTTTCCTGATGATTTCAAATACGCCCATGTCACACCACTTCTTAAGAAGTCATCTCTGCCTAAACAAGACCTAAACAGTTATAGACCTATTTCTAACCTCGGCTTCATTTCCAAAATACTAGAAAAGGTTGTAGCAAGTCGTCTAAGGTCTCACATGTCTTAACTAATGTGTCACAATCGGCATATAGGCAGTTTCATTCAACAGAGACTGCCCTCTTAAAGGTTCATAATGACATTAACTTGAACATTAATAATGGTAAAGTGACTGCACTTACCTTACTAGATCTCTCTGCCGCGTTTGACACGATTGATCACAGCATTCTCATTGAACGCCTATTAAAGTGGTACTGCATATCTGGCACAGCTCTAAGCTGGTTTTCTTTATATCTAACTGTTAGATATAAAACTATAAAGATTGGGAACTGCTTTTCAGCTGCACTGCCGGCTTTATTTGGTGTTCCCCAGGGTTCTGTTCTTGGGCCTTTGCTTTTTACTCTTTACACCACGCCACTAAGCTCTGTTATACAAAGACATAACTTGGATCATCATCTTTATGCTGATGATACTCAGATCTACATTTCGTTGGCTACCCCGGATACAAATCGCTCCCTTAACCAACTTAGTGATTGCCTTCAAGATATCTTCCACTGGATGACTGACAGCAAGTTGAAATTAAATGCAAATAAAACTGAATTGATCATTATTGGTACTCCAATGCAGCGTTGTAAACTGGATGGTTTTTTCCCTACGCGTATTTTGAATCAGTATATCACGCCAGCAACCTCTGTACGGAATCTAGGAGTGATCTTTGATAGTAACTTCAATTTCCGACATCACATATCTCAAACATGTCACTGCTGTTTTTATCATATTCGTGATCTTCGCCGTATTCGCCGGTATATGTCATTTTCTGTTGTTAACAGCGCTTGTTAGCAGCATACTTGACTATTACAATTCCTTCCTTTATAATATCGCTAGCAAAGGTATCACAAAACTTCAGCGTGTCCAAAATTGTCTAGCAAGAATAGTTACAAGATCTCCTCGTTTTTCTCGCTCTGTACCACTTTTGAAGTCTTTGCATTGGCTTCCTGTACGATATCGTATAATATTTAAAATCTGTACCATTTCATACCAGGCACTGTCCAACTCTTTGGAATATGCTCCCTCTTAGTGTTAGATCAGTTGAAAATATTTTTAAAATTCCGTCGTCATTAAAAAACGTATCTTTACAATCTTGCTTATCCACCGTAGCTCCCTAGCGCCTTGACCCATCTGTTGACAACTGGAGAACTGCTTATGGATTTTGAGATTGACCAATCCTTTTGTTTTGATGCGCCTCTGAGCTTGATTTCCAAGGATTTAGGCGCAATAGAAGTTATCTTATTATTACTATTATTATTATAATGAGATACTTGGAAGGATTGGGAGAGGAGTGGAGAACGAGAGCAAAAGATAGAGGGGAATGGAGACAGTTGCTGGAGAAGATATTGCTAGATAAGTGGGAGAAAAGAAGAAGAAAACTGAAATCGAATAACGGAATCCCTGACGACAGAGAATCAGGAGAAGAACTACGTTTTACGTTACGAACAGCTGATTTACCCCCATAAAAGTAAAGTAAATTTATTTCCTCATCCAGATAATATACAACACAATTAAAGAGCAATGTAACACAGATGAGGTGGCTACCAGAGAAGTATAACTTATCGAGCTGGTAACCAATTAAATCAAACTCATATAGGTTACTCCCACATACATAATATTACGTATATAAATGTTGCATTCAATTGCAATAGCTTCAGGTTAACGACTTTTATAAATTAAAGCTAGAGATGTTGTACCAATATAAGAACAAATTCACAAGCGAATTTCTTACAATATGTAATTAGATTTAAACTTTAGTTAATGCCAATTATAAAGCTCCTGGCTTTATGCTTAAACATATTTAGCGTTTTCGAATGTTTAATGTCTACAGGTAGTTTATTCCAAAGACGAGCCCCTATTACTTTCAAGGAGTTCTCTCCAGTTCTATAATTACATCTATGTATATATAAATTGTTCTCCTGTCTGGAACTTCTGATTATGAAGTCACTATTGCATTGGTAAAATTGGTGGAATAGACTAGGAAGTTGATTCGTACGCTGTTTATACACAAATAGAACATTTAGTTTAAATAGTTCCTGAACTTTAAGTATATTAAGTTCCCTATGCAATGCTGTGGCACTGTCACGGCGGTGACGTTTTGCTAATGTTTTAAGTAATAAATTTGGTAAAACTTGTATTTTAGATAAGTTAGTTTTACAAGCCGATCCATATAATTCAATCACATAATTAATATGGGTAAATACATAGGCATAATATAATTGCCTGACCATATCGGCATTTATGAACGAGGCCATGTGATAAAATAAACCTGATAACTTAGACACCTTTGAACAAAGTTCCTTAATATGTTCCGACCATGACAGCTTACAGTCTAGATATATACCCAGATATTTGGCAGAGTTAACCCGTTCAATGCGTTGGCCCTGCAACAATAATGGCACGACTTCACGTTCCATATGTCTACTGAAGATTGTATAACATGTCTTACTCAAGTTTAGAGTTAGTTGATTGTACCGGAACCAGACACTAAGCGATTCTAACTTCTCCATAGCAGTATACACAGTATCATTGGCATCCATTCCAGTAATGAACAAGCTAGTATCGTCAGCAAACAATCGCAAAGATACGTGATCCATAGCACTCGTTATATCATTAATATATAATATAAATAACACTGGCCCTAAGATGGAGCCCTGCGGAACGCCAGCTTGAACATGAGCATATTCTGAAACTGTGCCATTAATGCTAACACATTGCTGTCTATCTCTTAAATAATGTCTAAACCATTTACATACATGACCTCTTATTCCACAATGATCCAGCTTATACAACAATATATCGTGATTAATGGTGTCAAAAGCCTTACTTAGGTCAAGGTATACGCCAACAACTAATTCGCCATTTTCAAGAGAATTTATAATGTTTTCTATAATTTAAATAATCGCTAACGTAGTCGAATGATCTTTACGAAATCCAAATTGACATTTGGACAAAACGTCATTTTTATCCATAAAGTCTAATAACCTCTTCAACATTAACTTTTCTAGGATTTTATTGAATACACTCATCAGACTAATTGGTCGATAGTTGGATGGTTCACACCTTGATCCTTTCCTAAATATAGGTATTACTTTTGACACCTTTAATGCTCGTGGTACCGTGGCTTCGGAGAACGACAAATTACAAATGTATGTCAGAGGTTTACAAATGAAATTGCATGACAATTTGATACTTTTTGAAGGGAAATTATCAATACCTGATACATTAGAATTAGCTAGCTTGTTAATTTCATTGATCACTTCTTGTTGACAAACTGGTGACAGGAACATGGTATTGTGTATCGGGTCGGATAGAAATTGTCTATATTCGTTTCCCTGAGTATATGTCTTTGATAATTCTTTACCTACAGTAGCGAAATATTGGTTCAATGCATTAGCAATACTTTCGTTGTCGTTAAATTCTATATGATTGATGACCAGCTTTTTAATGTTGTGCATGTTCCTTTTGTCCTTATTCACAAGTTCCGCATATATCTTCCATAATTCCTTGGTTGATTGTTTTGCTTGTGAGAGTAAGCTACTGTAATATGATTTCTCCGCCTGCCGTATGATAGTTGTAAGTTTATTCTTATACTGTCGGTATTCTGCTATTCAGCGGAGGAAAACGTTAACGTACCCGCATACGTTTCCTCGATTGTAGTTATATGGCTGGGGCCGGTTCCAGCTGTTGTCACCAATGGGAGTCTGAGAAATAACCAATGAGAGAAAAACAATCATGGATTCTGGTTGAACTTCACCGGCCTAATGAGTTTTGGTAGCCGGGTTAGTGTATGTGGGATCTGTTCGGGATTGTTGGTGTTAACGGGGTTGGTATGCGCGTGATTCATTGTGGTGTATTGAACAGATTAGGCATTGTTTATTTTAGTAATCTGTGCTTAGAAAATCTTCAATATGATAATATTGTTTCTCATTCTATGCTGTAGCTATTACATATGTTGGTAGTTTGTGATTGGAAAATGTTCAGTTTGTGACTATTGTATCTCATTCTACCCAATAGCTATTGTGTGTGGCGCTCAATCTGACGTCTTATTGTGATTACACCCACGTCTAGCTTTGTGACAGAACGAAAGGAAATGTCAATGCTGATATGAGAGGTCACTAGAGGAGGTGACGGGGCTGAGTCATATGAGGTCTGAGCAGCCAGAACTGGGGCTCAAACTATGTTATACGGCTGAGTGCTTCAGAAAGGATGTTTTCCAGAAGGTACTATATATGGCTACATATAAACTGCAGCAGGCTTTAACAAAATAACGACACATATGCCATCACGTGGTATTGTTGGCTATTGTGATTGGCTTAACGGGTACAGTGGACACTTCCCCACCCGTTTCACATTCACGGACACACGCATTGCGCATATTGCTTGTACGCCCGACATGACACACGTCAAGAGCACTTAGCTATAAATTAAACTAAAGAGAGTTTTGCTGAAGATTTCTCTCAGCAACGGTAGGTAGACACTTGTGTGTGGTTGTTATTTATATACAGTTAACAGTGTGTATCTTTAAAGAATCAATGTCGAACTTCACCAAAATGTTTTCGACGTAAGCTAAATATGCGAGTTTGACGACACCATTTGCTGCACCAATTAACATCAGTTATTCTCGAAATGGGTCGCTCAGTGGTTTTATGGGCAAGTGGGTTTCGACTTCGTGGATTTAGAGTTTGTCTAAAGAATACGCGCCCCAACAGGTTGCTAATCCATGCAGGCGGTGTAGTGAAGAAGATTGCCGTCGTTTTCAGGGAGGATCAGCATTTCCGTCTTGGGCCAAGGTTGGCAAAAATGTTAGCGTATAGCTTGAAATGCCAACCTTTGGCCAATATTGGTTCAGCAACGGATTGCGATTGTTGGGCCGAGGGACATCCACATATTTGGTTGCAAATTATGGAATGTCAATATTTAACCAATATTGCAGCATACATTAGGCCAATAGGCAATATTGGCTCGAGTTGGAAATCTTATCTGATGTGTTACAAAGCGCACGCCAAATAACCGCGTAACGTATCACATGGATTGAGTATTACATTGTACGTGTCAGCCACGCTACAGTAGAAGTAGGAGTCAAAGTAGTTATGTTTGTCAGCTCTTTAATTTATTGTCATTACATTTGAGCTCTGTGTATGCTCGCCAGTTTAACGAGTTTCTATTAATATCGTCATGTCATTACATATTTGTGTTATATATTATAAGTCCGTATCCACATGACACGTATGTTAATGTTAGTTTATTACACCGCATGCTACATTTGAAATCAAAATATCTTTGATGTAATCAATGTTTTGTTTACACCATGAGTACAACGGTTATGACATAGACTTTTGTTTCATGCGTTATCTCAGTCAGAATACATAATGTGACGGGAGATTTCAGCAGTTTCAGGAAACTCGCTGGAAAAGATACTTGAGATCGAGTTTGCGACCATTGATCTGTCCTGTAATAGTCACATGAACACTATGTTTGCCTGTTTACTGTACGTTGTGAAGACTTGCAACAAAGAGACACAATGATGATTGAAAACACGGAAGACGTGAGCTTGTACTTTGATAATATATTTATTAGTACGCTAGCTTTGAAATAGTGTAAGTTCATTCACTTTCTCATTTGACGATATATTGCCAAAAACACATTAGTATTTACTTACATGTTTTTGATATGCTGTGCTTTTCTCGAAGGCCTTTACCCACCCTGGGAGAACGAGTGTGAGCCACTCTTCGCCAGGGGCGCCACTGTGGCAACAACTTTAAAAGATCAAAGTACTGTAATTTTGATAACAGCTGCCCTTGGTGCGTTACTCCATCAGGGTGTAATGTTGATAACAGATGCCCTTGGTGCGTTACTTCATGGGGGTGTAAAGTTGATAACAGCTGTCCTTGATGCGTTGCTCCACGGAGGGTTTATAATATTGATAACAGCTGTCCTTGGTGCGTTTCTCCATGGGTGGGTGTGTAATGTTGATAACAGCTGCTCTTGGTGCGTTGCTCCATGGATGGGTATAATGTTGATAACAGCTGCCCTTGATGCGTTGCTCCATGGGTGGGTGTAATATTGATAACAGCTATCCTTGATGCGTTACTCCATCAGGGTGTAATGTTGATAACAGCTGCCCTTGGGGCGTTACTTTATAGGGGTGTAATGTTGATAACAGCTGCCCCTGGTGCGTTGCTCCACTGATTGTGTAATGTTGATAACAGCTGCCCTGCCCAATTGAATCACACATTGTTCCTGATATGAAGAAGTAAGTAGACAATTGTGTGAGACTTTAGGATGTCCCAGCAGAGAATTCCTGGGGATTCAGACGAACATTTCACAAATATTCCTGTATATATATATACGAGACGTTTCTACATCAAAAAAACACGGCGTTTGTATATAAATTATAATCGTTGATGGAATGGTAAGTGAAATTTATGTTTTGTTCGGCTTACATAATGGCGCATGTGATACATTATTTGCAACGTAGGCCACGATATCTCAATGTCGACAAGTTACAATCATTGTTTACGGCACTCGCAACGTAAACTGTTGTGTGTAATTGAGACATGATAACGGTGCGTGTCATCTCTATCTGTGAAGTCAGGTGCTCGTGAGTAAAACGTGTTGCTTGCTGACATGTTTGGTAGATTTAAAGTGTGCGGAAAGAAAACTAGATATATCGGAGAAGGATGTAGACGGAAGTCCAAACAAGTTAATTGAAATTACGTGTGTGTTGTGTCTACAGTGCACGGGGAGGGCCACGAAGAGAAGCAGCTGAAGACCCTCAGCGTAATGGCGAACGCCACCCAGTTCATCGTGAGACGCGGGAGATTGGATGTGAGCAGCCAGCTGACAAGTACCAACATCCATGACTTTTTGAATTTCCTGCAGTCCACAAGAATCACAGAATTAGAGTGAGTGCACATCTGATTTCTTATTGATGCATGTTTGAATGCGCCTATATAGTCATGTCCGAGATGACGCGTGTAGGCATATCCACTACGCATCCACCACAGCAGTCATGTCAACCTATTATCAGAAAATTAGATTTGACTTGCACGACTGTTTTCGCTGCAAACTGCAAAACACTTTGCAAGGCCATATTGCTGATACCGGTGCGATTATGAACATGACTTTGTTTTATTATGCAGCATAATATAGGCGTCGGAATCGGGAGGGAAGTCTTGGGGGTTCAGCCCGCCAATACTTTCTGGACAGTTTGCCAGTATCAAAGCGTAGATGTGCTAAGGACAATATCAGAAGAGTATGTACTTTTACGTAATTTCGAACGCGCGTAATGTGCGGTGGCTACAAGAAAGGGGCAAACTTCCTAGAAAACGTAATTACGTAATTTATCATTTTTTCCCGTCCCGAGTGTGTTTTCCTGATATAGCTACTGCCGTTATAGCTACTTCTCGTTATGGCTAAATTTTATTTCAGTTATTGTAATTTTTTTTATTTATAGTAAAACTTAATTTATAGTAATCCCGATACAGCTACTAATTAAATTATACACTTCAAGAATGGCAAGGGGTGAGAGGACTAACTAGTTCAAATTGCATTAAGACATTTATACATCAGCTTGGTCTAAACAGTTATATAACCTATGTACAGTATGATGCTTCCTACCAGCTGTGTGTGTTCATATAACCTATGTACAGTACAATGTTTCCTACCAGCTGTGTGTGTTCATATAACCTATGTACAGTACAATATTTCCTACCAGTTGTGTGTGTTCATATAACCTATGTACAGTACAATGTTTCCTACCAGCCGTGTGTGTTCATATAACCTATGTACAGTACAATATTTCCTACCAGCTGTGTGTGTTCATATAACCTATGTACAGTACAATGTTTCCTACCAGCCGTGTGTGTTCATATAACCTATGTACAGTACAATGGTTCCTACCAGTTGTGTGTGTTCATATAACCTATGTACAGTACGATGCTTCCTACCAGCTGTGTGTGTTCATATAACCTATGTACAGTACGATGCTTCCTACCAGCTGTGTGTGTTCATATAACCTATGTACAGTACAGTGTTTCCTACCAGCTGTGTGTGTTCATATAACCTATGTACAGTACGATGCTTCCTACCAGCTGTGTGTGTTCATATAACCTATGTACAGTACGATGCTTCCTACCAGTACATAAACTACGGTTTCCAATCCCAATGTAGCTAGCAGTAGTGTCGTGGTTTTTATTCGGGATGGTGATTATGAGCCGATACATTCCCCCCATGATGTCTTAAGTTCAAACATGCGTATAAATATAGTGGAGATATGTCTGTGCGACATATACTGCGTACTTCTGGACAAATCTTGCTGTATTATTATCTTACTATATTAGAGTATATATTATATGATACACTTTGTGATTCATGACTTTCATGGCTTTCGTCAAACATAATAATTAACACAATTTATTTAGCATTTTATACTGGGTGTGCTGAACAAATAACGTGTTAATCTCACTAAGCCTGTAGTGCACGGGCTCTATGCTACATATTCCGCTTCAGAAAATGTATTCTACGTTATTATGGAGCTTGTTTTCATGCTTAATGAATTGCACCCGTATTCTTTGGCTGTAATGGACACAACGACTGCCATCTAAAACGGAAGTAGCTATAACGGGAATTAACCACAACGGGCCTACGCCTACATTTTTTAGATATCGTTGATTTAAAATGGCGATATTAAAACAATTATTACAATAATTATAGTATATTTTTCTTATTTAAGAAATGTTGTGTTGTCTTTATTGTTATTTTATGGTTTGTGGCAGATTTTAGAACCACTTAGGCAATTAACGTTCTATTTCGTTTTACGCAAATTAATGACTGATTTTGAGGAAATATTTGCTTTTCATAAGTTCGTTTTATTAGTGTGAAATCGAACCATACATATCCGAAGGTTCTCTCACAGAACATTCAGTTTAGAAAACATATTAATTTATAAATAATATAGTTATAAATGAAACGGCATTACCTTTAATGTGTGCTAGGAGTAAATAATGCTAAACATTCAGGATATGTAACACCAGTGACATTCGGCGAATGCATCCAGAACCATGTTCGTTCCACTGTTGTCTCCAGATGGTAGCACTGTGTCGATAGCTTCACGTCAGATGTCGTCTGCTCAAAATAGCAGCATTCACGCACCTTTTGTTTGAAGAGTTCTATAGGCTTACTTTTATTTATAATGTGTATCATAATTGTAATCCAACGAATTATTCAGTTATATCATGGAACAATGTAAGCATAATACAGCAATTTATGTACATATATGTATAAAATACAACAAAACATCATATTTTAAATCATATCTGGGTAGCTTCTTTCCCGTGGAAACATTAGTTAGGCCTAACGCTAAACTTAAGTAGGTACAATATCGCCGTATGATCCATTGGGAGCGAAGAAGAAAGGTATGAACATATGTAATCAACGTCTGTGTAGTGTAACCATGCTCATTAACTTAATTTATCGTTATTTTTCTCAAATATGTAACTATAGCTGTTATGACTTATTAATTTGCTTTGTAAGTTCGGTTCGTTCACGTCCGATTGCTCGACTACTTTCAAAGAAAACAAACCAAAACAACAACAGTGAAGAAGCCTAGACCTTAGCACTTACAAACACAATATCGGATCTGATTTCATTAATAATTTAGTATTGTGTTTCAGATATGTAAAATGTTGAAATGGACATTGTTAGACTAGAGCGGTCTCTCGTGTTTATGGTGCTAATTATGACTGTTGTTTGTAGAATTTTGAAGATCATCGACAACTCGATGTAATACATTGTATGTCATTGTTGGACGCGGCCGACTAAAATGAAACAAATTGAACAAAAGTGTCGTCCAAATCTATTGTTTGCCGCCGTATAATGAAACACAGGAAACATTAAATGGTTGTTATCTAACGGAATGTGACAGACTTGTCCACTTGAGCAGGGAAGTGTTGTCCAATTCTGTTGTTGGGCAGTGGTCAGTCAGTGTAGTAGACACGAGCAGACATCGCAACATGCGGCAGTTTATCGTCTGTTGTGCACGTATTATGTAGTTTAATCTGCGATAGCGAGTGACGTTTGTGTTTAATCAAGGAATATAATTCATCCACAGCATGAGCAACAACGACCCCCTCGTACTTCGTAATTGTGCGCGGAACCTGGGACGCGTCTTGGAGTCTCAGTCAAACCTCCGTGAAATAGAGTAAGTTTAATTATTTATTACAACACGTGTAAACAGTGTAGTAGTAGTAGTGGTAGTAGTAGTAGTTGTTGCTGTTGCTGTTGTTGTTGTTGTTGTTGTTGTTGTTGTTGTTGTTGTGTTAATGTACACATGTCGTCGTGGAAGAGTTGAAAGAAGTGAGTTTGTGAGATGACAGATGTTGTTGGTGAATTAAAAACAACTCGTTGCTTACGTTACAGCCTCAACGGGTGTAATCTGACGGCCGAAGGTCTCGGTAACATCGTGGACGGCCTCACAAGGGGCTGTTCTAATTTGACCGAGCTCAGGTAAGAACACATTTCCTTATTCACCCCACATCATATCACCTGCCAGATGGTTTTACTTTAAATTTAATTTATTACATTTACTTTGTTTCTTTTGACAGTTACTAAAATAAAAAACATTGTATATATATCACTTATATAATTACTATGACATTCAATAACCTTTACCAGGCTTTTTAATCAAACTGTACTTTTATTCCACATAATTAATGTTATGCATTGATATTATGTAAACATTTTGCTGCACAAATAAAATTTACTTTTGGCCAAAACAAAATATGTGCCGAGCACGCGTCGTGTCAAGTTGTGATTTATTGCTATTGTAGGTGGGTTAAAGTCTGTGTAGATAGACGTTGTTTAGTTTGTGTATTTAGTGAGGTGAGTGAAAGTGTTTACTCTTGAGTCTTGTCTCCTTCTTTACAGCATTGACGACAGCAACCTCACACGCGCCAGTGACGCGACACTCAGGGGCATCTTGAACCGGCGACCACGGCTGGTGTTAACAGTGTAAGTTGACGTATTTAATTAGTCCTTGCACATGTTAGTGTGTTTACACATGCGTACAGAGCTGTGTGAGTGTCGTGTGTCACCTTCACTTCTTCTCTTTCTTTCAGGACATGGCACCATTCGTCGCAGTGGGGGCACCAACTCAAGCGCGATTTACCCGGGAGGGTTCGTGACGGTAATCGTTAGGTAAGTCACTTCTCTACAGTCACCGTCCACGTCATACAGACTCAACCAGTCAATAATTAGGCACGGCTGTAAAAAGTTCCGCGAATAATAAACAACAGCGTCCGACTGACATACGTGCGACTGTGCCATGTATCATAAGTTATCAAAAGTCGCTGGAGTTGCTACGTCTGACGTGAGTGATGACGTAACGCCGCGCCTTGTGGCAGTCGGTGAAATGTGCAGTGAGACATTAGTAATAATAGACAGAGGAGAACAAGGGAAACATTGGACAGTTAATAAGGGGCACAAGTTATTATGGTTTGATGAATATTTTCTTTCTATGAGTTCCCGCCATGAGGGTCAGACCTTTATTAGCATCACTTAATATCTATTGCTCTAATCACTGACTACAGTTCAATGTTTGATCGGTTACACTAGAAATACTTGACAGTTATATGTTCCCACAGATATAAGAAATACTGGATATACATGGATCAGTTTACAAAGTACCATCTTGATCTTTGTACCGAGAGTCAAATGTAAATCATAACTGAAATTGTATTATGGAATAATCGTTTTATGTATATAAAATCAGTGAGCAATAAATATACATTCATATATTTTTGGAATATAAGGAAGGCCCACTTAAAAAGAACAACTTCGTAATCCCGTTTTGCAGTGTTGTATATTGCCAGTTATATGAAGCAGTTTCACAAACATGTTCCGTGTAGCGAGAGTATGGTGTATATCACACACCTGATATGATATTGATGACACATTGGTTTACAGGCTAATTGGGAAGTCTGACTAGACGTTGACGATGAGACACGGCTGAAGACACTGCTGGCGACGACCTTGTGAAACACAAGTCAAGGCTGATGTTGAAGAAAATCGAAATCCAAGGTTTATGAACTCACAATTAGTGCACTGGACATTCATCTAGAATGATCCCACGCGTACTATGAATGACTGTCTTAACTATACATTAATAAAGGACCGTTTTAACGTGTGTTCCTTGTGTTTTGTCATCATAAATTGTACTCAGTGAATAGCTGACACTCATATAACAGTATCACAACAAACATTTGTTGATTCCCCTCACAATCGCCCAGCACAGCCTCAAGCAGTGTCTCATACTGATAAGAACAACTTTAGCAGACTCATATAATGTATACGGGCCTCTCACAATAACACGTCTGCTTCACGTTTCACGCTTTGATACTTTAGTATGTAGTACTTGTTTTTTGCTGTTATTATTTTCCTGAAGATGAAAGCCGTCCGTAGCAGACTGAGATGGGCAGAACTTGTATAGAGAGAATGAGTGCGGTGAGACAGGCAGAATTCCTGAGTTGAACGAACGGCGCATTATAACGACCTGCAACACGGAGAAGTGGGAGAACAATCGCCATGTTTTAGTCCCATGAAATAGTCAGTTATACCAAATATGTGATTCAGTAGCTTGTGGAAAATTTGTGCTGAATATTTAACTTACACCACCTTAGCTACCTAGCATAAATATTTCCACATATATTCTTCTTCTAAATGTTTCAGATGAGCAACATTCAAATAATTTTACACCCATCCCGTCGCCAATATTCATAAAACGTTTAGATATATATTTAGACAATCTTTTACTTAGCTGGCCTATATTATTAGCAACATCCGTCGAGTAGGTACTCACTTGGGTTGAAGCATAGGTTTCGGACTTAGGGTCAACAGGATGAACCTAGTTTGGGCCATTGAAGTAATATGTTAAGCATACTTTTTTAGAATAGGGCAGACTATTCCCTTACACAACGAATTTCTATTTCCGGACATGCGCATTGAAGGACCGGAACTGCAGTATTTTACAACTGCAGGATTTTATACTACAACATAATACACGTGGCTCCACCACGTGACCAGCTGCTGTGGACAGTTTTCACGCTCGTGGCAAATGGCCACAGAGGTGCCGCCACCAACCGACTAACTATTGAGTTGTTTGTTTTTGCAATGACATCCTTCCAGTCTAAACATCGTAGCGATATTTGGAGCTAAGTTCGCGGTTACCGATTCACAGTCGGGCACATTACACAGCAATTGATATATGGTATATTTTCATCCACAACTATCCCACGTGTTCTGAGTGTTTTAATTGCTGACTGAAATGTGTGTTACAAATTGTGTATATATTACGAATGTTATTATTGTCATTTTAATGTATTGTTGAAGGGAAATTTTCCGTTTTTAATACAGTGATAGTAAACGTATTGAATCTTGATCTCTTGCAGTACGTGTTGTTCTTATTCAGGACCAGTTGGAATGATTTGTATTTAATGGTCTAGTGCAGATAAGACTAAGGATGTATGTTGATAGGTTCATAAGAAATTGGGTTAATACACGATCAGTGAAGCAACAGTTAAAACGTTTTTAACAATGGCTGAGATAAGGGTGGAGACAACAGATGTGACAACGGTTGAAATAACGGACGAAACAACGTATGAGACCACGGATGAAAACACGGATGGAATGAGACAACGGCCGAGATAATGGATGAGACCACGTACGAGATAACGGACGAAACAACAGACGCGACAACGGACGAGAAAACGGAGAGGCAACATATGAGATAACAGACGAGACAACAGATGCGTCAACGACAACAGACGAGACAAAGAATGAGATAACGCTCAGACAACGGACGAGACAACTTATTAAATAACAGACGAGACAACATATAAGACAGTGGATGAGACAATGGATGAGACAACGGACGAGACAACAACCGAGGCAACGGACAAAATAACAGACGCGGCAACCACAACGGATGAGGGAACAGACGAAACAACAAAAAAGACAACGGATGACAAAACGAACGAGAAAACGGCCACGACCACATCAGGCAAATATGAGCCAACGGATGAGAACATGGATTGGGTCAGCGGACGAGATAACGGACGAAATAACAGACGAGTCAACGGATGTCATAACGGATGAGACAACGGATAAGACCAAAAAGACGCGACAAAGAGAACGGATGAGACAATGGACGCGACAACGAGTGAGGGAATGGATAAAACAATGGTTGAGGCAACAGATTAGACAACGGAAAAGACAACGGAGGAGACTCCGGACGACACAACGAACGAAACAACAGCTGAGAGAACGGAGGAGACAACGGACGACACAACGAACGAGACAACGGTCGAGACAACAGCTGAGACAACGGTGGAGACAGCGGAAGACACAACGAACAAGACAACGGAGGAGACAACGGATGGGACAACGGGGGAGACAACGGACGACACAACGAACGAGACAACGGACGAGACAACAGATGAGACAACGTACGAGATAACATAACTCTCGTACCAATTAGGGGGTTAGGGTTATGGGTGGTTGCTTATGTCATCATGTATTATGTTCAGGAACACGTAAATGCTACGATGAAAGTTGTCATTTATATTTGAATTTGACAACACGGCGGCGTATGAAAACAAGTCATAGTGTTGACCTGGCCATTGTCAAACAAAATAGAGTATCTAACTCTTATTTAAATCGTGGAGAGCATCCCTTTTCCCATTCCTGCTGATTACACCAGTCTCAGTACCCTCTGACAGATCGCCTTGGGAAACTGCGAAGATAACCTCAGCCAATTATATCGCCGCCTGGAAATTCCGGTGTTCTTCATTTCAGCCATAACATTAGATATTACTTAAAGTATTTTGAGAGGGAAGCAATCCTAACCCTAATTATTGCGATAGTGAGTTACTTTATCTTTGTGCTGTTTGTATGACAAAAACGGATGAAGATACACGGAAGAAAACATTATTACAGTGGACTCTATCTATCAGATCTCGTGATACAAGGAACGTCAATTTAAAAGGAACAACTTCATAATGCCGTTCTTTGATTCTTCGAAGTATGGACGGTTATACAGAGCAGTTTCACAAAGTTCCAACACACATGTTCCTTGTAGCGACAGTCCAAAGTATATCATAAATAAATTGTGTTTCTATACTAAACCAGTTGCAGATCAATATTATGTTTACACATCTGATGACGACATCGACGATGAGAACTCCCTCGAAGACACCTGGCGACTAGTTAGATAAACACAAGTCCAGGTTGAATGCCATTGATTGCTTAATGCCTAATCAGTCTCTCTGGATTCTCCAAGATACATGGAAGAAAACGTATTATATTAATCCATTGTCTTAATAAAACAAACATTAAAATTAAGTGTAATAAAAGCGACTGTATTATTGTTTATTGCCGGTTTACGAACAGCTGAGGACGGTGCTGAAAACCGGCATTGATGAAGAAATATCACAATCAGCGTTCTACTGTGGAAAATGAATTGTACCATTGTGCGATTCAAGCCTGATTCCTGAGTCAAACGAACGGCGCAATATAACGAACTGCAACACGGAGAAGTATGATTACGACCGTCATGTTTTAGTCTCGTGTCAGTTACAGACTACACGTGGCTCCTCCATGTGACCAGCTGCTGTGGACAGTTTTCACGCTCGTGGCAAATGGCCACAGAGGTGCCGCTACCAACCGGTTAACTACTAAGGTATTTATATTTACAATGATACCCTTCCGGTTAAAACGTGGTACGTTGTGCAGTGAGCGGTGGAGCCGATTTACAGGCCGACACATAATGTACCGATTTATGACATATTTTCACACACGTCATTACAACTATTATAGCATGAGTTGTCATTACTTAGGACAAGTTGAACTGATATGTATTTATAATGGTGTTTGGCGCTAGATCTACAGATTGCACAAAATCATTGGTTGCGTCTCGCGTAGACCTAAGCCTAAGGCAGGTTTCCCTTTTTATAGTTATAGATTCAAGGGGTATCTCATAGGGGCCAGGGTGTATGAAGATTGTGCAAGTTAACTAACTTTAAAAAATTGTGCAATCTGGTGATGGGTGCGCTATCTGCAGATGGGCGCTCAAAGTGTGGTTCTTCGCGTATCCGAGGAATGCGCAGACCCATCAACTTCCTTACACAGAAATACAATAACATCACTGCCGAACAGATGCTGCAAGGTAGACCTGCAATATTGTGAAATATTGAAAATGCACAACATTTGTTATTTCTAAAGGTGTGTTTGGAGGCCGATACTAAACCAGCTGCCGATAACGATGCTGCACATGATGGCGTTCACATGGTACATCGACTTACACACGACACACGACCAAAGACACGGAGAAGTGCGAGATCAACCACTGTATTATACACCCGATGTCATACGATACATATTCTTTTACATTTATCTTATACACGTGGCTCCACCATCTGACCAACTGATATGACAACCTTTTCACACGTGGGAAATGGTCTACGAGGTGCCGCCACCAAGCGACCAAGTGTTAAGTTATTTCTATTTGTAGTGACACCCTTCCAGTTCAGGAATGTCCAGATTGCATTTCCAACTCGGGCCAATTTTGGCCCAATGTATGTTGGCACGTCATACTTAACCGACATTGTGATGTCAACCGGGCCAACATTGGTCCAACAATCATAGGCGGATCCAGGGAGGCCTGGGTGGTACGTGTCCCCAAGACCATTGGAATTTGGCGTGCCCGTAGACCATTTTGAATGGGCCCTCGTAACCGTGCCCCTTAGACCCCTGTAAATGTGCCCCCGCTCAGGTCTCAATAAGTTGAAGTTATGCCGACGTGGCGGCGAAAAAAACGTAATAGCACCCCCCCCCCCCCCCCCCCCGCCACTCATTAGGACTGATCAGAGCACGTTACACTTGAATATCGGACTACAGTAAAGTAAAAAAGTAAGTTCCTAAACAGCGTGATATCCAGTCATTAGGACTGCTCAGAGAACGTTACACTTGAATACCGGACTACAGTAAAGTAAAAAATAAGTTCTTACATAGCATGGTATCCAGTCATTGGGACTGCTCTGCTGGTTTTAATTAATTCTTTTCAAATATAGGTCCTGCCCTAGCCAAAAAGATTCCGGAATGCACCACTAATTTTAAACATTTCATGAATGAAAAGACAGAGGAGTCATTATTCCTTAACCCGGTTACTGATGATGAGATATTGGCTCTAGTAAACAATACTAAAAGCAAAAACTCAAAAGATCATGATGACACTGACATGTGCCTAATTAAGAATGTAATATCATATATTCTAAAGCTAATACGGATTTAGATAAAACCACCCAACAACAATGGCAATAATAGAACTGGTGGAGGAAATGACAACTCACAGTCTTCAATAGCAATTTTTGTAGACTTAAAGAGGCATTCGATACTGTTGACCACAGCATTCTGTTACAAAAATTTGAAAATTATGGCATTAGAGGTGTAGCATATAATTGGTTACATAGCTACCTGAACAAAAGAAAACGGTACATATCTATAAATGACATACATTCAACTTGTTGAAACATAACATGTGGTGTACCGCAAGATTATATACCAGGACCAATTTTATTTATACTATATATTAACGACGTGAGTAAACTATCACCTGTGTTGAAATGTATAATATTTGCTGATGACACAAACTTCTTGTGCACAGGTGATGATGTATCAGAAATGTGCAAAATAGTATCTTTAGAATTGGATAAGTTAAGTACATGGTTTAATGCAAATAAATTATCTTTAAATGTTTCAAAAACAAACTTCATGGTAATATGTCGGAAAAAAGTGTCAATAATCGTACAGTTAGCATAAATGGAACTGATACTGAAAGAGTACATACTACACAATTTATCGGTGTTCACACTGAATATCAGTTAGATTGCAATGACCATATCAAGAAAATAACAAATAAAATTGTCAAGAATGTGGCCATCATAAATAGAGTTAAGCACATGTTAAATAGTCAGGTATTATATGCTTTGTACGGCACTCTTACCATGTCATATCTTAACTACTGTTGCGAAGTCTGGGGAAATACGTATAAGAACAAAATACAATCGCTCTATATGTTACTGAAAAAAACAATACGAATATGTAAACACGAAGGGTACTTGTTACACACAAGACTAATTTTCTATTATTTAAAAACGCTGTGTGTGTATGATATGATTGACTTCAACAATATGATGTTTATGTTTAAGGTTTACAACAATTTGTTTCCAGATCACCTGTTTAGTGGTTGGCTGTCCCAGCGTATTTGTTGATGTAATTCGCTCTTTTCACGATCGCGTGGTGGCCGGCGTTCAAGACCAAGGGACCTCGTGAGATGCATTCCCTGTAACAAGTGGCACCAAACAGGGCTGCATCCTCGCACCAATGCAATTTTCAATTATATTTTCCATCATGTTACAAGATGGTCTCCGAGACAACGAGCTCAGCCACACTGGACTACAACAAGACATATATGGTCATCGGCGATATCAATAGCCACATCACTATACGGGGATACAATAACACGAATGACAATGGCTACCGGGTGGAAGAATGGGCCGATGCCCACCAACTGAGGTAAATACCCGACCCTAAGCTTCCCTGCTCCTTCAAAAGTGAACGCTGGAAATGATATAACCTGTACCTTTCCTTCGTCAGCATCAACATTTCGCGCATGAGCAGCAAAGCGGTGCTGCATCCGATATCACAAACCCAACACCGACACATCGCCATTGTAATCAATGCAGCTGTATCACCAAAACCCACGCCTTTCCAACTGTCTTTTCAACTAAAAAAAAGCCAACTGGGACGGCTTTACAACAGACTTGGACAGAGCAGTATGCAACATCCGTCCTTACACATTCAGCTGGCCACACACTGGATTTCGTAATTACGCACAATGACGATAATCTTGTCACCGCAGTGCAAGTCGTTCCGTTATCAATATCTGATCATCACGTCGTGCGCTGTATCATTGATGCCAGTAGACCACCCAAGACATCAACAGAAATACTCAAACGTAACTACCGCTCGTTTGACGCTGACACATTCAACCATGACGTAAGAACAACGTGTGATTTGCTAGCCGCTGCTGCATTAACATCAAACGCTGTGGAACTTGTGTCACGCTACAACACTGACTTAATGAAAGTCATAGACAAGCACGCGCCTGTACGCCCGACTATCCTCCGAGGCCACAAACCCAATCCGTGGTATAACAGTGACATTAACGATGCGAGAAGACAACGGCGTAAAATGGAGTTGTTGTGGAGACGTTCGAAACTGGAAGTTCATCGCCAAATGTTTGTTGCTGCACGCGATGAGTGCAATAACATTATATCTCTCACAAAGACGAAGTACTACCAGGACAAGTTGCTAAATGCTGACAACAAGAACCTCTTTAAAATCGTCAGTTCTCTCAGTGGGAAGCCACCACTTGCGTACCCAGAACATACCTGCGCATTTGATTGCTGCAATGCATTTTCCGTCTATTTTGAAACTAAAGTTGCCGGAATTCGAAATGAGTTACACGTTGCCCGACAGCGCATCACGCCGCCGCACGAACCGCGTTGCTACGTGACGCCGATTGACAGTTTCACACCAACAACAGTTTGTGAAGTAACATCTATCATCAGAGCGAAGTGTAAAACGTCTACACTTGATCCTCTGTCCTCTGATCATATAAAGCAGAACATTGACACACTTGCTATCACTGCTGCCAGTATAACAAACGCGTGCCTCTAACGGAAGGAGAAATGCCGCTTGATTTGAAGCGTGCTCTTGTGCACCCATTATTAAAGAAACAATCTCTGTGCAAAGACACGATAAGCAACTACCGCCCAGTCAGCCATCTATCGCAACTCTCAAAGATAATTGAAAAGGTGGTGGCCACCAGACTGAACACTCACTTGGTCAATCAAGCACTGACTGATCCTCTTCAGTCTGCATACAAACGACACCATTCAACGGAGACCGCCCTACTTTGTGTGGTAAACGAAATTAGGACGGCCCTTGACCGTAGACAAGGCACTGTCGTCATGCTCATTGACCTAAGCGCTGCGTTCGATACGATCGACCACACAATACTTCTCAATCGTCTACAACGGCGGTATGGCCTCGCCGGAGTTGTATTACGCTGGGTTGAGTCGTACCTTTGTGATCGCAGGCAAAGTGTTGTTGTCGGTAGCGCAACTTCAAGAGAAACGACTCTGCACATTGGTGTACCGCAGGGATCAGTGTTAGGTCCACTGCTGTTTTCTTTATATGTGCAGCCGATCGGTGACATCATTCGTAACCATAATTTGAAGTATCACCATTATGCCGATGACTTACAATTGTTATGTCATTTTGGCTTGAATGTCTTTTCTCATACTACCGCTGTGCATCGTGTCGAGCAGTGCATCGACGACATCAAATCCTGGATGACGTTCAACTACTTGCTGATGAATGATGCAAAAACTGAGGTTCTACCGGTTGTACCCAGGTCGGCATCTGATTTGGTTGCTGGACTGCATGTGCGCGTTGGATCTGAAGTCGTTTATGCCGCGGAATGTGTGAGAGATCTTGGTGTCTACTTAGATAAACATCTTGACATGACGGTGCAGGTTTCTCGTACCATTAGTACCTGTTCACTGCATTTACGTAACATCGGCCAAATTCACCGTTACCTACCACAATCGACAGCAGAACGAGTTGTAAATGCAATGATAACATCACGCTTAGATTATTGCAATTCGCTTCTGTTTGGCACTTCTGCCAAGAACATCGGCAGGCTGCAGCGACTGCAGAATGCTGCTGTTCGTCTAATAACTCGGCGTGCGCGATGCGACAGTGTGGTACCACTACTGTGCCAACTCCACTGGCTGCCTGTCCAGCAACGCATTACTTATAAAATAGCTGAACTCACGTATAAGGCGTTAAATGCTGAACTATCGCCACCTTATATGCAGTCACTTGTGTCACCTTACAAACCAGCCAGACATCTCCGTTCTGCTGATGGTAATAACATTGTTGTTGAAAGAGCCCGAACCAAAGCTGGTGAATGCTCATTCGTTCACGCTGCCGCTACAGTATGGAATAATCTACCAACTACTGTTACTTCCAAAGCCTCCCTGCAATCCTTCAAGGCAGCCTTAAAAACTTACTTTTCATTATGGCGTATTCTGCTTGAAAGACTACAGAAACATTTTTATTCTAAGTTATTCATATTTTTATCTTGATCTTCTTAACAGCAGAAAGAACGTTTTAACTACTTACTTTACCATGATAATTGTTTTCTTTTTAATCTATTGATGTTTACACGGCATTACTATCTTAATTGTTTTTACTTTTATATTTAATTTGTTTAATGTTTACTATTGATATTTTAGTTTTATGTAAAGCGCTATGAACGCTATGGATATGGCGCTATATAAAATAAAGATTATTATTATTATTATTATTATTACCCCGGAAAATACTATCATTTCGTGAAAGTGGTCCAGGCTACTGCCAGAAAGCACATCAAACGTGGATGCAGAGCGAACTACGTACCGGGATTGACCGCAGACCTGACCAACCAGTTTGATAATTACATCCAGTTGTACGAAGACAATCCCTTTACCGCAGCTACCATCTCGGCAGGAGAAGAACACGCGCAGGGGATGACCATGGAACAGCCAAAGACGTGGCAAACTCTCCTCGAGAACACTGATATGACGCACAACAACAAACAACATGGTCGTTGATCTGGAAGCTGAACAATGACCCACAGAAAGCAGATCAACACAACAACGTAACATCGGATCAAGTCGCATATCGAATCCATGGAAAATGGAAAAATACCTCAACAACAGCGGCAAACCAACCTGAAGTCAGAAGATCACGAAAACCATAATTTCTGCCGATTTTACTGACAACGAATTTAGAAACTCGCTAAAACACCCCAAGAATGGAGAAGCCGCTGGACTTGATGAAATCTTGACTGAGGAGATCAACCACTTCGGATCCATCAAAATACGCTTGGTCTTGGATTTGTTCAACTCGTGCGCAAGAACTCACCGCAACCCGAGTTTCTGGAGAGAGTCACGTGTTGTTGCCATCCTGAAGCCCACAAAGAACCCGTCAAACCCAAAAAGCTTCAGACCAATCTCGCTCCTCTGCCACCTGTACAATCTGTACGAACGGCTGATAATAAACCGCCTCTCCACCGTCGTAGACCTGCGCCGTACTGCAGTAGCTAGAGCTTCGGACTCTGAACTGAGAGTACCCGGGTTCGAATCCTGTGCGGCGGTGTTGTACCTTGGGCACGTTCGTTTACTCTACATTGCTTCAGTTCACTCAGTTCACTCAGCTGTATGAATGAGCACCTGGCTATAGACAGTGTTGGATATTTGTGTACGAATAGTCTTCGCGCATTAATTGCAGCATGCTGAATGCTTCCCAGAGAAGTCGAGATGGTGTTCTATTGAACAGGTCTACCAGGGAGTAAAGGTTGCAGAAGTATGGTTTCAGACTCACATATGTACCAGGGAAGTATAAGTACACAGCGGACACATTGTCACGACCGACTCAGCAAAAGACACAAGTTGATCAGAAACAAGAGGAAGAGACTCATGCGAACACTTATGTCGATGCCATCGCAGTAGCACATGTGCTGGCGAGTATCGCAGAAATACAGAAAGTACAAACACTCGATTTTGAATTGGAGATAGAAGAACGTGTACATGGTGTGATGAGCTCAGTGTCTGTGAGAGACAGGAAGAAAGAAGAAATCATGAGACAATATGAAGATGATGCTGAGATGTGTGCTTTGAAAAGCACTATCATGTCAGGACGGCCGAGTGAACAGAGAGATTGTCCAGTTTGCACACATTCATACTGGAACTACAGGGATGAAATGGTTGTTCAGGATGACTTGATCCTGAAAGGAATCAGAATTGTGATTCCAAGGAAGATGAGGATGAACATTCTTGAAAGACCACACACGGGTCATCTCGGTCGAGAGAAATGTAAACGAAGAGCGAGATAAACATTGTTTTGGCCTGGTATCAACAATGACATTGGAAAGATGGTGAGTAAATGCAGTGATTATCTAGAGCAGAGAGCTAGAGAGTGTCTAGAGCCACTGATTCCACATGAAGTACCAACACAAGCGTGGTCGAAAGTTGGATCAGACTTGTTCCAGTTGGATAACAAGAAGTATGTTGTGATCCAACTACCCAGATGTGTACCAGATCCCTAACCCTAACCCTAACCCTAACCAGAGCAGCAAATCGATCATACAAGTTATTAAAGAAAGCGTTGGGAGATTCGGAATCCCACACGAGCTTGTTAGCGATAACGGGCCATGCTACGCAAGCACCGAATTCAAGCAATTTTCTGAAGAATGGGACTTTAAGCACACCACATCTAGTCCATCATATCCACAATCCAATGGACTAGCGGAAAGAACAGGGAAGGACATCCTCAGAAAAAGTGGTGATAAACAAATGGGCTTACTAACGTACAGAAACACCCAACTTGAAAGTGGATACTCTTCATCAGAGCTCAATCTGGGAAGAAGAACCAGATGTAATCTTCCAAGGCATGGAGATAACACGTCCAAAGCATCATTCAGGAACTTTGAGAAGATTAAGAAGAGAGAGAAACAGAAACAGAAATACTATCATGAGAGAACAGGAGTTCGATCACTTGAACCATTTAAGCAAGGAGACAGAGAGAGAATGCACGACTCGGAGAGAAAGTGTCAGAACCATGCTACTGTACTTGAGCAAGTTGCGCCGAGATCCAAACAGACCGAGGTACATAAATTCTAAGAAATCGACGAGATCTAATGACAACAACAGAACAAGACATCGTGCAACCTGGAGAAACGGCTGAAACTGCAACAGAAGAACGAGAAGAGCAACACGAAGAAAGTGAACCTGAGCTGAATGCGCCGAGAAGTCCAGCTGTGTCTCTCGTGACTCCTGTGGTGTACCGAAGATCTGTCAGGATTCACCGACAACGTCAGATACTCATAGAAAACACGTAAAGGAGACAGGAATTGATTTGCTCAGGACAACTAACAGAATAACTCAAGACAGCTAACAGAATAACTCAGGACAACTAACAGAATAACTCAGGACAGCTAACAGAATAACTCAGGACAACTAACATAATAACTCAGGACAGCTAACAGAATAACTCAGGACAGCTAACACAATAACTCAGGACAACTAACAGAATAACTCAGGACAGCTAACATAATAACTCAGGACAACTAACATAATAACTCAGGACAGCTAACAGAATAACTCAGGACAACTAACAGAATAACTCAAGACAACGAACAGAATAACTCAGGACAGCTAACACAATAACTCAGGACAACTAACATAATAACTCAGGACAGCTAACAGAATAACTCAGGACAACTAACAGAATAACTCAGGACAGCTAACAGAATAACTCAGGACAACTAACAGAATAACTCAGGACAGCTAACAGGATAACTCAGGACAACTAACAGAATAACTCAGGACAACTAACAGAATAATTCAAGACACCTAACAGAATAACTCAGGACAGCTAACAGAATAACTCAGGATAACTAACAGAATAACTAAGGACAACTAACAGAATAACGTAGCTGCAACTCACGTGGAAATATGGATAGTCTACTCCGTGTGTTCCTAGATTAGAATATCTTGTTGAATTATTACATTGTGAAAGACGTTTAGCATAAAGAATGTAATTAATTACATGAACATTTTAGTTGTAATACGTACCATCATATTGTAGACAAGTTAATTCTACAATTAACTTGAGGATGTGAACTGTGAAAAGGACATGCAGATGCGAAGAGAGACATTTGAACGTGAAGAAAGAGTATTACAACATGAACATTCTGAGTATAAGGATTTAAAGTGCATATGAACATTGCAATGAACATTTTATTTTTAGTAGGAAGATGTAGGGATGTCGCTTACTAGTTCAATTTATAATAATAATAATCTTTATTTTATATAGCGCCATATCCATAGCGTTCATAGCGCTTTACATAAAACTAAAATATAAATAGTAAATATTAAACAAATTTAAATATAAAAGTAAAAACAATTAAGAGAGTAATGCTGTGTAAACATCAATAGATTAAAAAGAAAACAATTCTCATGTTAAGAAGATCAAAATAAAAATATGAATAACTTAGAATAGAAATGTTTCTGTGGTCTTTCAAGCAGAATACGCCGTAATGAAAAGGTAAGTTTTTAAGGCTGCCCTGAAGGATTGCAGGGAGGTTTTGGAAGTAACAGTCGTTGGTAGATCATTCCATATTGTAGCGGCAGCGTGAACGAATGCGCATTCACCAGCTTTGGTTCGGGCTCTCGCAACGACAAGATTATTACCCTCAGCAGAACGAAGATGTCTGGCTGGTTTATAAGCTGACACAAGTGACTGCATACATGGTGGCGATAGTTCAGCATTTAACGCCTTATATGTAAGTTCTGCTATTTTGTAGGTAATGCGTTGCTGGACAGGCAGCCAGTGGAGTTGGCGCAGTAGTGGTACCGCACTGTCGCATCGCGCACGCCGATTTATTAGACGAACAACAGCATTCTGCAGTCGCTGCAGCCTGCCGATGTTCTTGGCAGAAGTGTCAAACAGAAGCGAATTGGAATAATCTAAGCGTGATGTTATCATTGCATTTACAACTCGTTCTGCTGTCGATTGTGGTAGGTAACGGTGAATTTGGCCGATGTTACGTAATTGCAGTGAACAGGTACTAATGGTACGAGAAACCTGCACCGTCATGTCAAGATGTTTATGTAAGTAGACACCAAGATCTCTCACACATTCCGCGGCATAGACGACTTCAGATCCAATGCGCACATGCAGTCCAGCAACCAAATCAGGTCCCGACCTGGGTACAACCGGTAGAACCTCAGTTTTTGTATCATTCATCAGCAAGTAGTTATACGTCATCCAGGATTTGATGTCGTCGATGCACTGCTCGACACGATGCACAGCGGTAGTATGAGAAAAGACATTCAAGCCAAAATGACATAACAATTGTAAGTCATCGGCATAATGGTGATACTTCAAATTATGGTTACGAATGATGTCACCGATCGGCTGCACATATAAAGAAAACAGCAGTGGACCTAACACTGATCCTTGCGGTACACCAATGTGCAGAGTCGTTTCTCTTGAAGTTGCGCTACCGACAACAACACTTTGCCTGCGATCGCAAAGGTACGACTCAACCCAGCGTAATACAACTCCGGCGAGGCCATAGCGCCGTTGTAGACGATTGAGAAGTATTGTGTGGTCGATCGTATCGAACGCAGCGCTGAGGTCAATGAGCATGACGACAGTGCCTTGTCTACGGTCAAGGGCCGTCCTAATTTCGTTTACCACACAGAGTAGGGCGGTCTCTGTTGAATGGTGTCGTTTGTATGCAGACTGAAGAGGATCAGTCAGTGCTTGATTGACCAAGTGAATGTTCAATCTGGTGGCCACCACCTTTTCAATTATTTTTGAGAGTTGCGATAGACGGCTGACTGGGCGATAGTTGCTTGTTGTGTCTTTGCACAGAGATGGTTTCTTTAATAATGGGTGCACAAGAGAACGCTTCAATTCAAGTGGCATTTCTCCTTCCGTTAGGCACGCGTTTGTTATATTGGCAGCAGTGATAGCAAGTGTGTCAATGTTCTGCTTTACATGATCAGAGGTCAGAGGATCAAGTTATATCGCAAGTATGATCGCAATTACCGTTAATTTTGAAGCTTTGTTTTGGTTAAGACTCACTTCCGGTGTACGGGGGTCACGAGTGTACGTGTCAAAAGCACATCGCAATAAATTCATTAAAACGGAATTATTGACGTATTACGAACTTAATTATGAAGTATTACATAGGTTAATAAAATGAAACAGATATTTTGATGTATTAGTTCATAAGTATAGGCATACAGTGAGGTGGTCGGTGTAATCGTTGAGTGCTTAACCCTAACCATAAATAAACCGAGCTATTACCAACCCCAACCATAGCTGACTCCAACCACAACTAATTATAATAATAATCTTAACACTAATTAATAATGACATTTCGCACTAACTATTTATTCCCGTCATCTGATTCGTTTCAGCTATTACCAATGATAACTGACTCCAATCATAACTAATAATATTAATCTTAACCATAATGAATAATGGCAAGTAATGGTAAGTATTTATTTTCGTCGTCTGATTGGTTCCAACAATTACCTTAATTCCAACCACAGGTAATGGTAATAACCTTAACGTAATTAATAAGGTAATTTCACACTACTTATTTATTCCCATCGTCTGATTGATTATAACGATTATGCGATATATATAATCCTAACCCACCATTTCTTACTCTAGCCATATCTAATTACAATAATAGGCTTAACCCATATGAATAATGACATTTCACATTAACCATTTATTCCCATCATGTGACTGGTTCCAACGATTACCCTAATCACAACTGCCTCAAACCATAACTAATAATACTAATAACCTAACCCTAACGAATAATGACATTTCACACAAAGTATTTATTCCCGTCGTCTGATTGGTTCCAACGATTACTCTAACCCCAACCATAGATAATGATAATAACATTTTTAATATAATTAATAAGGATATTTGACATTAACTATTTATTTCTATCGTCTGATTGGTTATAATGACTACGCAATATATAATCCTAACCCACCACGATTGACACCAACCATAACTAAATAATAATAATCATCTTAATAATAATGAATAATTATTTATTCCAGTCGTCTGATTATCACACTAACTATTTGTTCCCGTCGTCTCACTAGTTCCAACGATTAACCTATAATTAACGTCCACCTCAACAATAACTAATTCAAACCGTAACTCATTATAATAATGAGATTAAATACAATTAATATTGATGTTATATACATTATTTATTTCCGTTGTCTAACTGGCTCCAAAGATTACGAACTCGACCCTAGGCTAGCGTATAGGATGATTCTTAATGAGGTGTCTAATGTAATTGGCTTGTAAGCTATACTTACGGTAGTGTTTTGAAATTGGGTAGTGTTTTGAGCGCACGTAGGCGTAACGTTTTGAACTTAACAGTAGTGTTTCGAGGGTACGCTCAAAACTCTGCGGTAGTGTTTTGAAAGTACGCTCAATCACCAACGTAGTGTTTTTCAGCAGGGTAGTGTTGTGAGCGTCCTACACCGGTCCGCACCTAACAGTTAGAGACAAGACACAGCCCCACAACAATAGTTCACACCCGACCCGGAAGCTTAATTTTAAGCTTGGGCCCGGTCGGAGTATAATGAGATTAAAAAGTAATCATCGAAAATACGACAGGCAAAATGGACGAAATGGATGGAATGGACTAATTCCGAGAAATCCACGAAATCGACTAATTTCTATGTTATTACATTATCAGTCAAACATTATTACAGTATCGGGTAGGAGGTTTATTACATTATCGGTTGATTTTATTACAGTGTCGGGCACTTATTACATTATCAGTCGATTATTCCAGTATCGGTTGTAACAAACTCCGTGCTTCATCCTGGCGCCTGGCACCGGGCGCAGCTAATGACATCAATCTAGAGTCCCTGGATAGTCTCTACACCAGTCTAGAGTTCCTGGTTAGACACTACATCAGTCTCAACACTTCTGTCATATCCTCTTGTGAAACGCTGAATTTACACTGTGCCAAAATGTCGTTGCCGTTCTTGATTGTGTACGTTGTTTTCCCTTTCGACCAATCATGACTTGTGTTATATGTAATATTTGGTAAATTAAAAAATTATTGGTAAACAATTTACCGCTCGCGAGAATTGTCGTTATGTTGATGTGGGGCGCGGGAAATTGGCACATTTTCATGGTTCCAACAACATGGCACGACGGTCAGACAGTTGTACATCAAATTGCAGCAGTACTACTTATTGAGTGAACGCCCACACATTGGGTAGATATCTCCCGGGGGTAGTGTAGTTAACGTTCTACCACCACTGGCTTGCGAGGATGGTGTCTGGTGATTCATTCATATCCCCGGAACAGCCTCACAAATTGCTTCACAATATCATCGAACCAGTCCTTAATAGCTATGACAGTCTCCACTCGGGCACTCCTGGGCTTCCACTGGGTGTTGTACTCCCATTTAGCTATGACAGTCTCCACTCGGGCATTCCATGGCTTCCATTGGGTGTTGTACTCCCATTTAGCTATGACAGTCTTCATTCGGGCACTCCAGGGTTTCCACTGGGTGTTGTACTCCCGTTTAGCTATGACAGTCTCCACTCGGGAACTCCAGGGCTTTCTCTGGGTGTCGTACTCCCGTTTAGCTATGACAGTCTTCATTCGGGAACTCCATGGTTTCCACTGGGTGTTGTACTCCCGTTTAGCTATGACAATCTCCACTCGGGAACTCCAGGGCATCCACTGGGTGTTGTACACCCCTTTAGCTACGCTACGCCTTGCCTGTCTTAATTTCTCCAATCGCAGAGTTGAACGTGCAAAAAAGAATTGTCCCAAAGAATGATACAGAAATGTGATTCCTGACTGGTAAGTTGAACAACAGCCATGTTCAAATTGTGGTTGTCAACACGGAAGAGCAGAATTGTGGTTGTCAACACGGAAGAGCAGAATTGTGGTTGTCAACACGGAAGAACAGAATTGTGGTTGTCAACACGGAATAGCAGAATTGTGGTTGTCAACTCGGAAGAGCAGAATTGTGGTTGTCAACACGGAAGAACAGAATTGTGGTTGTCAATACGGAAGAACGTAATTGTGGTTGTCAACACGGAAGAGCAGAATTGCATATGTAAGTTGACCGTCGATTCAGCGCCCCCCAGACCTTGCACCCAGGTGCGAGTGCACCACCTGCTCTCGGGTCACTACGCCACTGAGCCACATCTTGGCTTAGTGATGTCACAGTATCATAGGCAGTAGTCAAGTCAACAAACACAACCCACTTTTGAGGCGTGACTCAAACCCTTCGTCGACGTCAAGGGTCAGTCTGGCCACGTGGTCAGCGGTTCACTGACCTCAGCCTGGTCATTGGCAGCCAGCAGCCGGCATATGTTGATAAATTTACCTAGCAAGTTATATCTGTTCCGCTGTACAATTGTGGACAATACTGTGGGCCGCTTTCTGAAGCTATGCTATGGTCGGTGCACACGGCCATACGAACGGACAAAATGACGCAATATTATATATAGAATAGGGAAATATTAAGTACACAGATAGAAACGAATCATTACATATCCAGATAACACATAACATAACATAACACCACTTAACACAACACAATACAACACAACACAATATAACATAACACAACACAACACAACGTAACGTAACATAACATATAACACAACCTAACACAACACAACATAACAGACCACATCATAACATAACATATAACACAACCTAACACATCCTAACACAACCTAACATAACATAACATGGATGAGAATGATGACGTAGGCGGGCAAGTGGTGGGTGGGTGGATGAGAGTGATGACGTAGGCGGGCAAGTGGTGGGTGGGTGGATGAGAATGATGACGTTGGCGGGCAAGTGGTGGGTGGGTGGATGAGAATGATGACGTTGGCGGGCAAGTGGTGGGTGGGTGGATGAGAATGATGACGTAGGCGGGCAAGTGTTGGGTGGGTGGATGAGAATGATGACGTAGGCGGGCAAGTGGTGGGTGGGTGGATGACAATGATGACGTAGGCGGGCAAGTGGTGGGTGGGTGGATGAGAATGATGACGTAGGCGGGCAAGTGGTGGGTGGATGAATGGAATATGAGGGACGAGAGTGACAACTGAACGAATGATCGGTAAAGGCAAGGTTCGAAAAAGGCAAGATAATCGGCTCATTGACTGTTGTATAGGGAAATGGTATTATGTAGAAATGTTCTTTTATATCTTTCTGTTCTTGCGTATATAATGCGCTGAAGTAATTCGTAGGGTGAGATTCATAATTCGTGATTGTTATTGTTTTCTGTAGGGTTCGCTCCTTGTACAGCTGTCCTATGGACAGAGGAGATAAGTCAATAATCTTGTACAGCTGTTCTATGGAGGGAGGAGATAAGCCGATTATCTTGTACAGCTGTTCTATGGAAGGAGGAGATAAACCGATAATCTTATACAGCAGTTCTACGGAGGGAGGAGATAAGTCGATAATCTTGTACAGCTGTCCTACGGAGGGAGGAGATAAGCCAATAATATTGTACAGTTGTCATATGAAGGGAGGAGATAAGCCGATAATCTTATACAGCAGTTCTGCGGAGGGAGGAGATAAGTCGATAATCTTGTACAGCTGTCCTATGGAGAGAGGAGATAAGTCGATATCTTATACAGCTGTTCTATGAAGGGAGGAGATAAGCCGATAATCTTGTACAGTTGTCGTATGGAGGGAGGACATCAGCTGATAATCTTGCCTGCCGCAAAGACAATCCTCGCTAACAAAACACCAATAGACAAATTCAAACGAACCACGAAATGCAAACATCACTGTCACATGTCTAAGGAAGCACTAAACACACACATACAAATAACACACTAACTATACACCTACAAAGGAAAAGTAACTTCACACGTACAAAGGAAACAGTAACTATACACATACAACGGAAAGAGTAACTATACACCTACAAAGGAAACAGTAACTATACACCTACAAAGGAATCAGTAACTATACACCTACAAAGGAAACAGTAACAAAACACCTACAAAGGAAACAGTAACTATATACCTACAAAGGAAACAGTAACTATATAACTACAAAGGAAACAGTAACTATATACCTACAAAGGAAACAGTAACTATACACCTACAAAGGAAACAATAACTACACACCTACAAAGGAAACAATAACTACACACCTACAAAGGAAACAGTAACTATACACCTACAAAGGAAACAGTAACTATACACCTACTAAGGAAACAGTAACTATACACCTACAAAGGAAACAGTAACTATACACCTACAAAAGAAACAGTAACTATACACCTGCAAAGGAAACAGTAACTATACACCTGCAAAGGAAACAGTAACTACACACCTACAAAGGAAACAGTAACTATATACCTACAAAGGAAACAGTAACTATACACCTACAAAGGAAACAGTAACTACACACCTACAAAGGAAACAGTAACTATACATCTACAAAGGAAACAGTAACAATACACTTGCAAAGGAAACAGTAACTACACACCTACAAAGGAAACAGTAACTATACACCTACAAAGGAAACAGTAACTATATACCTACAAAGGAAACAGTAACTACTCACCTACAAAGGAAACACTAACTATACACCTACAAAGGAAACAGTAACTATACACCTACAAAGGAAACAGTAACTACACACCTACAAAGGAAACAGTAACTATACACCTACAAAGGAAACAATAACTATATACCTACAAAGGAAACAGTAACTATACACCTACAAAGGAAACAGTAACTATACACCTACAAAGGAAGCAGTAACTACACACCTACAAAGGAAACAGTAACTATACACCTACAAAGGAAACAGTAACTATACACCTACAAAGGAAACAGTAACTACACACCTACAAAGGAAACAGTAACTATACACCTACAAAGGAAATAGTAACTACACACCTACAAAGGAAACAGTAACTATACACCTACAAAGGAAACAGTAACTATACACATACAAAGGAAACAGTAACTATATTCCTACAAAGGAAACAGTAACTACTCACCTGCAAAGGAAACAGTAACTATACACCTACAAAGGAAACAGTAACTACACACCTACAAAGGAAACAGTAACTATACACCTACAAAGGAAACAGTAACTATATACCTACAAATGAAACAGTAACTATACACCTACAAAGGAAACAGTAACTATACACCTACTAAGGAAACAGTAACTATACACCTACAAAGGAAACAGTAACTATACACCTGCAAAGAAAACAGTAACTATACACCTGCAAAGGAAACAGTAACTACACACCTACAAAGGAAACAGTAACTATATACCTACAAAGGAAATAGTAACTATATACCTACAAAGGAAACAGTAACTATACACCTACAAAGGAAACAGTAACTACACACCTACTAAGGAAACAGTAACTATTATACATCTACAAAGGACCACGTTGACGGGCAAGGATTGTCAACAGCGATAAACAACGTACTATCTACGTGCATCTTTGTATCAACGCCGTATTCCCGAGCCAAACCGCGATGTTATCTGTATTGTGACCTGTCGTGACAGCCTAGAACATTCAAAGAAAGAATTACACCACAGATTATGCAAGACATATACAAGAACAAATTTTGTTAAGTTCAAGGCCATGTGGTACATATCATAACTCAATTATCCAACTTACATATATTTTACATAATAAAGACGTTTTCCAGTTGTATCTAATCCTGCAATGTCATTTGATAACACTTTTTAAAATGGCACAAACTGTGTCTATTTTGAGGTATTTCTAAACTTAACATAAATTTATATGTAATATATTTGCTAATCGGCAATCTCTTCTGTGTAAACGTGTGGGTAGCATTACAGTCTCTAGTTAACTGCAACAGCATCCTAAACATATCATTGGATGCCACAAGCAGTTGCCTGATAGAAGTTTTTGTGTAGTTCCACTACAAATGACGAGTATGCACGGGAGAGCAAAATAATATAAACAGAATAAATTTAACAATGTGTGAGCACATTTTAACAAGATTTAACAAGATTGCCATCCAGAGAATTAACTCTAGATGGCAGGTGGACAACGAAGCCCTTTGGCTTATCGAGAGTCCAACCCTTTTATCTACATATATCCAGCCCTTCTGAGGTATGTGTCGATTTTATTTTTAAACATATTCACACTACTAGCACCCACACAATCATCGGATAATCTGTTCCATTCATTCACAGTCCTTTGTGAAAATGAGAACTTTCTTACGTCTAATCTACACTGCTCCTTTACTAATGTAACTTCATGTCCTCTAGTCTTCCTATCTTTCTTAACTGAAAACAACATATATCTATCAATATATTCATAACCATTCAATATTTTAAACACTTCTATCTGATCTCCTCTCAAACTCCTGGTCTCTAGTGTTGTTAAACCACATTCTTTTAGGCGTTTTTCATAACTAAGATCCCTCAGTTTTGGTATAATTTTAGTCGCTCTCCTCTGTACTCTTTCTAGCATATCTATGTCCTTCTTGCGGTATGGCCTCTACGCTTGTATACAATATTCTAAATGAGGCCTAAATATTGTTTTGTACAGCGGTATTATTAGTTCTTTTTCTTTATATGCTATATTTCGCCTAATCAATCCAAGGATTTGATTTCCTTTTGAAGCTGCAATTCCACACTGCTCTGAAATCTTCATGTTAGCACTAATTGTCAGCCCTAAGTCTTTTCTTTTACAGTAGTACTTAGTACAGTTCCCCCCATTGTATATTCTACATACATGAAAACTGTTGCATGCGGTATGCTAATTTGTTCTACAATTTCCAATAGTAGTTTGGGTGGAATACCATCCACTCCAGGTGATTTATTATCCTTCATAGCCCTAATTTTCTTAGCTACCATTTCTGGGGTTACAATTAACTGTCTTAAATAGTCTGATTCTGCCCCCTTGAACTTAGCCTCTGGTACTGGCAGTGAACGAGTGTCTTCTCTGGTAAACACTGAACTAAAATACTCATTCAGGTCTTCTGCCATTAAGAATCCTTCTGATATTATGTTTCCAGCACTATCTTCTAAAGGACCGACCTTATCCTGAACTTTCTGTTTGCTTCGAACATAAGCATAACAACTGTTGCTGTCATGTTTTATATTACAAGCTAATTTATGTTCATAGTTTCTCTTTGAATTTCTAATTTCAGCTGTAGCTTGGTTTAGTGCTTCTTTATAAATGTTGTAGTCTTCGTCATTTCCAGTATGTCTATATGACTTCCACATCATTTGTTTATACTTTATTTTTCTAATGGCTTCTTTCGATAAGTATTTCTTTCTGGTCTGTTTCCCTTGTTTTTTTTAGGGAACACATTTATCTACGATGCACTCTATTTCATTCTTTAAGATATTCCAGCATTCTGTTGCTGTCTTATTCTTCAGTGTGTTTTTCCAGTCTATCTTTGCTAAATATTTCCTCATTTCCTTATATCTTCCTTTGTGGAAATTTCTCCTGAACTGCTTTTTATTATTTAAATGTATCTGGTCGTGATCACTACTTCCCAGAGGCTCACATAATTTAACATTGTCAACTAATTCATTTTGTGAGGACAAAAATAAGTCTAGCACATTCTCTCCCCTGGTTGGTTCTAACACAGTTAGTTCTGTTGAGAAAGGAAACTATCTTGTACTAAAACTAAAACCTTGTGGTCCTCACTACCCATACTTTGTAGAGATTTCCATTTTATATGCCCATGGTTAAAATCCCCCATTTTGTATTTTTTCATTCTCTTCTATGCTTATGTTATAATAATAATAATAATAATAATCTTTATTGATACATAATGTTAAGTATATCACAGATGTAGCAGTAATATGAAACATGTATACATTACGTAACAAATGGAACGAAGCAACACATTGCTTGTTTTCCTTATTCATGTCATATATGCAATGAAAACTATGATTCGTGAGAGAAAAAAAAAAAAAAAAAAAAAAAAAAAACCACATCTTCATAATAAACTAACTAATTATTTAATAATGCATTATACAAGTACCGTAAGACTGAACACCAGGTACATCTTAACATGACAACATTATACGAGTACCGTAACACTGAACACCAGGTACATCTTAATATGACAACATTACACGAGTACCGTAACACTGAACACCAGGTACATCTTAACACGACAACATTATACGAGTACCTAACACTGGCAACCGGGTACATCTTAACATGAAAAAATTACATTAAAGCAGCATTTAGCATATGTTTGCTAGAATTAGACGCTTGGTCCTTTGTTTGAACATATGAAGAGATGTACAATATTGTAAATAGTTATTTGTAATAAATGTATTCCAGATTTTAGGACCAACATAAGCCAAAGACAGTTGCTACAATTAGTCTTGCAGTATGGTATTTTATATGTTACTTCCTGCCTTGTATTATATTTATGTGTGGATATTTGCAGGACAAATACATCATGATATATATCTGGCAACATACCCCTATTATGCTTGTACATTAGAATACAGCATAAATATTTATTTACGTCATAGATATTCATTATTTGATAAGATGTAAATAAAGGCTGCGTATGATCAATAAATCCTACATGACTTATTACACGCAAAACTCGTTTATGGAGTAAATGAATTTTAGCAAGGTATATATTCGGGGCTCTTCCCCAGACGACATTACAATAAGTAATATATGGGTATATAAACATGTAATACAGGTTTAACAATGATTTGTTATCTAATTTGTTTGTCACCTTTTTTATAATACCAATATTCTTAGAAATTTTATTTGATATATATTTAATGTGTGTGCTCCAATTCAATGTATTATTTATAAGCAAACCCAAAAACATTATCTCATGTACAGTGTTAATTTGTAAGCCGTCTATGCAAATGTTATTACACCTCTCTCTTATACTGATCGTATTACTAAAGGTCACTGTGTGAGTTTTCTGTATATTCAAAGCAAGTTTATTAATGTTAAGCCATAAAGATAGTTTTTTTATTTCAGAGTTCAAAACATTTTCCATTTCATCTATATTGTTGCCTTGTATAAAGATGCTCGTGTCATCAGCAAACATAATGGTAAACGTTGTGTCAGATAAAGTAGATAAATCATTTATATAGATAAGAAAGAGTAAAGGTCCCATAATTGAACCCTGCGGAACACCACATGTTATGTTTTTAAGGGAAGATTTTGTTCCATAGAATTTTACTCGTTGTTGTCTGTTACTTAAAAAGTTACGAATCCATTGGAGTATATTTCCTCTGATTCCATAATGTGTTAATTTTCTCAATAATATATTATGATTAACGGTATCAATGTTTGGACTTCGATAAACTAATCCAACCGTTAACGTTGAGTTTCCTGTAACTATGTTACGCCAAACAGCTTCTTCGCAACTGCTTCTCTTTCAAATTTTATTTCATAAGCCTGGATAGATTCTTTAATATATAAAATAACTCCACCTCCCCGTCTTCCTATTCTATCTTTCCTAAACATTACATATCCTGTCTGTCCCAATTCGGCATCTGATATATCGGTGGTTGCCCATGATTCGGTTATACCTATTATGTGAGGGTCAATATCTTCTACCATAATGTTTAGTACATTTCTTTTGTTTACTATACTCCTTGCATTTAAACAAACACATTTATACCCAGCTTCAGAACAGTTTTCCAGACTGTTCTTTGCTGAATTTGTTTGCTGTCTTTATCTATGCCTCCAGTTTCAGGCTTCTCTGCGAGTCCCCCTTGCGAATTTAATTTAAATGGATGCAACCTGTCCCACTGTCAACAGATCGCAGCAGATTCTCTGAGAATACTGCTGCCCCCTTCCCACTTAGATGGAGGCCATCTCTCATGTACATATCTTCTCTCCCAACAAAGTACCCCCATAAATCTATGAATCCCACGCCCTCTTCTTCTCACATCTGCTCAACTAGTGCGTTGATCGCCATCCTCTTACCGTTTCTGTATGTTGCCCCCCTTCCTCCCATTACTGGCAAAATTCCTGAGAGAATAACCTGTTCCACTCTTGTCTTGTTTAGCTTCCTCACTAGATGTCTGTACTTCTGAACTATCCCAGTTGTTCCCTCCTTGTCTGCATTGTTTGTCCCTACGTGTACTAGTATAGACCCTCCCTTGCCATGCCCCAATACCTTCTCTACCCTTTCGGTCACATGCTCTATCCTAGCCCCCGGTAGACATACAACAACGGCCTTCCCCTCGCATATAGTCTTGTCTGTTTTGCTCAGAATTGAATCGCCCATAAACACTCTCTCTGTTCTCCTCTCCCCCTCAATCACTGCCTCGGAGTAGCTCCTCCGGTTTGCATATGTCTGGTTGTTGTCTTTTCCTCTTGCCATCTTCTCAACTGTCACATTCTCTTCCATTCCCTTCTTTCCGGTCGCGTTTTCTCTTGTCCCCTTTCCTCCTGTCATCTTCTCTTCTAGCACATTTACTCTCACTTCCTTTCGTCCCTTCATCTTTCCTTCCATCACATTTTCTTCTCTCCTCTCCCGTCCCTTTTCCCCGGCTACCTCCTTCACTACGGTCACTTTCTCCCCTGTCACCTTCACGCCTGTTTTATGTTTTCTGTTTTTTGCTGAACACTCTGTCTTCTTCCGTCAGTCTTCTGTCTTATGTCATTGGACATTTACGAACAAGTACATTCTTCCGCCGTGCTAGGAGAGCTGGAAGAGGAGCTGTATAGAAAGCTTGATGAGGATAGCGGTAAGAAGGATGAGGGGGATGAGGATAGCAAGGATGTGAAAGTTGGAACAGTGATCAAAGAAAAGACAAACAGGAAAGAGGTGCTATTTGTTTGGGAGGAATATTTCATGGCATTGCTAAACCACAGGGAAAACAGAGAACTCGATCTAACAAGTGCAGTTGATGTGGAGAAGATTGTGGATGCTGAGGTAGAGAGAGCAATGAAGAAGATGAAGAAAGGTCGGGCGGCAGGTGTTGATGAAGTGCGAGTGGAGATGCTGGTGGTGGCTGAATGAGTTGGAATATGATGGACAAAAAGATTGCTGAACACCTGCATGAGAGAAGAGAAGATCCCAGAAGAGTGGAGAACGGGGCTGATTGTTCCAGTATGGAAAAGAAAGGGAGACATGAATGACCCTGGAAAATACAGAGGCATCACTTTGCTAAGCCATATGTTGAAGATGCTGGAAAGAATCCTGGATGGCAGAATAAGAGCAGTAGTGGAAGGGGAAATCGGTGAAGAACAGAAGGGTTTTAGAACAGGAAGACGAACAACTGACGGGATGTTTGCCCTGAGGCAGCTAGTGGAAAATAAATTGGAGAGATAAGAAGATATGGAGATAGAATTCATAGACCTGGAGAAAGCATATAATACTGTACCACGAGAGATGGCGATGGCGACACTCAGGTGGATGGGGGTCCCAGAGGCGGAGGTCAGGATAGTAGAAGGGACATATGAAGAATAGTCGTGGTGCTGTTCTGGAAATTTTGGATTTCGTTGCACCCCCGCCAACGTAGGTTTCTTGGTATTTTCTTTTTAATTGAACTATAAACTAATAATTTCCAAACATTAACCAACAATTAAGGTGTCCGTTCTATGAAACAAAACGACATTTATCACGAGTGGTTGGCAATTTTTTTAATAGAAATAGCTAAAATAAGAAAATATGCCATAAATAAAACAATTTTAGTTGAATATCATTTTTAATTCACAGGTAGATACATAAGTGAATGTACAACAGCACTGTACCACAGAATGTTTAAATTGCAATCATTAATATGATACGTTCGATAAGTTTGTGTAAAAATAACTTACTTTTTAAAATAAAATCTATATGCTTAGTGTTTCCATTTGTTCCACATTCATACCCATAGGATATTGACCAGATAATTTCATATCAGTATGTTCCAATATCCACAAACTATTGCTTGGATAAACAACTGGCGAGAAATGTTCAATATCAATGAAGAAGATATCGTCATATATGTAGACCTACCCCCTAAATCGAGAAAATGGCGAGAAATGACAAATCGTCATACTATATGCTCTAAATCAACTATTTATTTGCTAATCATTTTGCACTCTTACGTAGTTTGTCATAACATAATGCAAAGCAATTTGTTACCACTAATCAGGTCTTTTCGCCAATATAAAATATGAAATACACAGTTTTTCATCGACATAGGGTGAACGGAATCACATACGTTACAACATAATGCTTGATATAAAATTACATATCAACAGACCAGGTGTCTATGTTTATATGGTCAATAACTTCTACTTACTGAACGAATAATTGTTATTTGTTATGTTTGAACAATTATATAGACATTTCAGTAACCCTAAACACCCTTATCGAACAAAAGCACAAAGTCCTTTCAGAGTAGGGCATAGCTCACGTTGTGTTCGTCTAAAAGACTTTCTGTGTGATTACATATATTTCTGGTTGACATGTATTTAATAACACAACATGTTTCTCTTTTTGCCATATAAATGCGTAATTATGAGATGCATGCATTGACTTCATAATTATATTAATGTAAGTAGGTATTTTGGCAAATCGCAAATAGTATGAAAATAATGATAACAAATTTAAAGTATACCATAATTTAAAGGTTCTCTATTGAAGTTCCCCAACTGACAAACAGTTTCTTGGACCATCATAGACCATGTCACTCCATATCGGAGTAGTCGTCTTCTGACAGTAGTCGGTCTACTCCCATGTCTGTCGATGTGACCGGTCTATTTTCCCAATCATCGGCGTTACAGCGGCAAACACCAGTACATGTTAACCCATTCAGCTTGCACGAGCAACGAACACCAGCACATGTCTTACATTTGCAGCTTACACATTCAAGTACTGCCCGTGGAGCTGGTGGATTGTCCGTCCAATGAACCAAAATGTATCCGTCAACAGTCCACCCATTGCCATGAGGGGATGGCACTGGTGGTCGTGCCGTCAAGCAGTGTTGCCAAATGGCTGCCTGATAGTTAGCACGCTTGATGTGTTGGTCACATGCTTCCTTGCATGGTGGCAACTTTGCTGGATCGGTTGTCCTCAACCCAAACATGATATGTCGCAATCTGTTCACATCATACTCTTGTAATTGCCCATACAGGGCGCACACTGCCGCTTCACCAATAGTTCCTTATCGGCGACAAAGGATTTGCCAAGTTTAGCCATGGTACTTCTGATGGAACGGTGCTCACGTAGCAGTTTGTAGCCTTTTGCTTTACCGTGACCAACAAACGCGCTGGTTGAGTCACAACCACTAAATGCGTGATAGCCAATCACGGCTTCACACATGTCTGGTCCAACGATTGATCCAATTTGAGTGATATTGATGTTTCTCTTCCGCTGTTGTGTCCCAGTATTAAATAGCATTGTAGCTGGAACTGAATGACTGATTCCAACTGCTATTACGGCTACATCGCTATCAGGTGAACTGAGAACCACTGTGTTAGAACCACGTTGAGCCGCATGAGAGGCGTGAAGAAGAAGGCGGCTATCTGCTTCTTCATGGTTACAGCTATGCTCAGGAACTGGTGTCGTGGTCACATGATTTCTGTCAGTCATCGCTATTTCCAGCAAGTGACACTCTTCTCCGTTAATCACACAAAGAGACCGACTACTCAATTCTGGTGCATACACGGGTTGCTGCCACGTATCCAGAAGAAATTGTGATAGTTCTTTCTTGAATTGTGTACTTCGAAGTGACTTTTTGAACTGGTGGTCAATTCTTTGTTTCTCCGACGACATTTTGGTACATTGGACGGACAGTCCAGCAGCTCCACGGGCAGTACTTGAATGTGTCAGCTGCAGATGTAAGACATGTGCTGGTGTTCGTTGCTCGTGCAAGCTGAATGGGTTAACATGTACTGGTGTTTGCCGCTGTAACGCCGATGATTGGGAAAATAGACCGGTCACATCGACAGACATGAGAGTAGACCCACTACTGTCAGAAGACGACTCCGACTACTGTCAGAAGACGACTACTCCGATATGGAATGACATGGTCTATGATGGTCCATGAAACTGTTTGTCAGTTGGTGAACTTCAATAGAGAACCTTTAAATTATGATATACTTTAAATTTGTTATCATTATTATCATATTATTTGCGATTTGCCAAAATGCCTACTTACATTAACATAATTATGAAGTCAATGCATGCATCTCATAATTACGCATTTATATGTCAAAAAGAGAAACATGTTGTGTTATTAAATACATGTCAACCAGAAATATATGTAATCACACCGAAAGTCTTTTAGACGAACACAACGTGAGCTATGCCCACTCTGAAAAAGACTTCGTGGTTTTGTTCGATAAGGGGGTAGGATTATTGAAATGTCTATATAATTGTTCAAACATAACAAATAGCAATTATTCGTTTAGTAAGTCGAAGTTATTGACCATATAAACATCAGACACCTGGTTTGTTGATATATAATTTTATATCAAGCACTATGTTGTAACGTATATGATTCCGTTCACCCTATGTCGATGAAAAACTGTGTATTTCATATTTTATATTGGCGAAAAGTTAAATGTATACACCTGGTAAAAAAATTGCTTTGCATTATGTTGTGACCAACTACGTGAGACAGCACGATGATTAGCAAATAAATAGTTGATTTAGAGCATATAGTATGACGATTTGTCATTTCCCGCCATTTTCTCGATTTAGGGGGTAGGTCTACATATAATATTAATATTGAATATTTCTCGCCAATTGTTTTTCCAAGTAATAGTACGTGGATATTGGAACATACTGATATGAAATTATCTGGTCAATATCCTATGGGTATGAGTGTGGAACAAACGGAAGCACTACGCATATAGATTTTACTGAAAAAAGTGAGAACTTTTTACACAAACTTATCGAACGTATCATATTAATGATTGCAATTTAAACATGCTGTGGTACATTGCTGTTGTACATTCACTTATGTATCTACCTGTGAATTTATAATGAGATTCATCTAAAATTATTTTATTTATGGCATATTTTGTGATTTTACCTATTTCTGAAGATTGTTGTCAACCACTCGTGATCAATGTCGTTTTTCTCTTAGAACGGATACCTTAATTTTGGGTTAATGTTTGGAAATTATTAGTTTATAGTTCAATTAAAAAGAAAATATCAAGAAACCTATGTTGGCGTGGTGGTGCAGCCAACTCCTGTGTTAAGGCCCTCTTGGAAATCAGCACCAGGACTAGAAACAAAGAGCAGGGTTTTGTGTAAACCGGGAGTATCAGGAGAGTTTGAAGTAAATGTTGGCCTGAGACAGGGGAGAGCCTTGAGCCCACTGTTGTTTATCGCAGTGGTGGAACTGATAAGTAGAAAGACTGGTACGAGAAATATCCTCAGGAAGCTACTGTAGGCAGACGATCTGGCGTTAGTAGCGGACGGGGAAGCTACTGTATGCAGACGATCTGGCTGTGGTAGCGGACGGGGAAGCTACTGTATGCAGACGATCTGGCTGTGGTAGCGGACGGGGAAGCTACTGTAAGCAGACGATCTGGTTGTGGTAGCGGACGGGGAAGTTACTGTATGCAGACGATCTGGCTGTGGTAGCGGACGGGGAAGCTACTGTAGGCAGACGATCTGGCAGTGGTAGCGGACGGGGAAGCTACTGTATGCAGACGATCTGGCTGTTGTAGCGGACGGGGAAGCTACTGTAGGCAGACGATCTGGCAGTGGTAGCGGACGGGGAAGCTACTGTAGGCAGACGATCTGGCAGTGGTAGCGGACGGGGAAGCTACTGTAAGCAGACGATCTGGTTGTGGTAGCGGACGGGGAAGCTACTGTATGCAGACGATCTGGCTGTGGTAGCGGACGGGGAAGCTACTGTAGGCAGACGATCTGGCAGTGGTAGCGGACGGGGAAGCTACTGTATGCAGACGATCTGGCTGTGGTAGCGGACGGGGAAGCTACTGTAGGCAGACGATCTGGCTGTGGTAGCGGACGGGGAAGCTACTGTAGGCAGACGATCTGGCGGTGGTAGCGGACGGGGAAGCGGACCTCCAAGAACAACTGACAGATTGGAAGGATATGTTCAGCAGACATGGACTGGAAGTTAGTTTGGAGAAGACGGAGGTACTTTGTGTGGGGCAACAAAACATAGAGCTGGAAATACATCTGGAGGGGAAGAAACTAAAACAAAGAGCCAGATTTGTATTTGTGGGTGAAGCGATATGTTGGGACGGTAACTCAGGCCTCGAAATTCGCAAGAGGATAGCAGCAGGGGTAAACGCTTGGAGGAAAGTTGAAGGTATGATGGAAGACAGGTGCACGTTGCATAAACTTAAAGGAAAGGTGCTGTGTTCATGTGTTACCCCGCATACCTGTATGGCCTAGAAACGATGGCGCTAACAGAGAAACAACAAGAGAGGGTGCAGGTTTGTAAAAACAACAGGGTAAGAAGAATTACAGGAGTGAGGAGAACTTATCAGCGAATAATGGAAGAATTGAGGGAGGAGGTTGGAGTAAAAGAAAGCCTTAAGAAGAAGATGGTGATGAGTCGACTGAAGTGGGCTGCGCATGTGGAGAGAATGGGAGGAGAACGGCTGGCAAAGAAAGCAGATGTCCATAGAGTGGAGGGGAAAAGGAGCGAGGAAGACGAAGACTGCGATGGGAGGACTGTGTAATGAGATACTTGGAAGGATTGGGAGGGGAGTGGAGAACGGTATCGGGCACTTATTATATTGTCAGTCGATTATTACAATATCGGTTGTAACAGAGTTACTTCACAAGGTATGACGTCAACGCCTTGTGGAGGAAGGCAAGGCGTGATGCGTGGACTGGGGAGTATATCTACAAGTTCAGAGACGAATGTTTCTCGGCCGAACAGGAAGGGGTGCAAAATGTGGGTTTCTGCTGGACAGACACATTTCATGGACATTGATCACCAGGGCTTGACCACGTCCTGACTAAGCAACAACTCGGCTGAAAGATTGGCGACTCAAACCAAGCGATGCGGCAGGCAGACGATCTGGCGTTAGTAGCGGAGTGTTTCGGTAGCACCTGAACACTCGTGAGGCTAAACGTGAAATTGACAGACTCGTCAACGGAAGAAGACCCTAATCAAATCAAATCTAATTTAGTGTAACTCGTTACAATACATACAAATACAAATAAAATTAAGACAAATAATATATAATAACATAATGAGCACAACAAGGGAAGAACGTCATGTAATGTTATTCTCTCTGGACTCTCATTCCAGTCATTGCCTACCGACCGACCTCGGAGTTAAACTCGATACGACACTGAGATACCGTGTGTTCTGTTCTGTGACAGTCTGTGACAAGTACTTACAGACATGAGCATATAACAAAACACTTTATTGTGACCGACCGGCAATGCCCACTGCCCTGGTCACCAGGTGGTAGCACCACTCGCATACTACACCAATAGACAACTCATGACACCGTGAACACTTGTTTGGACTCCGTGGCAAGGTCAAAGCAAGCAGCGCTCTGATACGCCACGCTGCTGTGCCTCAGTGTGGTGTCGAAGTGCCCACATATGTCTCGTGGACATGGCAAGCCCCACCCACAGGGATCCGTCAAACATTGGACATTCGCTGGGTGGGCTGAGTCGTGGACATTCCCAACCAATTGCACCTCTACACCAGTTCATTCCAACTCCATCAACCAATGCTTTAGAAGCCAACTTCCCACACAGAGCGTGGATACGATTCAGTCGTCTACGGTCAGGTGTGGGACGGTTCAGCACCTCCATGCTGCGCTGGGCGGTCCAGCGCGATTGTTGTAAATGTGGAGCATCCCAAACCGCCGAGCACATCATAGGTAGAGGCTGTCCCATCCACCAAATACCCGGGGCATGCCACCCAACAACGTGCGAGTGACTCCATCAGACCAACCTGGACATTTGATGACGACAATGGCACAGGAAGAAGCTACAGACCCACGAAGGGTGTTAGAGACGACATTGTTATCACCCGTTCGGCGCCACTCACACGGCCGACCGGGAAGCAACTCGGGTCGGTGGAAGCAAGAGTTCGAGACCGTGACCCTGTGAAATCCACGAAGGCCTAATCATGTGAGGGATTGTTTAACTTCCTTCGGCATATACCCTAGATAACAGGGGCGAAAGTAATAAGTGTCACTTTCGAAGAACACATGCATTGTCATGTGAATTAAGTTGTCCAAGTTTCGAAACAACAGCAGGTGTTGACGTGTAGATCAGGCGATTACAACACGTCCCTCAGAGTCATAGTCCACTCCAACACCTCCATTATTGTCGCTGCTGTTTTTATCATATTCGTGATCTACGCCGTATTCGCCGGTATATGTCATTTTCTGTTGCTAAGACTATTGCAACAGCGCTTGTTAGCAGCAGACTTGACTATTGCAATTCCCTCCTTTATAATATCGCTAGCAAGGATATCACAAAACTTCAGCGTGTCCAAAATTGTCTAGCAAGAGTAGTTACAAGATCTCCTCGTTGTTTCGCTCTGTGCCACTTTTGAAGTCTTTGCATTGGCTTCCTGTACGATATCGTATAATATTTAAGATCTGTGCCATTACATACCAGGCACTGTCCAATAAGTAACCATCTTATTTGCATTTATTGCTTACTCCTGTAAGAAAATCTATCCAGCTTCGATCATCTAGTTCTGACCTACTTTTTATTCCTAGAGTCAACACTAACATTGGAACTAGGGCTTTTTCTGTTGCTGCACCAACTCTTTGGAATATGCTCCCTCTTAGTGTTAGATCAGTTAAAACTATTAAAAAATTCCGTCGTCATTTAAAAACGTATCTTTACAATCTTGCTTATCCACCGTAGCTCCCTAGCGCCTTGACCTATCTGTTGACAACTGGAAAACTACTTATGGACTTTGAGATTGACCAACCCTTTTGTTTTGATGCGCCTCTGAGCTTGGTTTCCAAGGATTTAGGCGCAATAGAAGTTATCTTATTATTATAAAACGTCCGTCATAGTTCACACCAATGCGTCACTCACAGTCCACGTCAACACCTCCACCATAGTCCACATCAACACATCCATCATAGTCCACACCAACAAGTCCCTCATAAACCACAACACGTCCTTCATAGTTCGCACCAATACGTCCCTAGTAGTCCACGCCAACACGTTCCTCAGGTTTTCATATGAATATACACAACATTGCATATACTGCGAAGGGTATCAACAATAAAGCGTGATTGCGTTTTTACTTTTATGAAAACAATTGGGTGTAAGTGTAACCTTAATTTACCCTTGATTTAAGCACGGCTTTCCTTCTATTAATATAAAGCCGCCACAGAAAATAGTTCTGTGTTTCCGTAATATTCTAGTTATAACTGACTGAATATTGTATTTGATTTTTGGTGTGTAGTAGTAATTTGGGGTGAAACATTACTGTTGGGTACATGTTGAGTAATATGGAACACTGACCAGTTGTAATTTAAGTAACCAACTATATTGTCATATGAGCAGCTGCGCGGTGTGAGTGAACCCAGGAGGACGCAATGTTTGCTTACTGGTAATTTATGATAATTTTCTATAAAGAAATGTTGGTCAAATGGTTAAAGATCTAGTACGTTGAAACATAAAGTACTTGTACATGCTTTAGTAAGATCTTAATGAAAGGTATGGGTACGATTTTAGTGTTTAAACACTGTGTAGTGTTCTCCAAGATGTGGTTGCATGTCCTAAAGATGGAGGCCAGCTAGCCACGTGGCGCTGCTAACACTCGAGGGGAAACAAGGTCATTAGATAATGACACTGCCCCGCGACTGTTGGTTTATATTCTGAGAGTGTAGATTATAATACTTATGCTACTGACGATTAGCAATTATGTTATCTCTTTAAATTACACTTGACACTAATTACAGTTGCATGAACTTAGAGGTAGAGCTTTAGTAGAAACTTATCCTCGTAGTTCGCAGTTAGACTTTAACAGTTTGAATTACAGAATTATAAATGTCCACTGGTCAGTCCAAGCCAGGCTGGATGCTGGTAGTAGCCGGTGTCGGTCTCGCCAGAGAGTCAATGGTAGTGTGCAGCTAGTGTTGTTGCCTGAAAGGATGTATATGTGGTAGACAATTTGCTAAATGGCGCACTGACTACTGAGGACAACGTACTGGAGTAGATGTTAACTTGCTACATTTACTAGATTTTAGAAGGTTGTATCTTAGTTACAGACTCACATACGTAACTGGTATTAGGAATGGCCGTTATTCAATTAAAGTTATGTATGTTAAAATTTAGACTATATTGTTGTACTGTAGTTTACTGTCGAGCTGTGACAGTGTGCCGGGTACAAGAGGAACCTCAACAGAACCTGAGGCCAGGTACTGCAGTGCTTCTATTTCTGGCATTAGTTCATTCATGTTGTCATGTTTATCGGTGTATGAAACAATAAGTCATTGCCAATTGAGTGTTACGTATATAGACTTTATAAACTAGTTTACTTATAACTATAACGTCACTTTACTAGTTTGCGTTGATCTATACCTTGGAAAATATAGATTAAAAGTAACACACACAGTGCAATGGTTAAGAGGACTATACTTGGTGTTCGTATACACGCATACTCTATTAGGAGTTGTATTTGAAAGTTTGCTATACAATGTGTACATGTGTGGAGTGTTATGATGAAAGGGTTATTCACGATGTATAACACTGACTTACCTGTGTTTGTGTGTTGTTGTTGTAGGGCTTTTATTCTTTTATAGTTGTTATGTCTTACACTTGAACGTTAAATAAATGAGCTACATCATGCCGATATGGCGTGTTGTCATAAATGCCAGAACCCGAAGCTTGTCACAGAAGCCGATGGGAGAGGACGTCTCAGACTGGTGTCAGAAGTACGGGATCATGGGTATCGGTCAGAAGTTCGGGATCTTCGGGATGGATGAGATGTTCAGTGTTTTTCATTTTGTGAATAATCATCATGGCAGAAGGTGAAGATAAATCAACAGAATATATGACGGCTGGTGAAAGAGTGGCTGCTTTGATTCCCCAGTCGAATTCTGCGCCGATATTTTGGCGAAAACATTCAGTATGTTACGAGCGTCACCACCCCCGGTCATTACATTGGCCATATTTCTCGGTCACACCAAGAAAGTGGGTGATCTAAGATTAGCAGAATGGCTAGAGCAAGTTAAAACACATTCCGGTCAACAAAACATGGATGATGAGTCCATCCGATTATTAATGCTAGATTATCTTGGAGGAGAGGCGAAGGAGGAGGTCATGTGCTGTCCAGAGGCGGAGTGGCGTGACTTAGTATCGTTGACAAGGATATTACGCACGTTCGCCTTCCTTAAAGCAATGATGTCAGAGCTCCAACAAACCATGCCGTTACTTGACACCATCCATTTTGTGACCGACTCTCCAAGTTCCCAATACCGAAATCGCTCCATCTGCGCGTTGGTTGGCCGTTTCCCCTCGTTATTTGGTGTACGTGTCAGCTGGGCCTGGGTGGAGGCCGGCCATGGTAAGGGCCCGTGCGATGGTGTAGGAAGGTCAATAAAGAAGAAAGCCGACAACCTGGTTAAGAGTGGCCACTTCAAGAAGAACTGTGCAGAGCTATGCGCAGCCCTGCTCAGGGTTGAGACTCGATTTAAAATCTTGGAAATTCTGGAAGAAGAAGTAGCCAGATGCCAAAGACAAGTGGATTCTTGGCGCCCGAATGCAGTCAATGGCTTAATGGAGGCGCACTCTGTTGTGCCAGTGGGCAACACCCTTATGATGAGAGGCACCTCATGTTACCATGACTGTTGCTATGAAGTGGGCAGAGTATTTCACCCACATTGTGAGTTGTGGAGAAATATCGCCATCATCCGGGATCTGTCAGAGTTGGACCCACATGAAACAAACTCCAACAATGGCCGTTGTTACAATTTGAGAAAATAGACTAAGATAACCAGATGAAGCCAATTATTGAAGAGGCACATAACGTGTAGGTGATGTTAGACGCATTGCTGAACAAAACACACGTTTATTTCGTTTTATGCTACAATCTAGAATATGGACTACTAATACGGTGATGTAGCAGTGTAGTAGACAAGTTTAGTTTACCGAGGAGGTGATTGCCATGGTTACTCGCTTACTAATTCAAGAAATGACTGTAACAGTAAGCACTTTAGTAGAATAGTGTTGTTTGTTCTCCTGATTAACAGCATGTAGCACGATGACTACGCCTAATTAATTTATTTGGTTAAGAACGGAACATCTGAGCTTGTTACTGAGTTATTAAACAGTACAACTGATCTGTGTGAAATCACATGTTTGATTGAAATAATGTCTGTCCTATTTAACTTTCTTCTATTACTTGATGCCCCACACTTCATGACGGAGTCCATTAGCCGAAAAGAAGACTGTTTCATCCTCCTAAATATTCCAAAATAATTGACACGATACTTGTTTAAGACATCTCTTGCTATAAACACTATATTTTTTACTTAGAGTAGGGCTGCATTTTCACCCAAGTGGTGACGTTTGGAAACTAGTGCATTTAGCTGTCACCGAGCAACCCTCAGAGAGGCCAAAGAACAGTAATCAGTTTCCACTTAAGACCATTACTTTCTATTTGAGAAATCTTAAAGAAAAATTCCATTCTCCGATACCGAGCGTATACTGTTTCTAAACATCACCAGAAAGACAAGACACGATAGTATCCGCACAAACGTTGCTCCGTTGAAAAGGTAATTGTTTATTTTATATTTGAACTTACGGTGATATTATGCAAACAGTGTCCCTTAGAATGACAAGTAGTTATATGACCTCTTGCCTCTTCTAAACGGCAGACAGAAAAGGTACCCTAATTTTTAAATCGCATGAAAACAAAAGAAATTTTACAAAAGTTGCCATTGCTATCGATTCTTAACCATAAGCCTGTTACAAGCTAAAGCAAACAATCGAAATACATAGCAGAAATTTGAAATACCATAATAAGTATGTTAAATATATGATGTGCATGTATACACTCGGTATCGAGCAACACGGACTCGCAAGTTCAAAATGATCCCATAGAGTCATTTTTAGTAATTAAGCTACCCAAATTTATTTCACGATTAGCCTGACATATTGATTATTAGTGACTAAAAGGAAAACATGATATATTGAATTTTAAAATGTACCCCCAAAAACAAATTATATCGACGTTTCTTGATAACTGACCATATATATATATATATATATATGTAGCGTTTGCGGCGAGGGGTCGGCAGAGAAGCATACGGGCACACGCTCACTCACTCACTCAGTCAGTCAGTCATACTAAAGATAATACAGATACACGTTTCAACAGTTTATTACAGAAAGCAATAGGCCTACAAGTACAACAAATCTACATATATAGTATAACTACTATGAACCTCAGAACGCTACCATACAGTGGCGTCTGGTAAAATACCAAATTGTATCCGATATGTTCTAAACGTCAGAACGATAAGTTCAGACGGCGGCGGCTTATATACAGCAACCGAGTTACTCACTGAGTCTGGTTTTCACGGGTGAACTGCGATAGTCTTTTAGTACTTTTCACAGGGCGCTCGGTGACAGTGCTTCACGAGAAACGTTCCTCCGGCAATGTGCCCCAGTAGTCGCCATGATACAAACAGCTCCGGCATGCATCTTCGGGCCTGTTCTAACAAACAGCTCCCTCGAAGTGTCTGGCTGCATCCCCCAACAGCCAGCCCTGATCCCCATTAAAGCCCTCCTTATATACAGCTAAATATGTAGCTTCGCCGAAAAGATAGTCTGGCTCTGAAGTAGCCTTTTGAATGTTATCCGCTAGATGGCAACACTGGCATACTCATGAATTAAAGGTCATCAATTTATGAAGTAATGTGACGTATTGTCAGGTTTCAATATAAGTTTAATGTTGAATAGTTTTTATAGTATAGTATTATCTGATAAAAGTTTGTCCTTATTTAATTTGTTATTTTATAGAAGTCGCCTTTTGACTGCTCACTGCCAGTTAGCACGTCTACCCCCCAGAATATTTATATATTATGTATGTTTTGGATAACAAAATGAAATTACGAAATAGTGCCCGAAATAGTATTATACCAAAAAATGAATCTTAAACTAAATGAAGACAAAAAAAGTTTCGAGTACTCTACGGGATTCGAACCGAGGACCCTAAAACAACTGATCGATATGCTACCGACGTAGCCACCAAGATCAGTACGTTTTGGTTGTACTTTGGCGACTACATGTATTAGTTAGCAGTCCGACCGTTGCGCGCGTCATCGATTGCACTTTGTGTAGTTAAATTTGTCCTTGTTTGGTATTTATATCATGCTTATTCACACTAAGTCTTTTGTTTCTGCTCGAGCATAAGCAAAGAACGTCAATATGGAATCTTTGACAGCCACGAAAGCTGCCACCTAGTGAATATGCATGTGATTAAAAGGCACTAAACTACGACAAATAGTTTACTGTCGGTTTATTTTGTGTGTGATATATTTCAATAGAACTTTTATGTTGAATAGGTGTTATAGTGTAGTATTATCTAATACAAGTGTATCCTTACTTAATTTGTTATTTCACAGTTGGCCTGAGAGCCAATAATCATCTCTACCCGAATCTGCGGTAAAGCCCCCTACCGGTAACATTGGCAGGAGCTTAATGATCCAGGCCATAGTGATGGGACAATGCTGCCACCTCACGGTGCCTGGATAATCAAAGCCACTCGTTTTTTTTAGGGAAAGTCTACCAGCCATATTTTGCAACATCGTTCAAGGTCATGGCTGCCGGAATGATTGCTATAATTCCTAACCATTTCGTTGACCTGAGTAGATGGCACGGAGAAGCTATTACGCTGGGTAGAAGTGACATCACTTGACCTGCCGAGTTGTCAATTACATAATCCTGTCTACTGCCCCAACGGTCGTTAACGGGCCAGCCGTCTGGCTGGAGCTCCCAGCGCTGGCCACAATGAGCCTCCCTCCGGCCCGTGTCATACACAGGACGGTACCTAGGCCGTAAACATTGGTTGATCAGTTCCTTCACCTCGCGTTTCTTGACCCGATAGCAGACTGTCCACACTCCTTGGGGTTTGGTAACGTCGATAGTAACTCGATGCCAGTATATGAGATTGTGGAATTCGGTTGTGTCAAACTTCCCAGCCATATTTCCCCACATGTCCTACATTGAATGGAGTTTCACGATCGCAGCATGTAAAGTCTACAGGTTTGTGACTTGGACTGCCAACATGTTTTGGCAGCGTTCCCGACAAACCACCCCTGGAGATCCTCTCCGGGGATGTAGTAACCAAGGGTGACGGGACATGTTTCATGTCGGCGCCCCTTTGATCAGACACCACATTATCTGACGTATCACACGTCTGCGATTCGAATGCTACCGAGGTCTGCCCCACTGTAGCAACATTATCACACGGCATCGGTTTATTGTCATCGCGATCAGGTATACACCTGAACAGTTTCTCTGCTGTCCTCAAACAGCGATTGCCCTCCTTATATACAGCTAAATCTGTAGCTTTGGGACAGACGCTGACCCTTGATTATGTCATTTCCAAAGTCTAGGGATCTTTAGAAATCTTGGCAGGGTGCCAGTGAACTTACATTAGCCTTCTGAACAAAAGCCCTCTGTATAGGGCTCTTGCCTCCCCAAAACCAGATGGCCTCAGTTAATGTAAACACATCTCCCACCCCAGCTATAGCGATTTGCATATAAATGGGCTTTTCGGAGCACGTACAACATTCAGTAATTAAGAATATCTATACGATGTGTGTTATCGTTCTAAAGCATCTACATACATATATATATATATGTATGTGTGTGTGTGTGTGTGTGTGTAGGGAGAGAGAGAGAGAGAGAGAGAGAGAGAGAGAGAGAGAGAGAGAGAGAGAGAGAGAGAGAGAGAGAGAGAGAGAGAGAGAGAGAGAGAGAGAGAGAGAGAGAGAGAGAGAGAGAGAGAGAGAGAGAGAGAGAGAGAGAGAGAGAGAGAGAGAGAGAGAGAGAGAGAGAGAGAGAGAGAGAGAGAGAGAGAGAGAGAGAGAGAGAGAGAGAGAGAGAGAGAGAGAGAGAGAGAGAGAGAGAGAGAGAGAGAGAGAGAGAGAGAGAGAGAGAGAGAGAGAGAGAGAGAGAGAGAGAGAGAGAGAGAGAGAGAGAGAGAGAGCTTTATTTTGAGTAATTAAAAATAGGCTAACCCTAGAAATGACTACGCCAGAAATAATATGATGACATCGCTCTTTCCTTCCTTTGAAAGTCAGCCTCCACCATTTTTTAGCAGCATTGTTATAGAAAGCTTAACCTAGAGTCATTCAGTTATCCTATACATACCCCAGGGTAATACCAACATAATATGATTTCTAAAAGTTTTGAGTAATTCATAAATTTCAAAAACAACAAATTAAGGCTACATTTATTAAATTATGTTTATATATACACATTGTAGAGCTTCGTAGTGCACTGGCTAGAGCAACGGCGTCTCAATCGAGAGAACCCAGGTTCAAATCCTGTGCGGCAATGTCGAATCTTGGGCTAGTTCGTTCACTTTTATTTTTCTGCAGTTCACTCAGCTGAATGAATGAGTATCTGGTCATAGACAATGGTGGATATTTGTGTACGAATAGTCTCCACACATTAATTGCAGCATGGATGAATGCTTCCCAGAGACGTCGAGATGGTGTTCGATTGAACATGTCTGGCAAAGATCAACACCAGCAGAACTGCAGTGAGAATATTGTACGAGCAAATGACTGATATACATAACTATATATTGACCATCTACACTTCTACAACTGTATTACCAAGCGACATCTTATGCTAACTAGGCAGAGTACTTAATGAGCAGTAAATGGACTCTACCCCGTTCACACTACAAACAGGCTTCGAGTCGGATTAATTAATGCGCTTTAACAAATCCGGTTCAGAAACCCTGTTGCGTTCACACTGCAACAGCCTGAACCGGATTAGTTCTAGTCAACTAATGCGGTTCTTTTGATGAATGACCACAACGAGCCACAGAGTAGCAAGTGGGCGGGGCATTAATTATGTGAAATGATGCTAACAGCTACCGCTTAGGGCGCAGCATCACTTTATTCCAAAATGGATGCGCTTACCGAACAAACGATCGATATTTCTTCAACTTTACCCTTTATTGCGACTGCCTATATGTCAGTGAGAAAGTCGTCGGCTAAAAGACCTGCACTCCGTTATCGCCGTCGCCGTACTGATCAGTGGCGAAGGATGAAGGTGTTTTACGAAGAACAGGCGCGGCAAAGAGCAATGTTTTGTTTAATACTGTCTGCGACTGTCGCCTGTGCCTCCTTCGCGGCAGATTGCTCAGTGTGGACGAAAGAACGCAGCACATACTGGTGGGAATTTATTGTCAGTTCACGGCGTCCGACTGGTTGGCAAACTTCCGGATGAGTAAACAGACATTCGTGTGTCTCTGCGATCAGTTAAAACGGTCACTCTACCGTGGGAACACATGATTCCGGAAGGCCATTTCTGTTGAGCAGAGAGGGGTCATAGCTACATGGCGCCTAGCCACGCATGCTGAGTACCGCACCATTGGACATTTGTTTGGCGTATCGAGATCGAGCGTGTGTGGAATTGTCTACGAGGTATGCGCTGCCATTAACACCCAATTGGTACACCGTTTTATCCGTCTACCTTCAGGCGACAAGTTGGAGGAGATCGTGGCTGGGTTTCGTGACCGGTGGGGCTTCCCACAATGTGCAGGTGCTGTGGACGGTACACACATCCCTATCACAGCACCACCCGAGCACCACGCCGACTACCACAATAGGAAAGGGTGATACTCCATACTGATTCAGGGCCAATTCGAAGGTGTTTAGAAGGGCGGAAGAAGGTGACCTTTTTCCTGATCAGACGGTTGACATTGAAGGAATTCAAATGCCGATTATTCTGTAGGGTGATCCTGCCTGTCTCCTCATGTCATGGCTGGTGAAGCCTTTTTCGGACAATGGACGTTTAACAAGAGAACAGCACACCTTCAACTACCGCTTAAGCAAAGCTAGGATGGTGGTTGAAAATGCTTTTGGTTGTTTGAAGGAGAGATGGCGCTGCTTGTTAAAGAGAAATGACAGCAACCTGTAAAATGTGGCAAACATTGTTGCCGCCTGCTGTGTGCTGCACAATCTGTGCGAGACCTGGGGTCAAGCATTTGACGAGGACTTGCCGTAGGATATAGCCGACAGTGCGGACATGTTTCACCTGCCGAATGATGTGGCACAGCCACAATAAGGACGTGGACATGCCGAAGCCACCAGACGAGCACTTGTGACAGATTTTGCAAATCAATAGATGTGACAATCTGTTGTCGCCTCCTGCGGTGTGCAAGGTATGGGATGGGATGGGATGGGATGGGATGGGATGGGATGGGATGGGGGGAGGGCTCTTGGAAGGACTGACCTCAGGGAGTAAGACAGTGAGAGCAAACTGACATTTTAAGAATTGACAAATGCAAAGACTTTTATCAAAGCATTTAAATAAGCAAGCATAGTCACTCAACGATACGCCATTTTGATTTTGAACTGGTAGCGTATACAATATAATTACGTCACACCAGAATAACAGAGGGCGCTGCGTGAGTGACTATGCTTGCTTATTTAAATGCTTTGCTTTTATTGCAGAAAATTTATATGAACATATCATTAAATACATCATGTACATTGCTTTTGGTTTGTTTGTCTGACTGAATTATCATGTGCATGTAATATGAGTAGACTCTGTGATAATATCAGTTTGTTGTTACTAATTGTTACTATTGTAAAACCAAATATGTGATAATATCAGCTTGTTGTTACTAATTGTTACTAATGTAAAACCAAATCTGCCACTTTTTTTTCGCATTTGATTGTAGATGGAGTAATATCACAATTCAGTGGGCTGCAACGATCGCCAGCCGCAACATCTGGCATTAATCAAGTCAAATTTAGTGCGTCTTGGCGCTAATCCCCTTTGCGTTTACACTAGCAATTTGAACCGGAGTAAAACTAAACCGGAGCGAAACCACATCAAGGTGGAGGTGGATTAGTTTAAACCGGTTTAACTCACTGAGCCGGTTTAGATTTTGTAGTGTAAACGCTCCGTGGGAGCGAAACCGGCTTCGCACCAGACCGGCTAGTGTGAACGGGACTGCTAGTGTGAACGGGACTGCTAGTGTGAACGGGACTGCTAGTGTGAACGGGACTGCTAGTGTGAACGGGACTGCTAGTGTGAACGGGACTGCTAGTGAGAACGGGACTGCCAGTGAGAACGGGACTGCTAGTGTGAACGGGACTGCTAGTGTGAACGGGACTGCTAGTGAGAACGGGACTGCTAGTGTGAACGGGACTGCTAGTGTGAACGGGACTGCTAGTGTGAACGGGACTGCTAGTGTGAACGAGACTGCTAGTGTGAACGGGACTGCTAGTGTGAACGGGACTGCTAGTGTGAACGGGACTGCTAGTGTGAACGGGACTGCTAGTGTGACCGGGTTATAATTACAAACACAATCAACATGGGCTTATATTATGTTGCTCGGACTGATGATCAGCACACATTTGTAACACCTTTACACTCTCTGATAGTTCATATTGGTTAATTAGATGTCATGTTTAGTGAGCTTCGGCCAAAATATCATACTAAAGCGCAGTATCGGTCTGGCAACATTAGGAAAAATTGTTGGTACTTTGCTCGTTGACTACACGTTGCTTCGAACATAGCAATATTAAATTGGGTCTATGTCAATAACATGTAAAAGGTACTGACATTACCCCAGCCATCATCCAATGTTGCCGTAACCTGTTAACATTGCTCCAACAACCCACCGATACTGTCCTAACACTGCTACCTATCCTATATTTCAATGTTCCCCAACCTGGGGGGGGGGGGGGACAGTGAATACATTTCTATTATGTTATCCTTGAGAATTTTTCTATCCTTGAGAATTTTTCAAACTCTTCCAAACAAGATTTATGTCAAAATATATGTTCTTCAAGTTGAGTGAATTGAAATATAACCATTTTCCATGGACAAAAGTCACAAATGACAAGTTATAAGTTATACCTTTTTCGAGTGTTCTTCCTTTATATATATATATACATATATATATATATATATGTGTGTGTGTGTGTGTGTGTGTGTGTGTGTGTGTGTCTATCAACTTTAAATGACTGTCTCACTGACATCTTGCTGTGGATGGAAGCAAGTAAATTGAAACTAAATCCAGATAAAACTGATCTAATTATTATTGGCACAAAACAACAACGAAACAAGATTGTTAACTACTTTCCAGTTAAATTGCTTGGTAATGCTACATCACAATCAGATACTGTTCGCAATCTAGGTCTTATCTTTGGCAGTGATTTCAGCTTTAAGCAGAACATTTCTCAAGTATGTAAATCCTGTTTCTACCATATACGTGATTTCCGCCGAATTCGGCGTCATTTGTCTTTATCTACTGCTAAAACAATATTAGTATATATAATTAGCAGTCGCATTGACTACTGCAACTCACTCCTAAACGTTATTGCTAAAAAGAACTTAGCTAAACTCCAACGTTGTTGCAAGCATAGTAATTGTTTGGCACGTGTAGTACTAAAAGCACCTCGTTTCTCATCATCTCTGCCCCTACTTAGACAGTTGCATTGGCTTCCAGTTACATATCGAATACAATTCAAATTAGCCACTATCATATATCATACCCTTTCTACGCAACACCCATCATATTTGTTTATTCTCTTTCGTTTTTCCGATATCCCCAGGAATCTCAGATCATCTGTTTCACAACGACTTTTTGTTCCGAAAACCAAGCTTAATATTGGCAAACGTGCTTTTTCTGTAGCTGCACCCACAATCTGGAATCAACTCCCTATCGCTTTAAAATCATCTGAGATATAAATACCTTCCGTAAAAAACTAAAAACTTATTTACTTTAAATTGCATTCCCACCCTAACCTTCGGCGGTGCCTTGCTCTAATGACGACTCTTGCTTGTCCCTGTTAACGATTTTGCCCAATGATTTTTGTATGTTGCGCCTCTGAGCTCAGATTCCTGGGGATTTAGACGCTATAGAAGTTTGGCATTATTACTATTATTATTTAATACAATGCAATTTTTTACAACAGTGTTTTCGCAATAAAACAATACCCATGTTCCTTCCCTTCAGAATAGGTCTTCCAATACATCACAAATTTACTCTTTTAAGTTCCAATGTTTTTATCCTTTAAGTATCTGTGTAGTTATATTGCTCAGCTGATGCCTATTTCTTCTAAACCGTCATTGTTCTCTTTCTTTTTTAGATATGTGAAGAAATGGAGACAGACACCAAATATAGAAATACCAATGACGCCTGCCTATCAAAGTCGTCAAGTCTTCACAAAAGAAAAAGGAGACACTCTTGTCGATTACATACTGAACAGTTCGCGTGTGTTCTACGGAATAACACCAACATAATGTAGAGTACTTACTTATGAAATTACTACATTAAATGGGATTCCAATTCCAAAGAATTGGGATAATGGGAAGGCTGGACCAGACTGGCTAGAAGGATTTCTCGAGATGAACGCAAAGCTGAGCAGGAGAACGCCAGAAGCATGTAGTCTAGCTCGAGCTACACCTTTCAACCGACGCATTCTACGAAAACCTGAAAACACGTCTGAAGAGAGAGTCATCATTTATTGATGGAACCCGGATATTCAACCAGGATGAAACGTCAACATCAACAGTGCACAACCCTCCAAAAATACTTGCGGAGAAGGGTGACAAACAAGTTTGCAAAAGCACTAGTGGAGAGAAAGGAACCCTGGTTACAACTTACCTAACTGTCAGTGCCGTCGGTGATACAATGCCACCAGCTGTCGTGTTCAGTGCCGTCGGTGATACAGTGCCACCAGCTGTGGTGTTCAGTGTCATCGGTGATACAGTGCCACCAGCTGTGGTGTTCAGTGCCGTCGGTGATACAGTGCCACCAGCTGTGGTGTTCAGTGTCGTCGGTGATACAGTGCCACCAGCTGTGGTGTTCAGTGTCGTCGGTGATACAGTGCCACCAGCTGTGGTGTTCAGTGTCGTCGGTGATACAGTGCCACCAGCTGTGGTGTTCAGTGTCATCGGTGATACAGTGCCACCAGCTGTGGTGTGCAGTGCCGTCGGTGATACAGTGCCACCAGCTGTGGTGTTCAGTGTCGTCGGTGATACAGTGCCACCAGCTGTGGTGTTTCCACGCGTGCATTTCAAAGAGCACATGTTGCATGGGACCCCTCCAGGAACACTGGAACTGGCAAACAAAACTGGCTGGATGATCACACAGCTCTTTATGCAAGTCATGCAACACTTCATCACAAGAACGCAAGAACACAAGAAGTTCGAAGGAGAGCCCAACACTTCTGATCTATGACAACCATGAAAGCCATCTCTCAATCGCTGTCCTAGATTTGGCAAAAGGCAGTGGTGCCAGTGTACTTACACGTCCTCTACACTCAACAGTGGTGCTAGTGTACTTACACGTCCTCCATACTCAACAGTGGTGCCAGTGTACTTACACGTCCTCCACACTCAACAGTGGTGTCAGTGTATTTACACGTCCTCCTCACTCAACAGTGGTGCCAGTGTACTTATACGTCCTCCACACTCAACAGTGGTGCTAGTGTACTTACACGTCCTCCACACTCAACAGTGGTGCCAGTGTATTTACACGTCCTCCACACTCAACAGTGGTGCCAGTGTACTTACACGTCCTCCACACTCAACAGTGGTGCCAGTGTACTTACACGTCCTCCACACTCAACAGTGGTGCCAGTGTACTTACACGTCCTCCACACTCAACAGTGGTGCCAGTGTACTTACACGTCCTCCACACTCAACAGTGGTGCCAGTGTACTTACACGTCCTCCACACTCAACAGTGGTGCCAGTGTACTTACACGTCCTCCACACTCAACAGTGGTGCCAGTGTACTTACACGTCCTCCACACTCAACAGTGGTGCCAGTGTACTTACACGTCCTCCACACTCAACAGTGGTGCCAGTGTACTTACACGTCCTCCACACCCAACAAACAAACTACAACCACGTGATGTTGGAATCAACAAGCCGTTCAAGTCCTACTATGATCAGACAATTAATGATTGGATAACTAAAAATGCAGGAAGGGCGATCTCTACATATGAGATAGCTAGCTGCGTGGGTATCGGACACCAACGGGCTATGACACCATGCACCACCACGGCAGCATTTCGCAAAGCAGGGATAGTACCATTTGATTAAAATCTGTTCACAGATGCTGACTTTATGTGTAGTTCAGTGACTGACAGAGCACTGGGCGACACTAGCAATAACTCAGGAAACACTACATCTACCAGTGGGGCTAACGCTGGCATCTCTGGAGATCAAACACCATCTACCAGCAGTAGGCGTACCGTCATTGACACCCTATGCAACTTGCAGCCTAGTTCATCATCACTGGTTTCTGGCAGATCGGCGTCCAATGCTAACACGGGATGCAGCAGGGAGGCCCATGCTTACATTCTGTTTAATCTGATATCTAACACCTCTGTAGAAAGCACAAACACATGGGCTGGTTTGCCAACAGCTACAACTACAGAGTCTAGTGGCATGGAAAATCAGTAACTTCTGTGGCACATGGTTCCAAATAATTTGCACAGGATCCTGTTAAGCCCACAGGATGGATCAGCCCTGAATTATTTAGAGGTTATCCTAAAGTTACTCCACGAAAGAACACGCAAGGCAGGGCTAAAGGGACGTGCATGATCGCCACTGACACACCTGAGAAAGTGGAGTTACAAGCCAGATATGCAAAGAAAAAATGTGTACCTCTGAAGCGCAGAAAAAGCACATTCCAGAAAATGGGAATGATCATGATGAAAGCACAGATGATGAACACTCATTTGGAGTTGAAAAGTTATATGATTCTCTTTCTGACTACGATGTTGATGAAGATAGCAACATGGATCCCGATAACCTCGGGAACAGCGATACCGAACCACAGGAAGATGACTATGTCCTCGTACTTTTCCATGACAAGCGTAACAAGTTTTACTACATAGGAAAAATAGTGAAGGACAATGATGAGGATGGTGACTATGAAGTGAGCTTCCTTCGAGCCAGCAGAAAGATGCCAGGCAAGTTTGTCGAGCCAGAACATGAAGATATAAGTGCAGTGAAAGCAGAGGATGTTAAATTTGTGCTGCCTAATCCCACTTTCTTTGGCCAGACAAAGCGCCAAATGGCCCATCTCACATTTCATGTAAGCTTTGGAAACATGGAAGTCCGCGAATTTCTGTGTGGCATGAACATTCACTCTAGTAGAAACATTATTAGCTAAAGTGATCTACTGACATTTCACGTGTATGTAGCTAACCTTTGCAACACATTGTTGCCTGTTCTTTATGCGTTTTGGCCACGTTTGTTACTCATGGCATTTTGACTAGTCCTTGATCCCTTTGTGCTAAGTTCTGATAGATGTATTTTCCGTCTCAAGGTGCCCCATGTTCCCCTACATGGCGCACATTTCGCTTGTAAATTAAAAATAAACTGGCAAGTTGCTAACGAAGAACTTTTTATTTTGAATACATGGTGTTATGATAGAGCATTCAAAAGCAAAATTAGGTTGCCCCCAGTGTTCTGGTACGAAACTGAACGATAGACTGACTGGGCGTCTAGCCTAATAATAAGGCAGCATTTATTATTTTGGTTTTCAGTGTCTTGTTCACGATATCGTACATTCAGTGATTAAAAATACGCTGTTCATAATCATCCATTTATTTATGTTAGCTAAAAACAATACCCGGAAGAGGTGTGATTTCCCAAGTGCGTTTGTCGTCAAAAGAAATCCACTCTCCTTCTGACCATTGTTACCTACAGCAATTATAGTGATCCTTAATGTTTCAGCACTTGAATTTTAAAGTCCAGTAGTTATGAATATATTCTAATGTCAGTACAATCCACATAAATCGCCACTTTATCTATCTGAACTTTAAACGCATCGGAGGTCTCGCCTCTTTACGTCGAAGTTCACGAACCTTTCTCGAAGTTCGTCGTCGCCGCTTGCCGACAGAAGTGATAAGAAACACATCAATCCACTTCGACGGTCTTAAATACAACTGATTATAAAGTGGAAATAGGCTACTATATATCATAATAACGTAATCACACATCGTGTGATAGAGTCGAAATTTAGATACGTGCATGCTGATGCGCAGATATGCACTGCACATCATTTGGGAGTGATCGGATTTCATTGTTGTAGATTAGGGATGGGACACTTTTCGGAGCACATAATTTTGCCACCAATATGTTTTGCTTACTTACTACTTAGTCCCTTAACCGACATGGTCGTCGGGGGACATAAGCGACGCGCCAGCTGCGATACTTCGCCATTCATCTCTGTCCGTGGCTATAGTGAGAAGCTGTGGCACGGAGACGGCCGTCCACTACTTGGCATTGTGGAACCCACCTTTTCTCTGCCGTCCGCGGCGGTATCTGCCCTCCACGGTGCCCTGAAGAATTGTTTTTAGGAGGCTGATGTGTCTTGTTATATGCCCGGACCATGTCTGTTTTCTTCTCTTATCAGTTGCCAGTAGAGGTTCTTGTGGGCCCACCAGGGAATTTATCTTGCTTAGCACATATTCATTGGTCTTACGCTCCATGTAGGAGATGTGGAGCAGCTTCTTCAACCACTTGTTCTCGAAGATTTTAATTTATTTCTATATATGAGCATGGAGTTTCCATGTCTCACAGAAAGATGGATAGTACAAGTGATCTGTACAAACTGTACTTGGTTGTGAAGCTTATGTTACAACATCTCCAGATCCTCCCAACCTTGCCATGGCTGTCGTTGCTGAGGCGATCCTGATATGGATTTCTGTGGTGCAGCTACCATCCTTAGATAAGGTCGCTCCAAGATATTTAAAAACGCCGACTTCTTCTAGTTTGTCGCTATTAGTGGTGATGTCTGCACTGGTGTTGTTTGAGCTGTTGACAGTGACTTTGCTCTTCTCTGTGCTAACCTCCATACCGTAAGCCTCTGCGCTCTGTTGTGCCAGAGTACAAAATAAGTGTTAGATTTCACTGCACATAGATGATAGGCCTAGAAGATTGGTGGGTGGGTCGTATTCAAGTGTAGGCCCTACATGATTTTGGTTTGTGTTGGCTTTTCTTTCCTCTGTGTTCGCAACACCCGAGTAGGGGGTCTTAAATGTTCTCGTTTTTGTTTCTAGCTGTCAATACATTGGTTTATTCTGTTATACTGAATGAACTTATGTTCTTTACCATTCTTCATAACCTGGGATTAGTTGTTGCTATCTGCGGCAGTATATATTCTTGTTACTCAATGCTGGTATGAGCGGACTTATGTTTCGCTTGCAAGCGACTCTGAACTGCACGTAGAGCTGGATGGCCGACAGGCCTTTCGCCGAAGACAAGCTCACCGCATATGATGGGCTTTCGTTATGTCCATCATTAGGTAGACACAGCCTTAGACACAGCATAGATTGCTCTATGTTATCCTTGTTCGGTGTATGCCCTTGCACCGTGGTATCCACCTCGTCTATGTCTGAGGCGTCGGAGGTGGAACTTGTGGCGTCGTTCCTGATTTGCGTTGTCTAAGCTTCGCCACCGTAGAAGAGGTAACAAGGACACAATCGTGTTATGGTAACACACGCACACACACGCGCACGCACATCCACACAGGCAAACACACACACGCACGCACAGGGAAAATGAGGGTGAGAAACAGATTCCTTGGCAGTTGGTGGAGTCAATTCGTTTGACAATCGTAAAAGCGTAACACTGGTGCTATTCTGATTTGTGTCATGTAACTTTTGTTGTTGTTTATATTTATGGGGTGGCTCCTGTGCTAGCGATATTATACATCTTATTTCGACCTTACCTATTACTTACGTTATTCATTGTATATGTGTCGTATTTATAGGTCAAATAACTCTGTGTTCTGAGTTCTGGTGCTGCTTGATTTAAATGCCGCCTTCGACACTGTTGACCATCCTTTGCTTGCCGACCAACATCACATCGTTGGAACATTTTGTCAACGCAAGCAGGCTGTGAAAGTTGGAAACGTTACTTCTCGACGTGTCGATCCGCAGGGTAGTGTGCTCGGGCCCTTGCTATTTATGTATATTGTATAGGGCTCATCAGCGTCATTGAATGTCACCAACTATGCTATAAAATGTACGCTGATGACATCCAGCTTTACGTTGAATGTCCTCGCGAGCAGCCTCATGCCGTCACTGCGGCTGACAGCATACCGCGTTGCACTGCTGATCTCAAGATGTGGATGCTACTTGACAATCTGCTTCTCAATGAGAATAAAACGGAAGCGATTGTAATTTTGCAGTGAACATCCGAAAATGTTCTCAGCCTCCCGTGAACGCCAACATCGACGTATATGGCTGTTCCATCACACCTAAACTCTGTATCCGTGATATTGGTGTTATGCTCGACTCGACCATGTCGATGGCTACGCAGATAAGACGCACTTGCCAGATGGCATATTGTTAACTCCGCAGCAACTCTCGCCCGGATTAGACCATCTACATTCACCATTGCTTGTAAAACGATCGTACATGCTTCAGTGATGTCATTGATTTTGAGAACGAGGTATTATACGGAGTCCCCGATTCTCACCTGCGGAAACTGTAGATTGTGCAGCGCGACTCATAACTGGCACCCTTAAACGTGAATACATCACTCCTGTTCTATTCACTCTTCATTGGCTGCCTGTTCGTCAACATATTGAATTTATCCTTGTGTTGTTGGTTTATCGCGCTGTACACCATATAGCCCCTTCACAAATGTCAGCATTAATAACCTCACACACTCCAGCCCGATCATCCGCAGACCTGAACTTGAACGTTATGGACGACGCTCTTTCTATGTGGCTGATCCAACCTTGTGGAACGGCCTGCCCCCTGCAGAGCGAAACGCCACAACCGTTCACGGGAGTGTTAAAGGCTTATTGTTTTCGAACGGTATTTGGGGCATTACTTTTAACATCACCGATGCTGCTGCTGACATTTGTGGACTACCTGTCTATTTATTAACTGTTTGATCTATAATGCATTTTAGCTCAATCAATGCGTTTTAACTCAAACTATATCATATTTTCACTTATTTTATAGCCGATGCTGCTCAGTGACATTTAATGATTATTCATTATTAACTTAGTAATTTGCTTTATTTCCTATTGTATGTCACAATAAATACTTAAATTATTATTATGATTAATTCGATTTTCATTATTCTTGTAAAGGGGCACAATGCTTTTGTGGGATGCATGTATAGTGGTGGTGGTGGTGGTGGTGTACGTGAGTGCGTGCGTGCATGCATTTGTTTGTTTGTTTGTTATTTGATTCGTTTCTCTGTCTCTTCGTTTGGTAGACATTCTTTCAATTCAAAAGATACCAATTGACAACGTAAGATTCACAAAAATGGTACAGCTTAATGTAGCCACAAAAAATCCGATACAAGTAAACACTCCTTTATAACATATTGCACCCGAAGAACTTTAATAAATTATAATGAATAGATTTGCTTCTTCACCGCCCCGGGCGTATCGCTAGGTTTCATTTCCGACGTGCACGCACCTAAATTTTCTGAAAGCGGACAATGAGAACGAATTGAAGTTTCGGCGGGTAATTTCTTCGATAAGTACATATTTCGACAATCAAAATAATGTCGATATGGCGAAATATATGACGTTGCCTTAAGGATAGGCCTACATACCATATTAATCAGTACGACGTAGGGGCCAATACGAGATTTGACAAAAGACGAAAATACTTCAAACTCTTGGGTTTCTGCCTATGCGTCTTTGATGTACGTTCTAAGGATAATAAGGAACATGCTGCTTGGTATATTTTGATCAAAGTAATGATACGTTTTTTGTTTGTTTCATCAATTCAACAAGAACACCTCCACGAACTAACTCTTTCGATGTTTCGCGAGGAAACAAAGCTCTCGGTTGAAATGAGACGAAACTAACTTGTCGTAACAGGTGGAATGAGCCGGCCAGTTGCACATTCTTTTCTTGTTGTCCCACTGCAGTCCACGTGGGCACACTCGCTCGAACAACTTTCCGTGGAAGCAAGTGACATATTTGTTGCAACCTTTGCAGGACGGGTGGTTCCACGGAGGCAACGAGGTACAGTCGTTGGCACATCGCCTCCCACCTACCGGACACAATTGTACACTGTATCGACTTTCTGACAAGTGTAAGAAAACATTTGCCGACTTATCAGCTGACACAGAAATTTATTTTCACGTGCAAGTCGTCGTATAGCGTTTTGTCCGAACAAGAAACTAGTTACGGCTAGAGTTTCTTGTCCAAAAAAGAAACTAGTTACCATGCAACTAAGCATTATCTTGTTCGGACATTGTTTTGTGATTTGCGGCATGTCCTTTCTACACTTCCGTAGATTGCTTCCTGAAACCGCAATTTTACATTGTTCTTAAACTTTCACGTTAGCACAAATTGTTACTCGTAAGTTCTGAGATTATCAGTTGCTACTTACCAACAAGCGCGTACATGCCCATGTACATGCCTCGTCCGTTGGCGCGAGTGAGTAAAATGCACACAGCAAAGACGATGGATAGAGCTACTATCTTCATGTTGAATGACGACGAACAAGTCTCGGTAGAAACGATTTGAGAACCTTGCGTTAAGGTGGACGAACTGTCGTCTAGAGCGAGCTGCGGTTGTTCTGGCCGAAGTGGTGGTAGCGGACTGATGGTTGAAGCAGTGGCACTGGGTTTTATAAGTGGATCGTGTCTTTGATGCACGTCACTGTAACCTTTAAGACAATCGGCGTGGGTACATTCTTGCTTGGTTAAGTCACAAAACAAACAAGTATTTAATTATAAAACACACACGCACGCACGTATGCATGCACGCACGCATGCACGCACGCATGCACGCACGCATGGACGCGCGTTGTGTCGCGACCGAGTGCGTGTGTGTATGCGTACGTACGTATGCGCATTTGTGTTTTTGAAATAGTATCTATCGATGTCCATGTTATGAAATTGAAATGTAGATATTGAGAAGCCATCCCCGTCACGACTCACTTCCGTCACCACACACCATTTAAACAAGACACTGCCGGTGTTTAAGACAGGTTGTTCGTGACACATTGAATTTAGGTGAACACTACCACAAGAAATATTCATATCAAAACATCTACACATAAATATGACACTGTTATTGAGATGAAAACAAAATATTTACATTGGCGTCAGAAAGTTGTGAATATTGGGGAAAGGCTGAATGGCAGCCTCCAACTGCAGCATCCTTGACGCTGATCGAAAACATCAACAAAATATTCACAAACTAGATGAGGGCAAGCCCCACTCTAAATTCTGGGGCTCAGCCTCCCACAAGGCCCTATCCCACCCCACCCCCACCAGCACCCCCACCCCCACCCCTTTTAGATTTAAAGTCTACCAAATACATATATCCTCGTACTCTAAACATGACATCAACAGTTTGGAATAACAATTTCAAATCGTACAACAAATTAATTATAAAAAAGTAGAAATACTATACGGAGCCTAGAAACGGAGGGATTTCTATACCGTTGCGACGAAGACAAGTCACGGCATATTAGATATATATATATATATATATATATATATATATATATATATATATATATAATATGCCGTGACTTGTCTTCGTCGCAACGGTATAGAAATCCCTCCGTTTCTAGGCTCCGTATAGTATTTCTACTTTTTTATAATTAATTTGTTGTACGATTTGAAATTGTTATTCCAAACTGTTGATGTCATGTTTAGAGTACGAGGATATATGTATTTGGTAGACTTTAAATATATATATATATATATATATATATTCTTCTGATCAGTTCTTATTACAAAGACACTTTGAATTATATGGACATTTCAAACAATATATTAGTATTAATAATAGCATTAATGCATTTTTTTACAGCGTCCACTTAAATTAAATACTCCTGGACACTTGACATACAATTTCATAAATTAAGTAAAACCATTAAGTATAATATTAGTAAAAAAGTAAAAGAATTAGATAAATAGTATATACATAACAAATTAATTATAGTACACAACTATATAAACACATGAATAAAATATGTTTGGTGACTTGACGATGTATAAATGTGTCCACGTATTGTTATAGAACACGGTTGGCTTAAAGGTCACAGCGACGTGTGTCAAAGGCACGACAACGTACTTGTAGAAAGCGAGTGTCACTGTCTCAATCAACAGTCCGCTATTTCAGAACGACTGCAGCTCGCTCTATTCGAGAGTTCCTCAACATTAACGCAACGTTCTCAAGTCGGCGCCGTTTCTATCGAGATTCCCTCGTCGCCATTCAACATGAAGATATTAACTCTCTGTATCGCCCTTGCGGTGTGTATTGTACTAATAAACGGGGCAGGTACATGGGCGTGTACGCTCTTGTTGGTAAGTAGCAACTTCTCAACTCAGGACTTAGGAGTAACAATAATTATTAGAGTTAAGATGAACGGTTCACAGCAATGTGGAATTGTAGCTTGAAAGAGTAATACATTTTTTTCGGCTAAGAAGGAGAAATATCATGAGCAAAGGGATCGTACTAATTGTACCTCCGTAAAAAGCAATATCTGTCTTGTTATGCCTAATCTGGAATAGAACGCACAAACACAAAGGCCGTATCGTATGAAGGACGTAGGTCGTTATAATATAGGCCTATATGGAATAAGAGCAATTAAGTAAAGAAGAGCAACTTAGTTTATTCTACAGCTGCGAGACATGATTTATTAATTAATGGAAGTAGTATGTCAGGTTAATCAGCACGCACCGAATGATTATGAATATGTAGGTCAAGGTCAAAAGTTAAGCGCCCATGGTTGATAAGTCATGAACTAAATATAACGCCGCCCCCAGCAGAATTTTGATCAATTAAAAATAGCGCCGCTTCCCCTAGCGGGATTATAGTGAACTAAAATAGCGCCGCCTAACGGAATTTTAATGGACTAAAATAACACACACAGCGGAATATTAATTACCTATATCTAGACCAAAGTGCTAGGCCAAAGTTTGAGATAAAAATAACCCCTATTTTTGTAGCCCTACTAATCCCGTGTTAAAAGATAGGGAAATACCCAGATGTTGCTCTTCCTCTGATTATAATCATTGTCAATTTGTTATCATTACCACCCAAAAACTCATGTGTCTAAAATGGGTAAATTGAACTATAAAAATAAGGCAAAACATAAATTCGATTTATCGTACAGGTACACAACGTCTTTTTAAGTTCGAGGTACCAATTTATCCCTACTTTTTTAGCCCTACAAATCCTATGTTAAAAGATAGGGATGTTTCCCATATTAAAAGAAGGACATTTTCTCCTTGTTAAAAGATATGGAGGTTTCCCCATGTTAGAAGATAGGGAAGTTTCCCCATGTTAAAAGCTAGGGATGTTTCCCCATGTTAAAAGATAGGACATTTTCTCCATGTTAAAAGTTAGGGATGTTTCCCCATGTTAAAAGATAGGGATGTTTCCCCATGTTACAAGATATGGATGTTTCCCTATGTTAAAAGAGAGGGACATTTCTCCATGTTATACGTCAATTCGATTTATCGTACAGATATACGACGACTTTTTGAGTTCGACGTGCCAATTTACCCCTACTTTTTAGCCCTACAAAGCCTATGTTAAAAGATAGGGAAATTTCTCCATGTTTAAAAATAGGCTCGTTTGAGACAAAATATACCGAACCTGTCATACACGAAACTGGTTGGCCCGTAGGTCAAAGGTATAGCACAGGATTATAGTGAGTGGAAAATTTCCCGCTAAATTTTATTCTGGAAGTTGTTTTGGTACTTTTTCGGCGTGTATCAAGCGATGCTACTGGAGACGTGTCTGAACTTGTTGATTAGCTGCATGCGGGAACCGCACTGCGACTGTGCATTACCATCGTGCGTTGCTATAAAACAAACCCGTACCGGAGACGCATCTAGACTTGTTTGTTTGTCGCGCGAGCGAGTGAGCGGGCGCGGGAACGATGTTTTCGTTGCTTCGTGAAAAATGGCGGGAAATTGGTGAAAAATGGCGGGAAATTGATGAAAATAGCGGTAATTCGGTGAAAAGGATGTCATTAAATAAGTACGCGTGGTAATTTGGTCGAAATGGTAGTAATTAGGTTAACAGGCATTTTGATCTTGCGCGCCTGTATGTAGTTTTGTTCAATGACGTCATTAAGTAAGTACGCGTTGTAAATTGGTCAAACTGGTAGTGATTTGGTTAGCCAGCATTTGCAAGAACTATATTGAAGGCCCGCTATCATCAAAGCGGTAACGAATGCTCTGTTTGTTAGAAGACCATCCGGGTATTTTGTTCCATGTTAAAACATAGGAGGTAAATCCTACGTTAAAATATAGGAAATTATAAAATAGGAACTTGTCTGCTAAATCACTCAAAGTGACCGCTATCTGTGTAGGTATGTGTAGTAAATCGTTCAAACTGGTAGTATTTTGGTTCAGACATTTGGAACTATTTGCGTCGGTACACTTGTCACTGTTTTCTGTTTATGCGGGAAACTTGAAATATGAACTATTTTGTATACATAAATCACTGCAGAAGTTTTGTCAATAAACAAAGATTGTAGCATACTATCTAACAGTGACTGTGTAACATATAGAGACACTTTGCGACAACACTAATACCTTCATAGATGACGATTGCTATCTTTTTCTGTACTACAGTGCTTAAATTCGTGCTTCTTCAGCAAAAACTTTGGATCCAAAAATACTATTCAAACTCATAACACTGCATTGGTAACTGAAAATGGACACAAATAAATATTATGCTTGATTATAATCACATTTCTGAATCTTTTACAGTATACAGACTATGATATTAGACATAAAAGTATAACCTATATGACACGCTAAGACTCATAACCTGGCATTGACAACCGAAAATAGGAACTTCTCTGCTAAATTACTAAAGCTGACGGCTATCTGCGTAGGTAAGCGTGGTAAATCAGTCAAACTGGCAGCTATATGCGTAGGTACGTGTGGTAAATCAGTCAAACTGATGGCTATATGCGTAAGTACGTGTGGTAAATCAGTCAAACTGATGGCCATCTGCGTAGGGATGGGTAGTAAATTTGTCAATCTGACGGATATATGCTTAGGTATGCATAGTAAATTAGTCAATCTGACGGCTGTATGCTTAGGTATGCGTAGTAAATTAGTAAATCTGACGGCTATATGCATTGGTATACGTCGTAAATTAGTCAAACTGACGGCTATGTGTAGGTACGCGTGATGAATCAGTCAATCTGACGACTATCTCTTAGGTATGCGTAGTAAATTAGTCAGATATGCTTAGGTACGCATGGAAATTAGTCAAACTGACGGCTATCTGCGTACGTACGCATAGTAAATTAGTCAAACTGACGGCTATATCCTTAGGTACGCATGGTAAATTAGTCAAACTGGCGGCTATCTGGGAAGGTACGCTTGGTAAATCAGTCAAACCAACGACTTGCATGAACCAAACTTAACCAAACATAGACCAAACCAGAGACATCGCGTGGGACTACGGACGAGATATTGCATGAGACTACGAACGAGGCAACAGACGAGACAACGGTCGAGATAATAGATGACAAAAGACGAAACTACGACTGAGACTACGGAACTAAATTTAGACCAAAGAGTTGCACTAACAAAACTTAGACAAGCGAGGAGCCATGAACCAAACTTAGATCAATGAGTTGCAAGAACCAAACTTCTACGACTCTCTTTGTATCTATCGAGTTGCATGAACCAAACTTAGACCAGCGAGTATATACAAACACACATTTAAACTTACAAAGACGGAAACTTACACTGACAAGATTGCGAACACACTTTAAAACACGTACAAACATACTTTTAAACTCACAAATTCGCAAACTTTCATTGACAAACTTGCAAACAAACATACAGACATACTTTTAAACTTACAAATTTGCAAACTTTCACTGACAAACGTCCAAACAAACATTCCTTTAAACTTACAAAGTTGCAAACTGTCACTGACAAACTTGCAAACAAACGTACAAACATACTTTTAAACTTACAAATTTGCTAACTTTCACTGACAAACTTGCAAACAAACGTACTTTCCACAGAAGAACAAATTTCACTGTTTCGACAGTAGAACTCAGCCAATTTAATTGTTTCCACAGAGCAACACAGCAAATTTAACTGTTTCGACAGGGCAATTCAGGAAATTTACCTTGATTTACAGGTCAATTCATGCAATTCACTTTGATTTACAGGTCAATTCAGAACATTCACCAAAATGGATCAAATAGACAGGTACAGAGAGAACAAATTTGAACTTGCGCATCAGTAAACAATCTCGATCAGTGACGTCATTAAATAAGTACGCTTGATGAATTGGTCCAACTTGTAGAGTAATTAGATCAGCAAGCATTTGAAACTTGCGCGCCAGTAAACAATCTCGATCAGTGACGTCATTAAATAAGTACGCTTGGTGAATTGGTCCAACTTGTAGAGTAATTAGATTAGCAACCATTTGAAACTTGCACGTATGTAAATAATATCGATCAGTGACGTCATTAAATAAGTACGCGTAGTTATTCGGTTCAACTTGTAGAATAATTAGGTTAGCAAGCATTTGAAACTTGCGCGCCAGTAAACAATCTCCTTCAGTGACGTCACTAAATAAGTACGCGTGGTTGTTCGGTTCAACTTGTAGAGTAATTAGATTAGCAAGCATTTGAAACTTATTATCCAGATCTATTATACCAACATCGTTGGGTACCGATCAGAGAACACGAACGGTGGTGGTGATGAATTCAGTAATCTTTCCGTTCGGTTGCACATATTATTTTTGATATTACTGATTATTGATCTGTCTTCTGGAAACCTTCCACCGCGACGAAGGGCGTAGGTTGTGAAGCGCAGTGACGCTGTGGATGGAGCATCGGACTCTCAATCGAGAGAACCCGGGTTCGAATCCTGCGCTGCCGTGTCGAACCTTGGGCTAGTACATTGTTTCAGTTCACTCAGCTTTATGAATGAGTACCTGGTTATAGACAGAGGTGGATATTTGCGTACGAATAGTTTTCGCGCATTAATGGAAGCGTGGCTGAATGCTTTCCTGAGAAGAACAGGTCTGCCAGGTATTAAAGTGTAAAGCGCTTTGAGCAGGTGTAAGGACTGGATACTGCGCTATAAGAGAACTTATATTTTATTTGTGTAGATAGTTAATCGCCTGCACATGCAACCGTTTTGATAAGAAGTGTAAATAAACACTTGAAATTGATTTGATAAACTGAATATGAGGAACATAGAAATAAGACGTCATTGAATGTTGCCTAGCAAAATAAATTAAATAACTGGTACGCCGGCAAATGATCTTGCGAATCTGTTAGAAATTGTATAAAGTGTACTATAATTGTGTCCGGTAAGTGGGAGGCGATGTGCAAACGACTGTACCTCGTTGCCGTGGAACAACCCGTCCTGCAAAGGTTGCAACAAGTATGTAATTTCTTCCAAGGAAAGTTATTCGAGCGAGTGTGTCCGCGTGGACTGCAGTGGGACAACAAGAAAATAATGTGCAACTGGCCTGCTCATTCCACCTGTTACGACAAGGTAATCTCGTCTCATTTCAGCCGACCGCTTCTGTCTCTCTCGGAGATATCTTTTCAATTCGATTTTTGCTATTCTCGTTTCCGACTTATTTTGCGAAAATCTTTTTTTTTGATTTGATGAAACAAACGAAAATTGTGTGATTATTATTGACCAGAATTCTGCGGAAAAGGCTATGGTTCGCGATGGGCTAATCCGGCTTGAAGAGCGCGTTTTAATACCTTGTTTCTTGTTGCTGCAATATCCAAGAAAAGTAACACGCTCCTTCGATTCAACGTTCATGGCGAACAATTGTGCTATTGTATCAGATATATGCAACAGATGCATAAGAAGAAAACCCACCTTTTTAATTAACCCTTCTTTCACCAAATCTCGTATAGGCAAAGCATTAATATCATAACTGTACGTTATGTAACGTCTTAGATTCTGCCATATTATCATCTCAAAACGTTGCATATATGGCAACATTATTACGATACGTTTCTGCTTTAACATTTACTTAGTGTGCTATTTTATATTCTTATTACTTCTACTGTACCAAATTAACACGATAAATCCAAAAACAGCTTTAACGATGGCCAGCCATTACGGAAGACGCAAGGGCTGTGATAGATACAAACAGCAACCCATCAACAGGGAAGGTAGCTGTATCCAAAGCGAAAAAGAGATTTAAATTTTGTTGAAAATGTGACAGCTAGTGACAGTTACAATGACCTTGAAGGGAAAGGTGGTTGCGTGCAGGAAATATCCAGAGAATAGACATACAGTCATATGCAGCAGGTTCAGTTCGTTCTCGGTGTCCAATTTCAGAACATTTAGGTGCGTGGAACCAGACGAAACTGCGTGCCGTATGAACAAGCGACAGTACGGGTCGGTGATGAAGAACACCTACACGTTACGTTAAAGTTCTTAATCTCCAATATAAACATAAGTTATTCAGGAATTTTCTATCGCCTTTCCTGTAGATTAAGTAAATTTAAGTAATATTGTGAATATATGTTGTCAGTGATTAACTTCACAGCAATACTCTTTACCAAAACACTAACATTAGGCTCCAGAAGATACATGATAGATGATGTTGTAGTAGTCTAAGGACGAACCAGCGCGAATTCACACACGCACGGACGCACGCACGCACGCACGCACGCACGCACGCACGAATGCAACACACACGGACGCACACACATTGTACGCATGCACGCACACACACACACACACACACACACACACACACACACACACACACACACACACACACACACACACACACACACACACACACACACACACACACACACACACACACACACACGCACACACACACCACACGCACGCACACACACACACACACACACACACACACACACACACACACACACAGAGACAATTTCAACTCTTTTAGGGCCCAGTACCGTAATTTCATTTCCTTTTAAAATTAAACGATGACATCAGAAGCAGTTGTCTCATTGTGTTATTTGTGCAAGATGTGATCGCTTTCATCGCAGCACTGTGTCATGTAGTGTAAACAATATTCTAGCATATTTTAATGAATTACAATTGTTTAATAAAATCTTTTATCTGGAGATTTCGAGTCTCGCTCCCCATGTTTATACTGCTTGCCCAACGTTAAGATATTAATCAACATGCAACTGTCAATTAAGATTGTTCATTTAAACGCACGCCATATGAGATGAGATGATGCTAAGCACATCTGCACAAAATGAGAACTGATGTCGTCATTAAGAAAGTGGACGGGCAATGCATCCTTGCCCGTCCTAACATTTATTTACATGCTGTGTTGTAAACATTTATTACATGAAATGTGTGGGTCACCACGACTTTACCACCCGTCAGCCCTGTCACATTACATAGACGTATCTCTTAGTGAGTGAATATTGGAGGGTGATCAATGTGGCTCCGTCGTGTAGTTCTGTCTTGAACACAAACAACACGGCCAATTGATCAAACTTCTACGCACACTGAACACAATGCAGCTGTCAATATTAACTTACATATCAATTATAGCGATACATCTTCACTGTCGCCGAAGAGGCAAACACTTACGTTGTTATCCACTCACAGCCTCGTGAATTTGGACAACACTCTAAATGATACATTTCAGGATATCCTACTTGCTGTGGGATGTTAGGAAAGCTGTCAACACCATCGCATATCCACCGACGTTTGACAGTAGATGGAACGGAATCTCTCGATGGGAAACTATTTCAAGACGCAATGATTTTAATAATTAATAAATTAACATGTGAATAGTTATTACAATGAACTGCTTCTTGATACGACTATCATCTTACCTCAATTAAAGTAGTATTATCGTCAGGCCCATTCTACCGAAATGGGCACCATCTTAGCTTTCATAGCCAAAAAAGTAAACTTTCAGAAAATGCTGCACTTTCGTTTTTCTGGTTGTACGTATGCTTGCCTGTGATGTCCTAAAAAAATTCACAAAATAATTATATTTACTATTTAAATTACCATAGCTATGGCAGCAATATGCTCTTTGTGTATGTGTGTCCACCGACACCAGCGTAGCTCTCTGCAGAAACGACATTCCAACTAGTGTTATCCAGTGCTACCAAGTCGATACCTGTTTATATTATTTTTAAAACATAATAATCTATTGATAAGACCCACAAACAAATTATTTTAACGCTATCTCTCTTTCCAACAATGACAGATATATTAATGACAAAGTCTCTGAAACACAAAACAACAAAAATCATTTCATGCCAATCGTGATTTTATTTCAGAACTGATTGAAAAAGATACAACTAATTTATCTATAATATCTCTAATATGTTTACTTGCCACCTGAGATCTTTTGACACCACCAAACAACCTGCACTATTGGTAAGATAGATAGAGAAACCCCTCCCTTGGTATCGGTGGACACCCATATCATAAACAATCGGTGCGTGCAGGTTTTGATGTAACTTTTCTTTCCAACAAACATATTCACCATGGAACCATGTCATATATTTGAATACAAATGGATGTTTATTCCTTGTGCTTAATTTTAGAAGGTTCTTTTAGCCGTTATGTATTCTTATTAACCGCTAGTTGATATTAGTGCTAGGAGATATATCATAGACACAGTAAACAAACACATCTGGCTTAAAAAATATTTTTTTATATATTAATGTGGGCTTTCTTAAATAGCAAAAATACAAAATAAACGAAGATAAGATGACTGACGTATACCAAAAATAAATTAAAACTAGAGAGGAAGTGCCGGTGGACACCATTATTGGTATTGGTGGACACTGGTTGGTTTCGTAAGTTCAAATACTTGTTGTTATGATCATGGTGATTGAATATAATTCTAGAACGCGAGTTCTACCTTCCTATCATCTTCTTTTGACAGTCGGGCATACCCCGTCGTGAATTTGTTGGTTGGCATACGGTTGTCAGGATGTCGTCGTACTCCATAGCCACGTTGTCCGCATTTGTGCGAGATGATCGTTTGACCATGTTTCTCCATGAAGAAGACTGGGATACAGTCTTCTTCGGGTGTGCCGATGGTTTTGCCGATGTACCAGTCGTCATTGTACACAGCAGCAATGAATTGGCCTGCGTCATACTGAACATGAGGTGGGTTGTTAACAACGTAGTGAACGTCGTCAATGGGAACTTTATCTTCGGATGCCGTGTCCTTCTTGTGGGTCGATGTCAGCGAAAATGTATTCCATCCACAACATCCGGCGATGAAGAACCCGTTGGTGTAGCAACAGTCCTGGAAGCGTGATATGGCACGTGTGACTAGTTGGTCATGGTGCTCCCCTGTGGTCATGATGAAGTGTATCGTCATCAGTACTTTCAGTGGTGTTAGCTGCCATGTTTCAATGTCAGTCTTCGTAGACTCAATGACATCTTTTCCCACAAACAAGTACGTTATGGAGGAGTTTGTCTCTGTGAGTGCTCACTCATAGAAAGACTGTGGATCCGTGATTCTATGCCCTCTTTTTTGCCAGACGGCAGCGCCACCAACGCATTCGAGTCGATGTCGGATGACTTGGTGTCGGTGGACATTCTTGAAAAGCGTCATTTTAATTATATCCGCGAAATACTAGAGCAAACATACATGTTTTTCTCTGACAATAATTACAAATGAATACTCCTTCCATGGAATATAGCAAATATGCTGTTTGCTGTATAGCATTTTCAGTACTCTATAGAACCACAAGTGTCGGTGGACACGCCCTTAAGTTCCCAAACTAAAACTCAAACAGTTTTGGTCTGTAATTATCTTGAAAACGCCAGCAACTTCAAATTGTTTGCGGTATCGATTAATTCCGTTCCCTGACTTTAAGCCATTCTGTTTCCATACTTCCTTATATATATATTTCTATAGGTTACATATTGTTTCAAAATTAGGTGTCGGTGGACACTGAAAAATAATATTTATGTAAGATCAGTGCAATGAGTAATCATATGTTTTGTGTGAATTTGTGCTTCGTTTGGGATCAAACAAATAGTCAAGACATGTATTCAGTCATAACTACTGTCATAGCGTTGGTACATTGTTGTTTTATTTTAATGACATGTATGACTAAAATAATAAATGCCCACGGATATAAGAAAACTAACAATTTCCAACAGTTTCAGTACCGTATCTTCAGAAATATTCACCACATACATAGACAAGTATATATATCCTACAAGGTCTTTTAGAGATCTATTTGGAAAAACTGGATGTGCCCAGTTATATTATATCTGCTACTAGTTGCAAGCAATGGAATGGATTTTAGGACCTGGTGCCCAGTTTGGTAGAATAGGCTGTCAAGGTAATGGACAAACAATTCCAGACAGCTATCTGAGGATTCTCGCTCAAACCGGTTAGCCCGCTTATCGACGAACATAATGGATATACTCCTGGGTCCGTGGGACAGTGGGATTTATTAACGTGTTAATGTGTATTCACCTAGCCGTTCGGACTCTGCTCCATCCCCACTCAACACAACCAGTTGAGCTTGTTATGTAGTTCCTGTGCTTATTTTGAAATTGATCATGTTCTTGTTGTGATGCGCTAGGAGACGAATTGGTGTTTCAGCAACATCGTACGATTCGACTTTTAAAGAGACGTCGAGCCTGTGCCCGTTGTTGTCTCACCCGGTGGTTCTTATTGTCCGTTGTTGTCTCACCCGGTGATTGTTATTTGTCCGTTGTTGTATGACCCGGTGATTGTTATTTGTCCGTTGTTGTCTCACCCGGTGGTTGTTATTGTCCGTTGTTATCTGACTCGGTGTTTGTTACTGTCCGTTGTTGTCTGACCCGGTGATTGTTATTTGTCCGTTGTTATCTGACCCGGTGTTTGTTACTGTCCGTTGTTGTCTGACCCGGTGATTGTTATTTGTCCGTTGTTGTCTGACCCGGTGGTTGTTATTGTCCGTTGTTGTCTGACCCGCTGGTTGTATGTCCGTTGGTGTCTCACCCGGTGATTGTTATTGTCCGTTGTTATCTGACCAGGTGGTTCTTATTGTCCGTTTAATATTAAGTAACCCGACCCTGGAAGTGGGACAGAACACGAAAATGTAATGTAAGTTCTTATATAGCGCAACAAGTTTTTAGTTTTAGTTAAATATACATTCCTTTCTCAACATGTGCTAGAACCAACCAGGGGTGAGAATGTGTTAGACATAGTTTTGTCCTCACAGAATGAATTACTTGACAATGTCAAGATATGTGAGCCACTGGGGAGTAGCGATCACAACCAGATACATTTTACCATCAAAGTAAAATCAGAAAGGAATAGCAAAAAGCAGTATAGGAGAAATTTCCACAAAGGAAGGTATAAGGACATGAGGAAATATTTAGCAAAGATAGACTGGAATAAGACACTGAAAAATAAGACGGCAACAGAATGCTGGAATATATTAAAGAGTGAAATTAAGTGCATAATCGATACATTTGTACCCTTCAAAAAACAAGGAAAACGGTCCAAAAAGAAACACTTATCGAAAGAAGCCATTAGAAAAATTAAGTATAAACAAATGATGTGGAAGTCATATAGATGTACTGGAAATGATTAAGACTACAACAATTATAAAGAAGCACTTAACCAAGCTACAGCTGAAATTAGAAATTCAAAGAGAAGCTATGAACAACAATTAGCTAGTAATAGAAAACATGACAGCAAGAGTTTTTATGCGTATGTTCGAAGCAAACAGAAAGTTCAAGATAAGGTCGGTCCTCTAGAAGATAGTGCTGGAAATATGATATCAGAGGGATTCATAATGGCAGAAGACCTGAATGAGTACTTTAGTTCAGTGTTTACCAGGGAAGATATTAGTTCACTGCCAATACCAGAGGCTAAGTTCAAGGGGGCAGATTCAGACTATTTAGGACAATTAATTGTAACCCCGGAAATGGTAGCTAAGAAAATAAGGGCTATGAAGGAAAATAAATCACCTGGAGTGGATGGTATTCCACCCAAACTACTATTGGAAATTGTAGAACAAATTAGCATACCACTTGCAACAGTTTTCAACTTGTCATTAGAAGAGGGAGTGGTTCCTTTAGAATGGAAAGAAGCAAACATTATACCGTTATTCAAAAAAGGTTCGAGAAACAAGTCAGAGAACTATAGACCAGTGAGTTTAACATCAGTGATTTGTAAATTATTAGAAAGACTAATTAAAGATCACATGGTGGATTTTCTTGTTAAGCAAAACTTGATAAACCCATCTCAACATGGTTTTTTAAAAGCGAGGTCATGCTTAACAAATATGTTATGTTTTTTGGAAGACATCACTAAGTGGGTAGATGAGGGAACACCAGTAGATATCGTCTACTTAGATTTTCAAAAAGCTTTTGACAAAGTACCACATCAAAGATTACTGCTTAAACTAAAGGCCCATGGCATAGGAAATGGTATAATAAACTGGATAGAACAATGGCTGATTGACAGAAGACAACGTGTAGTAGTTGATGGGGAGGCTTCAAACTGGAAATCGGTATTGAGTGGGGTACCACAGGGATCAGTATTAGGTCCTATATTATTCTTAATATACATCAACGATTTGGATGATGAAATAACAAGCAAGGTGTTGAAATTTGCGGATGATACAAAAGTGTTTAGAAGGATTAAAAGTGATGGAGATAGACAGCATTTACAAGATGATCTTGACAGGTTGATCAAATGGTCTGAAAAATGGCAAATGATGTTCAATTTTGGGAAATGTAAATGCCTCCACATAGGACATGGGAACGAAGAGGTAGAATATACAATGGGGGGTACTGTACTAAGTACTACTGTAAAAGAAAAGGACTTAGGGTTAACCGCTAGTGCTGATATGAAGATTTCAGAGCAGTGCGGAATTGCAGCTTCAAAGGGAAATCAAATCCTTGGATTAATTAGGCGAAACATAACGTATAAGGAAAAAGAGCTAATAATACCGCTGTACAAAACAATAGTTAGGCCTCATTTAGAATATTGTATTCAAGCGTGGAGGCCATATCGCAGGAAGGACATAGATATGCTAGAAAGAGTGCAGAGGAGAGCAACTAAAATGATACCAAATCTGAGGGATCTTAGTTATGAAATACGCCTAAAAAAATGCGGTTTAACAACACTAGAGACCAGGAGATTGAGAGGAGATCAGATAGAAGTGTTGAAAATATTGAAGGGTTATGAAAATATTGATAGAAATATGTTTTTCTCAGTTAAGAAAGATAGAAGGACTAGAGGACATGATCTTGCATTAGCAAAGGAGCAGAGTAGATTGGATATAAGAAAGTTTTCATTTTCACAAAGGACTGTAAATGAATGGAACAGATTACCTGCTGATTGTGTGGGTGCTAGTAGCGTGAATATGTTTAAAAATAAAATCGACACATACCTCAGACGGGCGGGATACACATAGATAAAAAGGTCGGACTCTCGATAAGCCAAGGGCTTCCTTGTCCACCTGCTACCTAGAGTTAATTCTCTGGGTGGCAATCTTGTTAAATCTTGTTAATTCTTGTTAAATAACCAGTCCTCAGGACTGCTCAGAGCGCTTTACACTTTACTCCCTGGCAAACCTGATAAATCGAACACCATCTCGACTTCTCTGGGAATCATTCAGCCACGCCTCAAATAATGCGTGAAGGTTATTCGTACACAAATATCCACCACTGTCTATAGCTATCCATACAGCGGAGTGAACTGGACGTGAAGGTAGATATAAAAAAAAATCATTTTCCATTGTCGGTCAACCCCAGGTAACGTTCCTGGCGTTATGTTAACACTATTAGTGTTAACATAACATGCAATGCCGTGATTGGCCACAGCAGAAATTAAATGAGCACGGGAACGAGTTTAAATTCAAAATATTGTAACGGTGACAATGATTGCTGCCGGGGTTTGTTTCTCGACGGGTTGGTGTAAGCAAAGATAATAGGATAAGCTAGTCAGAATTATTAGCTGTTAAGCTTATCTCTTTTAGCTGTATTTAACCTTATGTAGTAGGGCAACAGACAGACAAGTAGAAGACGAAGAAGGTAACCTAAAAAGATAAAACGTTGCTACATGGTGTATCCCACGAATGCGGAGAGAGCGAAGCGATCAATAAGTAACAGACACCGAAATAGCCCACCACCTTATCACTGACACAGTTTTGCTTTAAATGTATGATGTAAACTGCTGCCTTAACGTCAATGTTGTATTTATCTTAAGATTGTATTTTTCACGTGGTCCTCATGAATCGTTCGTTCAACGTTTGCGGCTCTGCAATGTCATAGAACAACGGTGTGTGTGTGTGTGTGCGTGTGCGCGTGCGTGCGTGCGTGCGTGCGTGCGTGCGTGCGTGCGTGCGTGCGAGTATTGGTGTGTATCGGCGTGTTTCGAACTACTACAATATCTCAATATAATAACATACAAATTATGTAATTTGGAGCATGATGTCAGAGTTACAAAATACTTTATTTAAAATATGTTTAAAGTTACAATATATATATTGACATGAACGGTGGTATTCGTGTAGAATATAACATCTCATGTACAACTACAAAGCAGTGTAATAATATACAGCCGCACCCTCCCCGCCCCCGTCTTGTCGCTTGCTCGTATCGCCTGGATCTTCGCTTGGCTTCATTCCCGACACGCACGCTCCTAAATGACCTGAAATCGGACAATGGCAACGAGTGAACCCGGATAACTGAATTTTTTGCAAGTGTCATGCTTTCTCCGGTTTGGATACATTTCCGTTTTGCAATTTCCCTGCGCTTGGATTGCCGCACGAACACGTGGCTTACAGTGGTTGGCTCGCCGTAAGCTACAACCAACACCGATTGTAGGCATGGACGGCCCACCGCCCCCGTAGGAACGTGGTGCAGTGCTATCTAAAACATTCCCGCGTATATGGCAGGGCCAACCAATATTTGTGCGGTGCTAATAACTGAAGATTTAAAACTGCAACACACACACAAGCCATCTTACATAGGGCCTATTCCGTGACATATAATATGCATACCGTCACCAAGAAACATTTAAAAAATAGCTCAGAAACATTTACTCTTATCTTGCTTATGTCATTTGGTAGAGTTATGTTTGGATTTAACATGGCAGTTTTGGTCAATTAAAAATAAAGAACTATTAAAAAGCACACGAAATAATTGCAAACACAGAAGCGAGCACACTTGTAATAAACTCACTACATCGCCTCTAGTCCATGACGTTTAGGAGGTTTGATGAAAGACGGCTTAATTAAAAAGTCTTTGTTTCAGGCTATTGGTTTTCTGCCTCTATCATTGAAATAGATATATATTAGCCACAGCAGCGGCGACTGTTCGCCAGTCCGTGGATGTCGAAGGACCATGCTACTTTTCTTCCTCAAACTTTCGCGATTGTATGTATGCTTTGTTCGCCGCATTTTGAACAAATATAACAGTTTGTCCGATGATATCAGGAGGGATGTTAACACTAAAACAGAGGGTAGCTCCTGGCTTAGACTAAATATGACCTTACCAAGTCATAGCAGGTGAAGTAAGCTGGCCAGTTGCAGACCTTCCTCGCGTCGTACCATACCAGCATATACTATCGGTGACGCAGGTGACGTACATGTTGCAGGCTGTGCAGGACGGGTGGTTTCCAGGTGGGAATCTTTCGCACATCGCCTGCCATCTAACGAACAAAACAGTATACTGTAGCCAACTTCTACAAGACCAACTTTATTTAAATAAATCTTCGGTCGATGCACCAACTGTCCCAATATTTATATAATTGTGCATGTCAGTATCGTGTGATGTTTTAGTCCTGTTATTTCCTTATTCTGTTTATCAATTCAAGTCAAATAGTTCCCCTCCAGGTCTGGAGCGGAACTATTTTCGTCAAAGGAAATTGTTTTAACACTCTCCCTCCGTTTTTCCTATGGCACCAGTCGAGCCGACACAGCGCAAAAGTTACGACGGCGCGGCGGCAGCACATCACCTCGTTCGGCTGCCAGTGGAGGTTTTTGTGCCGTCCCCCGCCCTAGATTACCCGCTCTGGATTCGCCTCTGTTTGGTTGTTGTCCTTTGGGAGATTTTGGTACTTTCTCATATCCAATATACTGTTTTTGTACTTGTGATACTTTGTACCCTCTCCTTCTACCACCCACTTTAAGTTTGAAGAAAATATGTATGTTATAATTTTCGTAACCATTCAGTGTTTTAACATGCCCTATTGTTAGCAGTTGAGATGACATCACGTTCGAAATTAGTGACACTTTAATTTGTGACTTGTGCGCATGACACACGTGTGGAGCGCAGTAGCGCAGCAGTAAGAGCTCCGGACTCTCGACTGAGAGAACGCGGGTTCGAATCCTGTGCGGCGGTTTCGAACCTTGGGCAAGTTCGTTTACTCTACGTTGCTTCAGTTCACTCAGCTGTATGAATGAGTACCTGGCTATAGACATCGCGCATTAATTGCAGCGTGGCTGAATGCTTCCCAGATAAGTCGAGATGGTGTCCGATTGAACAGGTCTGCCAGTAAAGTGTAAAGCGCTTTGAACAGTCGTGAGGACTAGATACTGCGCTATGTAAGAACTTACCTTTTTTATGTGAGTGGATCTGACATTGGACTCCAACTCAGAATGTAAAGATTAGGGCCTACGCACGTCATTTATATGCTTCAAAGGTCGTATCAGCTGTAATTTGAAATTATGTTCACATTTGTTAGCACCAGTTGCAATAAAATCAAGTTCGACATGAGTGACCGTTTTCCCTATATAAGGGGACCATTTTGTACAACCCATTGGACGAAATGACCCACTTGAACAACATAATTCAGTGCAAATTTGCCCAGAAATGGTTGATACGATTCATGTTTAATTTAGATATGTTGTTACTAATAAACTAGGTTTCAATTTACGCATAAACGCATCCTTTTCAAAGCGTGTTAAATTATAATAAAATCACCTTGAATCTTAACATGGCCATTTTACCCCACCTTCCCCTATTGCGATAAACTCAACCCGCCTAGGCATTATTGCCAATAAATCTTGTTTTTAAACTGGATGTTTTGTTTACCATTTGAACATGTTCCGTGGCGTGTCTTCCAAATTGCGAACGTTGTTGCGGGCTTACTAAACACAATTTGGCAAGCAGTATCCTTTCAATATAATTAATTTAGTATTAAGAACATTATATTATGTAATGCATAAAAAACCAGGAATAGACTTAATTTTAATGTAGGCCTACCTGCACATCAAACTTACTCAGCTGCGTTTAGTCGAAAATGTTCCTAAAGTAGATGTCTTGGCCACTATAAGTTAGTTATTCAAAGTTACACTAGTGGAGAACAACAGAAAATACGAACTTGATAACGTTTGTAATATATCAAGAGAACCCATATTAAAACGGAATACGGGAAATATACAGGGTGAGACATGAATGCTTTCGATACGTAACATTGGCGGACTACCTGGCTTATCTGACAAAGAGACCTTTACCGATGCTTTGTAAAACAACACGTGGCCACACCATGGCCAATATTCCATGCTTGGATGAAAGTAGGCATTCTTCCAAACTGCCTCACTTCCTGAATCGGGCATGCAACCGTAATCAAGGATGATTCAATCAACCCGAAGAAAAACGAGCAGTTGAATACAACTTGTGCAATGCACACGGAACGTGTTTCACGTTGACACCAATGCGCCATACCAACCCACGCATACGTCTTTCGAAATAAACACAGTCGTTATGTTTTTAGGCGTCTATATTTAGGCGTACGTCACTGGAACTTAGTGGTCCCACACAAAAGTTGGCGGTCCAAATATTAACATAATTACACGAGTATATACATTTGCAGCTGTAACGCATGGCAGTTATTACTACAGTAGTTCAGGCCACGTCTGTCCTCATACTCCTGCATATTTACGATATTCAGATTAATGAACCAGCGAATAGAAAATAACAACATAGGCAACAGTTTATTGTTGACAGAAAAACATCAATGTTGCAAATTACAACAAACACCACAACACGAATGTATGCAGGTGACTACTCTGAACTGTGGCCATAATCTGCATGAGCAGCGGCATTGTTAGGCTCTAAGAAACACTCGCTCCAGTCACTGACAGTGTTCCAGCTGAATCCGCGTTGAACTTGGACAATGACTCACTGTCCGAGTCCAATTCGGATTTGAAGTTGGACATCCTCGCGCCGGATGTATTCCACAGGTGGATAGCGGATATGGGTTTTAAGTCAGCCATGTCGGGTGAATCCAGCTGGACGGTAACGATAGCTGACACTGTAGATGGTTTCATGCGGTTTCAAACTCTTCACTCGTTTCACTGTGCCAGCACTACGAAACTAAACTCAATAGATCTATCAGCATCGATCAGCTCGACGTTTTATTGTTTTCCAACTTGTTTTGTACCATGCTTACGTTAAATGTCGGGAAGTACACAAATGTCACCATTGTTGGCACTTGTCTAGTATCCGGACCCACCTCGATTTCGTCATCATAACAACATTTTTGTATAATTTTGATACCTCATGCGTTATTTCCATTAATCAACATCATCCCATGCATATTTACGTTACAAAAATATCGCGTCTTAGCGCACTTTTGAAGTTCAAAGAGCAACCCAGTTTGCAACAACATACGGTGCTGTATCGCTCACTGCGGTAACGCGCAGCCGCAGCGGCGCAGATTGACACAAACCGGGTCCCTCTTTGGGCCTGAAAAGTGTGCTAAGACGCAATATTTTCGTAATATAAATTTGCCTGGGATGATCTTGAATGATAGAACTAAACTACTGAGGTATCAAATTTAGGCAAATGTGTAGATCTATAAACGAAATCGAGGTTGGCCCGGATACTAGAAAGTGCTTATTTTCTTTTAAAAGTCATGCCAGTCTTGCGACCGGCACTTTTTTTAAAGTTACCGGCCCGACGAAATGTTTGACGGTCTCGGGCCTTCGGGTCGGCAGTAATTTCGAACACTGTATATAAAAGTGAAAGCAAATCATCAGTGTAGATGGCCAAAGGGGACCAAAGAGGACTGGAAGCACAATAAAATACTGGGAAACTGTTTAATAATTTGTTTATGCGTGAAGAAAACAACTTGGCAGACAATACACCTGCTTATATTATTTTAACGATAGCTATTGCAAATTTATTCATCCACTAAGAAAGAGTGTAGCATTAATTGTACAGGTAAATATGGATATTATGGCGCTCTGTGAAACCTGATTAAAGCCATCGACCGACGCTTGCGTCAGAAAAGAACTCACACCAACTGGATACACAATTAAACACACGCCAGTAGTATATAGGATAGTGAGAGGCTCGCCCCGCCCCCTTTTAGGCCTAGCTCTATGCATAAAAAACGTCCTTATCTTTTTCGGGAACATACTTATAAAAAAAAGATCAAAGGGTTTTGTGTAACCTGACCGTTTTCGGGAACATACTTATAAAAACGTGTTTGACAGCCTGTCACTTTATGATTGATGACCCTTCCCTCGAGGTACCGCCCCATTCTTGAGGTGTCACCACCTAGCGGTTATTCCAGTGACTAATTTCCCTAGCGATCAACGTAGGACCTACCGTTGTGCTTACGTAAGCAATGATATTGCGTCCCTAGCGACCCTCCCCTAGCGATCAACGATAGCGTCCCTAGCGACCGTTCCCTGCATATAGCCGCGATAAATCCACTCGTAAACGCCGGCGCCGGATTAGCTCTGCTGGGAGAGCGTTCGACTAGGGATCGAAAGATGCCGGGTCCGAATCCGTACGTCGCCCCTTTTTAGATGCTACCGCTCCATCTAGCGGCGGCGTCGGTTCTATATATAAGCGATGACGGTAGCGGGGTAACGGTAGTAGTAGTCATGTCGGATGCTATAAAGTTTGGCGGTTCGCGCTCGTTCTTGTCGAATATGTACGCGTGCCGAGTGAGGGTGTTCGGTTGGAGCTTCCGCTCCGTCGAGCACGCCTATCAGTATAGGAAAGCGATGTTCAACGAAGATCTCGAATGCGCCGATTGTATTAAAAAAACGCGATCAACCTATGTTGTGAAACGACTCAGTTACGCAATTCGGAAAAAGGGAACGGGAAGCGAATGGAACGCCGTTAGAGTCTCGTGTATGAAGGGGTTGTTGATGAGTAAGTTTGGCGGGTCGACTAAGTTGAAGGCCGAGCTGTTGGCCACCGGGGATGCGGAATTGGTGGAATGGGTACCGAGCCGGGAGGGCTTCTGGGGTATCGGGATCGGGGACAGCGCGGGGGAGAACAAGCTCGGTGAACTGTTGATGGAGGTGCGCGACGCGTATAAAGACGCGTAAAAAGTGTTAGCCAGTATCAGTCGTGAAAATGAGCGGACCGTTGTTGAAGCATCCGTTTACGTGTATAGTATCAGGTCCTACGGGGTGCGGTAAGACGACATTCGTCAACCGTCTGATACGACACGCTATGATCGATCCGCCGCCCGAGAAATTCCTGTGGTGCTACGGGCAGTGGCAGACCGCCTACGCGTCTATGTCTCCGAAAATAGAGTTCGTAGACGGCCTGCCGGCTACGACACGCTTAGACGAAAAAAAGAGGACGCTATTAGTACTCGACGACCTCATGGAGGAGACCGATAGCGGGGTGACGGAACTATTTACTAACAAAAAGTCATCATTGTAATACGTCGGTCGTGCAACTCCGACAGAACATGTTTCCGAAAGGGAAAGAAAACCGTACAATCAGCCTGAACGCCCAATACTTAGCGCTATTCAAGAACCCCAGAGACGCCGGTCAAGTAGGTCACCTAGAGAAACAGATGTACCCGGGAAAGGTCAACTACATGATAGAGGCTTTCAAAGACGCGACGTTGGCGGCATACGGCTATCTCTTCGTGGATCTGAAACAGGAAACGGAAGAGTACATGCGCCTGCGTAAGTGTATATTTCCGGACGACCCCCTTCAGTACGTCTACGTACGGAAGGGTGGCGGTGGTCGACTATAAGTAGAGAGGGACGTCGCCGCGTACGCTTATTAGTCGTTATGACGGGACGAGGCGAGGTGGTAGCGCCGAAGAGACGACCAAAGGCGGCGGCGGATGTGGTCGCGGAGCAACGCGTGAAGAGACACATTTTTGCCCTGCAGCTTATGGATAGGAATAAGCGGAACATCTTGCTGCGAAAAGCCGTGCTCGCCCACTCGGAGGCCGGTCTCATATGTAGTCTGTGCGATTGCGCGTAAAATATTCTGAGAGGGAACGTGAAGGTGTCGCGGAAGCAGAAACGCGTGTTGACGAAATACAGGGATCACCTGCGTAAACTGGTCGACAAACGAATTCCGGTGAAGCGGAAGCGAGCCATCTTGCAAACGGGGGCAGGTGGTTTTCTGACGGCCCTGCTAGCGCCGTTAGCGAGCACCGTTCTCCTGCCGCTGCTCGGACAGGTCATCGGCGGGGGTAATTGATGCAGTACGCGAAGAAGATGGCGTTGGTCGACCCGCGATTGGTGGAAAGCCTCCTTCTACCACAGCAGCAACCGTCGAGCACGCCACGATCACGTGTGCTGAGTAGCCTGGACAGCGACATGAAGGACATTCTAGAGCGGTCGGATTTATCCGATCGCGATAAGGTGGCGTCGTACAATCAACTGCTGAGTCGCTACAACACGATAGAGGCGGCTCGAGCGGCGCAACCGGTACGCGTGTCGATGGTCAACGCCAACGGTTCGACGCCACCACCACCACCACCACCAGCGGCAGCAGCAGCAGCAGCGGCGGCGCCGTCGTCGGAGGCGGTAGAGCGCGAAATCGTAGCCATCATGCCGAAAACACTGAAAGGGAAGGCGGGTCTGCTTATCGCGAAAATGAAAGCCGATCCGTTGTGTCGATGGAACGACCGCGGCGAATTCGTGTACGACGGTAAAACGATCGCGGGGAGTAACATGGTCGATCTAGTGAACGATCTCATGCGAACGAGAACGAAGACGACACACCCCCTAGGATGGCGAGAGTTCGGGTTACGTATGAAGGGTATGAACATTCCTATGGAGTTCATAGGCAACCCTCACTATCGGGAGTACATGAAGGAGCGGCGGCGGCGGCGGCGGCAAAGAGAAGAGGAGGTGGGGGAGGAGTCGGCCAGTTCAGCGGGGACGCCGGAACGAAGACGACGTGGTTCTAGAAAACAACGAGCTTTGGACGTCGTGAGGTGGGAAAAATCGGCGTGACGATGCCGTCACAACGAACGGCCATCGTCGTTAGCCTCGTCATCGCGGTTATCGTTCTCTATATGTGTAAAATAGTAGTCGTTCAATTGTCATCGTCGTCGTCATCATGGTGTCCGGGTGGAGTCGTCGTCGTCGTCGTCCAAAACGAAAGCTTCGACAACAAAACGACGACGATGACGACGAACTGAATGAACTGTTCTTCGAGCCGAAACGTGCGGGTAGTTACGGAGGCGTCGACGCGTTGCACCGGGTGTCGAAGGGGGGACGACGACGACCGGCCGTCGAGAAGTGGCTAGCGGAGCAAGACGCCTATACCCTACACAAACCGGTTAAACGACGTTTCAAACGACGTTGCGTCATCGTGGGCGGTCGATACCAGCAGTGGCAAGCCGATCTGGTCGATTTGACTAGGCTGAAAAAACACAACGACAGTATAACATTCCTATTGACGGTCATCGACGTGTTTTCGAAGCGGGCGTGGTGCGTTCCGTTGAAGAGTAAGTCCGGCACGTCGCTCGTCGCCGCCTTCGAGCGTCTGCTGAGCGAAGCGCCACCGAACGCGCTGCAGACGAATAAGGGGACCGAGTTTCTGAACCGACCCCTGCAAACGTTCCTAAAGGAGCGCGGCGTTCATCATTTCGTGACGCATAACGAGGAGACTAAAGCAAGCGTCGTGGAACGCTTCAATAGGACTTTGAAGACGCGCATGTGGCGCTATTTTACGAAACACGAGACGCTGCGCTACGTAGAGGCGTTACCGGATCTCGTGCATTCGTACAACAACGCCTACCACCGCAGCATCGGTAGGACGCCGGCGAGTGTCGACGCGACGAATCAGGAGGCCGTATGGCAACGCCTGTACGGTGGTGACGGAGGCGGACGGCGGAAAAAACCGAAACTACGCGAGGGAGATCGCGTGCGTCTCAGTAAGACGAAGGGTACGTTCAAAAAAGGATACATGGCTAACTGGAGCGAGCAGCTCTTCACCGTCGTAGAGGCGCATCCGTCCGAGCCGCCCGTTTATCGCCTGAAGGACGACGCCGGGACGCCGGTAGAGAGCAGCTTCTACGAAGAGGAAGTACAACGCGTTGTCGTTCCGAAAGATAAACTATATCGTGTGGAGGCGGTTCTGCAGCGTCGTCGTCGGCGCGGCGGCGGGTCGGAGGCGCTCGTAAAATGGAGCGGTTATCCGGCCTCCTTCAACAGTTGGATCGACGCCGCGTTGCTCGTGGACCTATAATAGCGCGGCGGTCATGACGAGTCGTTCGACGCGCCACCAGGGATGCTGGCGACTGCACGAGGCGGGCTTATGCGGCGTCACGTCGTTCTTCCCGTATAAGGGGCCCTGCTGTATCGACCGACCTCAGTGGCGCGACGATGATCGACGAGGCGACGAGGCACGGCGACGATACCTCTTCAGGCTAGCCGACGAAGACTACCAGCGAGGACTCCGTCGACGCCGCCGACGAGCACTCCGTCGAAACCGACGTCCACGAACCCGTTCCATGGCGGCTCTGCGGTAACAAATGCCCTAAGACCGAAATCGTATTCATATGTCAGGTCATCGTCCTGTACTTCGTCATCGCCGTTAGTATATACAATCTGACGCGGGGTCAAGGCGACTCTAACCTGTGGACGGCGCTGTTGAGCAGCTGTCTCGGGTACCTGCTCCCGAGTCCGTCTATGAGCGGCGGCGGTCGACGACGACGAAGCGGCGATGGCGGTATCGTCTGACTTTTACCTAACGCTACCGAGCAACGCGTCTATGAAGCGGTACCCCGAAAATACGTTGACGCACTACATCACGACGCTGCCGCGACGTTTCGACCTGTCGGGCGGCGAATGGGAATGCGGACTGGTGACGCTACAGTACCCGCACACGTGGTACAACGTGAGAAAGGAGGATGCCGTCTTCTACCTGTCGGCCCCGCTAGGCGAGCCGGGTCTATTCACGACCGAAGACGGTATCGAGCTGTACCGACAGGGGACGATTACTCACGGTTTCTACAACGACGCCGACGGGCTGACGCGCCAGATCAACGAACAGCTAATGAAATTGTGCACCGATCAGGTCAGAGTGCGTCTAGAGTTCAGCGACGTCTCTCACCGAATGACGCTGCATATGTCGCCGGGTGTCACCTTTACCCTACCCCATACGGGCCGTCTGAAGAGCGTGCTAGGTTTCCATAGCGACGTTATCACGAGTCCTCCGATGATGGGCCCCGAGCCGGGGGGCGGCGTCGTTATCGAGACCTACCCCGCCGCGTACACGTACGCGTACGAAGGTCACAATACGGTGGACATGAAGGCGGGCGTCGACACCCTGTACGTGTACACGGATCTCGTGGAATCGCGCGTCGTCGGTGACGTGTACGCGCCTCTCCTGCGAAACATCGCCGTCTCCGGTACGAACGGCAGCATTATTTCGGAAACGTTCGACCGCGACAATACGTGAAGCTGCTGCGGCATCAATTCGATACGATCAAGGTCGATATAAGAGATGATCACGGTCAGCCCATATCATTCGAGCGGGGGAAGCTAATGGCGACGCTTCACATCAGACGCTGTAAATCGAGATTGTTTTAACGATGCCGACGAACCCGTACGAGGACTACTACGTTCGACAGGTCGGAGGTCAGCTTCCGTTCTTCGCCGGCGGTCGGGGTCAGCGAGGACACGGTCTGGGTAATATCTTCGGGAGCCTGTTTCGAAGCGCCATGCCGCTTTTTAAGAGAGGCGCCTTGGCTTTGGGAAAACGCGCGCTCAAAACCGGCGTGCGCGGGGCGCGGGACGTCGTCGCCGGCGGCAATCTGAAAGCGTCGGTAAAACGACGCCCGAAGGAGGCCGGCGTCGATCTTCTCGACGGCCTATTGAGGGCGCCTAAGAGAAAAAAAGTGCAGCAGCAGCAGCGCCGCGCCGCTATAAAGAAACCGCGCCGAGGGGCGACGACCGTCAGTAGACGGAAGAAACGACGTCGACCGGTCGATATATTCGACGAGTAATGGCGTTCGTGAATAGCGGGGCGGCGTGCGAGGGCGTGAAGGCCGAACTGGAGCTGTTCACCGGGCCGGTGACGCAGAAGAGCATCGAGAGCAGTCAGTGGACCGTCTACCAACCGCTGACGGCTCTCGACGCCGGCGGACCTATCGAGTTCCTCATCCCGGGTTCGGGCAACGACTATACGGACCTGGCGAGTCTTCAAGTGTTCGTCCGCTTCAAAGTGATTCAGGGGGACGGTAATGATCTGGGGGTCGGCGTCGAAGTGGCGCCGGTCAACAATTTCCTGCATTCGATGTTCAGTCAAATCGACGTGTCGCTGAACGGCACGCTCGTGACGCCGTCGACCAATACGTACGCGTACCGGCCTACTTCGAGACCCTGATGAGTTACGGTGGCGACGCGAAACGATCGCATCTCACGGGGTCATTGTGGTACAAAGACAGCGCCGGACACATGAACGCGCGCGAGGACGATAATACCGGGTTCGTAGCGCGGCGCAATATGACGGCGGGCATCGCCGAGGTGGAGATGATGGGACGCCTGCACGTCGACGCGTTTATGCTAAACCGCCTCCTACCGAGCGGCGTCGACACTAAACTACGCATGGTGCGCTCGAAGGACGCCTTCGCGCTCATGGCCCCGGCAGTCGCGCCGGGGTGCCGTATCGTGCTACTAGCGATTTCCCTGTACGTACGAAAAGTGAAGTTGAACCCAGAAGTTCAGCTGGGTCACCTCAAAGCGTGGGGGTTGGGAACCGCTAAGTTTCCGATGCGCTGCATCGACTGCAAGTCGTTCTCGATAACGGCGGGCGCGCACACGCACACGCACGAGAACCTGTACATGGGCGTGATTCCGAAACGCATAATACTGATGATGATCGACAACGTCTCCTATAACGGAGAGTACACTAGAAATCCGTTCGACGCGCGGCACAACGACATAAACTTCCTCGCGCTCAGCGTCGACGGACGTCAGGTGCCAAGCAAACCGCTGCAACCGGACTTCCCGCACCACCGGTACGTCCGAAGCTACATGAATCTCTACGAGGCTACCGGAAAGGCGAACGAGGACGAGGGGAACGACATATCGCGCACGGACTTCGGCGCCGGCTACACCATCTTCGCTTTCGACGTAACCTCCGACTGTTGCGACGGGGACCATTTCAACGTCGTGCGTCAGGGGACCGTGTGCACCGAAATGCACTTCGGGGCGGCGCTACCCCGACCGGTGAACGTCGTCGTGTACGCGGAATTCGATACGGTGATGGAGATCGACCGGAACCGGAACGTCCTGTACGACTGTACGTCGTAATGGATACGGTCCAACTGCTGCGTCGCCTCGAACTCGATGCGTACGCTAAACGCATGGTCGTCGGCGTCGTACCTAAAGACGCGCTACTTACCACCACCGTCACCACTTACCCGACGGCCTTCGTGTGCAACACCGACGAAGGCGGCGAGCCGGGGGAGCACTGGGTGGCCGTCTACGTCGAACGGGGAGGCGCCGGCGAGTACTTCGATTCGTACGGTCTGCCGCCGCTGCACGCCGACTTCCGCGCGTTCCTGCACCGTCACTGCGGCGAATCGTGGACGTACAACGACAAGCGGTTGCAGAGCGTCGTTTCTAACGTGTGCGGACAATATTGCGTCGCCTACCTACTCCTCCGATGTCGCGGTATGTCGTTGACGGCGTTCCAGACCCTATTCGGCGCCGATCGGGTGAACAATGACTGTCTCGTATTCGGTTGGCTCAAGCCATTGCATTAAACGCTTCGCTTCGCTTTTACGTGTATAGTAATAAAAAACGATGACGAAAAAATGTTCGCAATTGTGTTTTATTACCCTACCTACCTACATACATACAGAACCCTACCCCTAGGCGGCCCCGCCCCCCTAGGGTAGGTTAGACGAGTTAGACGAGTTAGTTGTTGTTGTTGTTCGTATACGAGTTAGACGAGTATCGGGGCCGTGGTGACGCCGTCGTCGAGCACGCGGCGTTTAGCGTAGAAGTAGCTCAACGCCGCGCGCTCTTGAACGTACGTCAACACGGACGAGTCTTTCACCTGGAAGCCGCGGTTCCAGCCGACGCCGCTGCGTCGATCGCGCAGTACGGCGAGGAAAACGTTCTCGTCGATGTCGACGTTCTGACGTTTGCTCAGCCCCTTCGTGCTGTACTTCGCGCCGTTGTCGCCGCCGAAGCAGTAGTATGTCTTGCTGCACAGCGCCACGATTCCGGCGCCGCGCCACTCTTCTTTGAAGAGACCCGGCGTTCGACGATCGAACAGACATCGGCGCGCGCAGCAGTCGCCACCCTCCCACGCCAGTCCGGCGAAGCGGCATCGTACGTACGCGTCGACGTGCGCGTCGCAACATTCGGCCGGAAACCAGAGCGAACGATTCCGGAAGTAATGTTCGCGCAGCGCTTCCGGTACAAGCGCATCGATGTCGTGGCCCGTGAGGGCGATGTACGCCGATTCGGTGTCCATAGCGCAGTATTGGAAGAGCGGGCGGGGGGATGTAGGCGTCGACGAAGTCATAGTAGAACTCGAGCATTCTCAATTTCGCGTATTGATACACGAAATAGCCGATTTGGATCGGCAGGCCGTAGACGACGGTGCGCATATTCAACGCCACCTCGTACAGTTCGTCGTCGACGACGACGTCGAGTTGTCGGAAGCGACGGTTGTTGACGAGTTGCGCGGCGCCGATCGGCTTGGCGTACTTGACATCCCGGTGCCGATCGACGCGCGTAATCGTTTTCCCGTACGAACTGTTGCCGAGTAGTTTAAATGTGTCGGCGATGATCGATTTATTGGGGTCGACGTCGCCCTCGCGTCGAGCCGTCGCGTGCTTCGATCACCTGGTAGATGCGCGCGACGACGAGCCCGTGCTCCAGATACCAGCGTAGGAGGGGCGTGGCGAGCACGATCGCCGTGCCGAAGTAGCTACCGACGAGCGTCCGTTGAGGTCGGGTGAGTAGGTCGTGCGACTCGGCGTAGTGGCGCATGAACGGGCTAAGATCGTCGCGCGTGATATCGACGTTCTTGAACACGGGCTGCATTTCGGCGAACTTGGCGCGCAGCGCTTCCGGCACGGCGATATCGCACTGCACGAGGCCGAACAGAGAGCCGTCGCGTACACCCTCCAGTATCGTCGAGTGCGTACACAGCCGTGGTTGCCACCGTGACGCGTCGGGCGGTGTCTGCACCGCGGGGGGTCGCACGGCTCGCCACTGGCACTCCCACATTTCGACGACGACGTCGACGTGGCGGCGCAGGTAGGCCGTCACGGCGATCGTCTCGGCGTACAGCGTCGTCATCGATCGACCGTTGACGGCGTTCGTCGTCACGTGCGTCTGGCACGTCGGGCAGCCATGGAAGTAGCAGCCGTGAAATTGATACGCCGTTCGCATGGCGGCGCACCAACCGTCGACTCGGTACTTGCCGACGCGCTTTTCGCGTCCGTTCAACTGCTGCCGTATACGAGTGTCGGTCCGCGCTGCCTCGTACGTCAACCACTCCACGGCCATACGAACGTAGCGGTGCACGTGTTCCGCTCGAAAGCCGTTCTCGGCGCGTCGGCGCGTGTACCAACCCGTCGGCATCTCCCGCATCATCGCCGATATATAGAGGCCGTTCGCGTCATAGCCTACTATCGAAAGACACGGGTTGTTGCCGCCTCGAATTGACGTCACGCCGGCCTCATGATGACGCGCGAAGATGATCGATGGGCCGCCGACGATCTGCGACTGCAGTAGGCGGTGCAGATCTTTGTTCGGCTCGTTGAATAGCGAGAAATGGATTGACAGCGGCAGGTCGTTGAATAGGTACAAGAACGTCAATCCCGGTACGCTGATGGCGTCCTTGAGCATGTCGATGCGCTGGCGGCGATAGAAGGCGAACTGCCGCTCGAGGGCCTCGAGAAACGGCGCCACATCTCGGTTATTATAGCAGATTAGAAAATCGCGCATCGTCGTCATGCGCTCGTCACGCCATGCCGTCGCACAAATTTCGTACGCCTCCGCGGAGATTCCCTCGCGTTTCAGGTGGCTGTAGAAAGTCTCGCGCGGCGCCAGGACGGTCTCGTCCAGGCGCGTCAACGCGTCGATATACTCGTACGGAAAGTACCCCTTCGTCGCCGAGCAGCCGTAAGCTTTCAGATAGCGCTCGTAGCTGACACCGGGCGCGAGGTAATTAGTTATGTCGAGGAATTTCAACGTCGACGTCGTCAGGCACATGTAATTGTTCTGTCGTTTAATGGTGAACGCCGACGATGTGTGCTGCGCGTCGTCGGTTATGAGCAGTGGGGTCAAGTACTTTTTGACGACATTCAAATCGTACTTACCGCTGTTGAAGCCCAGTACGGGCATTTGACGAAGGTGCGTCCACAGGCGGTCGGCGAGTGCGGCGTACGGTGACGCGTCGTCGTCGTCGCACCGTCTTCGCCGCCAGTCGTCGTCGAGCGCGTCGAGCGCCGCGAAGACCGCGTCATAGCGGGCGCGACGAGCCGCGCACGCCGCCGCGCTCACGGCTTCCAGGTCATCGATGAGGCGGCGCGCTAGTTCGGCCGAATCACCGGTCGTGACATAACAGCGCGCCACTTCGTGTCCGGGCACGTTCGACGCGACGCTCACGCTGAGCAATTCGTGTCGCGCTAGCCACCGGCATTTTTCGGTATCCGGCGGAAGATCGTTGGCGGCAAAATAGCTTTCAAAATCGAAGGTCGCGCGGTACGGGTAGTAGCGCAGGTCGTCGTCGCCGACGTCGATGCCTTCGTCGTCGAGCCGTTGAAACACGGACGGCGTCGGTCGGTAGACGCCGCCGGGAAACACGTGACGCACGCCACCTTCGCTCGTCGCTTCGTGACGTCGTAATGCACCGCCAGAGGCAATTGCCGCATTTCGAGCACTTGTACGTTTTCGCGTACGCGCGCATGTCGCTTATGTACGAGAAGTGCGTCTCGTACAGGTTGACGTTCAGGGTCGTGGGGTGCTTTTCGAGCGACTGACGGACTAGTTCGGCGGTGCCCGCCTCCGTCAGTCGATAGACGGCGACGTTGATGCCGAAAACCGTCTCCACGCATTCCAGTTCGTTTAGGCGCACGCCGTTCGTCGTCGTCGAAGCGTAGCGCGCGTGCAGTCGTTTAGCGACTCTCGTTAAACGGGTCGAATTTATTCCGGGACCGTTCCGCGTTGTCGACCGCCTTGCAGGTGGAGACCGATGCACCGGAAGAGGCATAGATGGTCGTCGTAGGGCGTGCCCCGACGATCGTTCGTCAACGTCACTAAGAGCCTGTTGTTGCGCACGTAGGCGGGGAGCGCTGTGCCAACGCACCCTATAGGATGGTTTAGGATGGCGTTCACGAAGTACGTGGCGTTCGCTACGAGCTCGACCACCCACCCCGAGTCGGGACCCTGCACGATGACGTACTGTAGTACGTCGGTCGTGCGCACGACGTCGAGGAAGCGTTCGAAGGAACGGCTATCGGTAACGAGGGCGGGCGTTTCGAGGAAGCGACCGCAGCAGTTACAGGACGAGTGAAAATAGCGGTAACGACCCGACACCTTGTGGCGTAACACGAAACCATAGCCGACGTTAATTTTAAACGCATGCTTTTGTTCGCGAAACATAACCCTCAGACGCGGTTCGAGCACCCGCTTACTCGTACAGGCGATCATTCGATAGTTGTAGCGGGACTGTACGGTACCGCGCGCTATCGACGTCTCTATGCTACGTCGATGTTCGTCCACGACGCGCTGTAGAGCGTCGTTGTCGACCGGTGGATTGGGACCCTCGGGAGGTGGCGACACCTCCCGACGAGCGCACGTATCCCTCAGGTGTCGTAGCATAACCGTGCGCGTATTGTACGTTGCGCCACATTTCGGACACTCTCGTCTTTTTACGCATAGCGCGTTATCGCCGCATCGTTTCGAACTCTTCGCGTGTCTCTCTAACGTCGACTGTTTCGCGAAATAAGTACCGCATTTCGGACACTGCCATCTAGTAGGCGGAGGCGGCGGCATACTTTTTGCTGCTACTTTTTCGAGCATCACTATTTATAACAGGGTGCTGTGGTGGTGGCGGCGGTGTACGGACATGCGCATTGCTATCGTGTGTTGGGATGGGTGGACATGCGCTAAGTAACGTGGGGTGGAGGTGGATTGATCCTAAGTGTGTGTGTGTGTGTGTGTTAAGTAACTCGGAAACGGAACGTACATTTTCAACGTTTTATTAAGCGTACCACCGTACAAGCTTTTCTTCCTATTAGCAAAGCGCATTTTTTATTCAAACAAGCGCTTAATTTTTTAAGTAAATCGACAAAGCAACTAGCAGTAATGTTCATGCGGCTTAGAGACCGCTTCGGCACTGAATGTACACGTGAACGGCTGATTCCAGTCGTTGGCGGTTGACGAAATCGCGCCAATCCGTTCCCAGTAGCCAGTCCGACACGAACTGGACTAGATAGATTTCGCCCGCCCGTCCCGGTTGCTGCTGCTGACCGCTCGCCTTCACGTGCAGTAGATGCACGAGACGCGTGAGGGTCGGTATCAACGATTGATGTAGACACGTCTCCAACGCGGCGTTGCAGTGCTGCGCGACGATGTCGGACACGTTGTCGTAGCACTGTGTGTACACACGAGTCGGCCTACCCGCGCGATAGCCGTCCATATGAACGTACGGGCAGCCTTCGTTGACCTCGCACGCGCCGCATCGATCGCGCGCCCTCTCCAGAACAGTCTCACCGAGTTGTTCGGCGAAGAGGGACATCGCATGCCGCTCATAGCGGTAGGCCAACTGACCCCGACCCGTGGCGACGACTTGACGTTGTATCACTTCCGGTGGTGTTGGCGACAACGCGTACATGTCGTACATCGGCGGTTCGATATGTGGGACGCCGAGCGCCTCCTCGATGATAACGTCCAATTCGTTATCGCTACGCACGCACCCCTACAGCATAAAACATGTCCTACTAAGCTTTACGACTACCGTCGGAACATACATTATAAGCTCGCTGTGCTTTGTATCTTTTGTCCGTCGGCGTTTGTACGAACGCCGCCTCGTACAGTTTTGCACGCACCGCGTTGTCGTAGTTCAGTAGTACTCTCTCGAATTCGGCTACCTCAGCGGCGTTTTCACGTTCACGCCGCTCCGCTCTCTACAAATACACACATTATTATTAGTCCGCCCTTTTTTCAGCAAAACAGGCCAGCAGCGTAGCATCTTTCCTCTCACTATCCGCCACTTCCAGATCCAGCAATGTTTGTACGAACAAGGCAACCTCCGCATACCTTGCACGCATCCGCTCGTTGTTCGCTAACATATCCAACAGCACGCGACGGACCTCCTACAGAAGAAGAAGAAAAATTGTCAAGCTTTAAATAAGGTCTTCGCTTCGTACCATGCGCACCACGCCATTATATAATTTTCCGCTATCTCGGCCTGTAGGCGCGCAGCCTCGTCACTCGTCGGTTTACCCGTCAACAACGATACCAGCAGCGGGGACTCCTACACAAACAACACAAGAAACACATTAGTCATCATCATCTTCGATGTAGGCGTCTTCGTATCTCTTCAGCGTACGCACCGTATAAGACGGCTCGCCTTGCCACGACGTCTTACGCACGCTTAGCTCCACCTTCGTGCCAGTTAAGTCAAGCACGGTATCACGCAGTTCCTCCTCGCTTAATTCTTCCAAGTAGTTGGCCCCGTACTCAACTAGATTAGCCATTTGCTTGTCAAACAACGTTAGCCAAATCTCATCTTCATCGTCTTCACCATCTGTCACCATAACACGCAATGCAAAGAAACTCTTCCCTTCGCCCTGCTCACCGTGCGTTCGACATATCATCATGGCATCCTTGACTTGCCGAAGCAACTTGCGCCGGCACCTGGTACATCCCCGGTACGTGCATTTGTCTTTATAAGACACAGCTTCAATACGAACTGTCGTCTTAATCTTATAGACGCCGTTCTCAACGGACGCCAGCTCCCTCACACTCACCAATGTAGCGCGCGTCGATACCTCGGCGCTGCACTCGCGTTCGAGCGAGGCACTCCGTGCCAGTGGCTGCGCTGTCTCGTCGGCGCTTCGCTTACGGCCTATCGATGGAGCGAGAACCACCACGGGGCGCTTAGCAGCGGGCGGCACGCCAGCTGCTCCGGCTGCTGATGCTGCCTGCTGACCGACCTTGGACGCCTGCTTGCGCATCGCCTTCGGCTTTTTCGTCGGTGTCATTTCGTTAGCGTCGGCCATTGTTGCTGCGGGAAGGACGTCTGATGGAGCTGAAATAGTTAGATCGTTTGCGTTATACACTAATAGCAATTGTTCAATCCCTTTATACCCTTCACAGCATATGGCGCATGCGCACTTACGAATAACGCCCCAATCTACGGTTCTATTACAACATTTCGCGCATGCGCGCTATCGCATAACTGACTAGTCTCGGATGTCTTTGCTTTCGGGAAAAAATGAACGGTCATGTAGTGCGTTTCGTTCACAAAAGTTTATTTACATCGAATTTCTATAATATAATGGCACTACACGGATCCCTAGTGCCCACTGATCCTAAATAACGCTTCAATTCATGCTTTTATAGTTCGTGTATCGTTTTTGAAATGGCATTGTTCTAGCTTCACATTCCGATCGCGATACGCGATCCCCCGCTTATCGCCACAGCTGTTTATGCCTCACCATTCGATGTTTCTATTTATCCGCTTCAGGAGGAAAAAAATTAGCGGTCACTTTAGTACATTCACTGTCAAATGTGACTTTCACATCGAATGTCTCTATTATTAATTCACCACAAGATGCCCGATCCCTCGCTAAGCGTATACAACGCTTCATTTCATGTATTTAAATTGTCGTTTATTGCTATTTCGAACACTTTGCATTCATTGTTTTCGCGCATGCGCTCTTACCGCATAACATCACGCGCCGCATCTGTCAGGATTCGGTTTCTGCTGCTGGAGAAAAAAAAATCACCGTTCGCTTTAGTACATTCACAACTGTTACATCGAATTTCTCTATTATTTATACACCACAAAAGACTCGATCCCTAAATAATATTATACAACGCATTATTTCATGTATTTATATTTTCGTTTATTGCTTAGTTCGATCTCTTGCATTCGATGTTTTTTACGTCATTTTCGCGAATGCGCACTTAACGCATAAATGACTTTAGATACATGCAACGGTCGTTGCTCAGTTTCATTCAATCATGGCCACCGCCCGCACAACGTCTGAGAAGGCTTCCACGAAAGATCAGCGGTACGTTTTATTTTATTTTATTTATTTATTTCAGTTCTTAGTATATACGTAAGTTTTATATTAATTAATTTTACATATCTTTATTAATTATAGTAACAGTGATTTAGTGCTTTATAACTTATTTCTTATTATTTAGTACATCGTTAATCTGTAATTCTTTATTAATTAATTAATTAATTAATTATTTAGTACAGCGTTATTGATCCTATCTGTATTATTATACTAATTACTTTTCATAATTGGGAAGGTCCTCATGCGTTATTCATATTTCACACCATCCACTTGCCGACACGGGAAGCGCCAGCGACAAGCCTGTCTGTCGCGTACGCCCATCGGTACGCGCACCACCCCCCCTCATCCCAGTCGACTTCCCAGTGCACGATGGTCAACGGATTAGTGCTTCAGACGACGACCTAGTCCAATTCCCGGGCCCCTCGGATGACGACTACCTTTCTACCGCTCCGTTCTTTACCACCGTCACCGACTCCGATGATGACGACGATGCCTTCGGCCTCACCTCGTCATTCGACGTACGCGGTGCCAATGGCTTATGGTACACGCCGGTCCCCGCTAGCGACCCATACGAGCGACGCGGCTTTAACGCGCCGTTAATTCCGGCCGGTCGCTCCACGCTGCTACAGCGACACTTTGACGCTAGCAATTCACGCACCGCCCGGCTCAGTCAGCTTGGTGGTATGAGTCGCGGCGGCATTACGCAGGCTTGGCCGCCTGGATCATTCTCACGTAATGCTGCTTTGTAATAAAACAACAAATAATCTTACACCGTTTTGCTTCCATTCGTCTATCCACCGCACGTAACCATCCTGCCTTAATAGGCCGCCGAGTACAGATTTTAAACGTTTCATCGCTGAATACATGCATGCAACTCGTTTCAGTTTGATAGCCTGCACACCGTCTGATATTAAAACCGTTCTGGCTAAGCCGCACACGGCTATATTTAGATAATACGCGTAACTAGGCCGCCAGATCATATGTCACCGCGGCCGGCTACATAGGGTACAGCGGGGTTATTTTCACTCAATGGGTTTAGAGCGCCGGTTTTAGCTATAACCATTGTGGTTATATAAAGGCTTACATAAGCACGCTATATATATATATAATTAATTAATTAATTAATTAATTATTAATTAATCAATTAATTAAATAAATAAATAAATTAATTTATAATTAATTAAATTAATTAATTAATATATTAATTAATTAATTAATTAATTAATTAATTAATTAATTATTATAATTATACGTCAGCAATTAGTCACTAAAAAAACGCTAGGTGGTGACACCTCAAGAATGGGGCGGTACCTCGAGGGAAGGGTCATCAATCATAAAGTGACAGGCTGTCAATCACGTTTTTTATAAGTATGTTCCCGAAAACGGTCAGGTTACACAAAACTCTTTGATCTTTTTTTATAAGTATGTTCCCGAAAAAGATAAGGACGTTTTTTATGCATAGAGCTAGGTCTAAAAGGGGGCGGGGCGAGCTTCTCACTATCCTATATACTACTCACGCCACGTCCAGTTGGTAAAGGTGGTGGTGTTGCTATCATCCACAAATCCGGACTAAACGTACGAGAACGGACTACTGAAGTGTTTTGGACTTTCGGAAATATTGAATGAACACTAAAAACCTCTAAATCATGTCTGCGCATTGTCGTCGTGTACCGCCCGCACACATCTTCGAAAAACGGCCTAACAACATCGGCCTTTTTCGAGGAATGGGGTCACTTCATCGACAAACACTTATTACAACCTGGTCCATTAATTGTCATTGGAGATCTAAACTTCCATCTGGATGATAAGATGGATCCAGACGCAGGACGACTCACAAGTTATCTCCAGTCGACAGGTATGACGATGCACGTGCATGGATCCACCCATAGGAAGGGACATACGCTGGACGTGCTACTGACTCGCTGCACGGACGAACACCTCATTCGCAATGTCGTTATCGCAGACATGGGATTCTCTGACCACTCTGCTGTTAACTTCACCATCAGTGCTGCTCGAAATCGTGCAGCTCTGACGAAAACAAAGTATCGGTGTTGATGAATTAGTCAGCCACTACAACGCTACTCTTGTGAATCTTGTTGACACACACGCTCCTTTGCAAGAAAAGCGCGACTGAGACCAGATACAGACTAGTATAACGATGATCTGCGCGACCCCAAACAAGAGAGAAGGCGGCGATAACGAACATAGCGGAAATACAAACTGGAAGTTCATCTGCAAATGTTTCGTGAACAATGCAAGTTGGTGAATGATATGCTGCTACATGCCATGACTACTTTGTATTCCGAAAAATCCGGCACATTGGAAATGAACAGAAACAGTTGTTTGCTGCTGCAAACACTCTTCTTCACAGAAATAATGACATAGAGCTTCCGACACTTGATTCACAATCTGAATTGGCGGAAAGATTCGCAACATTCTTCGCCCAAAAGATAAGCCATATCCGCAGCGAGTTGTCAAGTACTACTGCGTCACAACCACGACGAGCGCTAGACAACCACTGCACATGTGAACTGTCATTGTTCTTCTTGCCAACAACAGAATGCATAAAGAAAACCGTCATGAACGCACCTCCAAAATCGTGGGACCTTGACCCAGCACCGACTTGGCTAGTGAGAGAATCAATTGATGAACTTCTTCCGAGCGCGTCACGCATAATTGTGCAATCACTGAAATCGTCTGTCGTTCCAGTTACATATCGCCATTAATAAAGAAGACTGAACTAAATCCAAATCTGGTGCAAAGCCATCGACCTGTCTCAAATCTGGCATTTGTTTCGAAAGTGCTTAAGCGCGTTGTACAAAAGCAGCTTGGCGAAATAATAATCTGCACAACCAATCTGCGTATCGACAACATCACTCCACTGAAACTGCTTTACTTAAAGTGCATAGTGACATTCTGTCTGCAGTCGACCGAGGCTGCGTTGTTGAGCTAGTCATGCTTGACTTGACCGCAGCCTTCGACACCATTGACCGCGCCATTCTGCTAAGTAGATTGACTCGTAGATTTGGTGTGACAGGCGCTGCGCTCAAGTGGTTCAGATCATACTTGTCCGGACGGCAGCAGCTTGTGCGTATTGGCAGTGACAAATCTTCACCAACGTCTTGCCGTTTGGCGTGCCGCAAGGCTCTGTGCTTGGGCCTTTGTTTTTAGGGCATATATTTCAACGCTCGGCGACATCTGCAAGACATTCAGGGTGGACTATAATTTTATGCACACGACACGCAACTTTAGGTCTCGTTTTGTCCCGGCGGAGTCGACCAGGTGAATTCAATAGACAATCTGTTTAATTGCCTTGAAGATATAGGGGAATGGTTGCGGACCAATTCACTTAAGCTAAACGACCAGAAGAAGGATGTTGTGGTGTTCGGCACCAAGCACAAGTTGTCACTGATGAAGGACATCCGCATAACCATTGGTGATCCAACTCTGAGCGCATCATCTAATGTTCGTAACCTTGGCGTCATATTCGATTTATCCCTCGGCATGGCGAACCATGTCAGTGCCAACTGCTGAACAGTCCACATGCACCTCCACAACATTAGCCGTATCAGGCGTTATCTCACCATAGAGGCGACACAATCATTAGTCCACGCCTTCGTCATGTCCAGATTGGATTACGGGAATGCGCTGCTTGCTAGACTACCACTTGAACATTTGAATAAACTCCAACTCATTCAAAACATGGCAGTAAGAATTATCACTTTCACACCTCGCCGAGATCACATAACCCCAATCCTGAAAGAACTGCACTGGCTACCTGTTAAACGTCGAATTGAATTCAAGTTTCGTATGCATGTGTATCGACGTCTGAATGGCACCGCACCACTGTACCTGGAGAACACGCCGAAGAGACAGTGCTCTGCAGGGCGCACACGTTCGTCCCAACAATATCTGCTACAAGTGCCGCGAACGAAGTTTGTTAGTTTTGGTGATCGTTTCTTCGAAGTGATTGGACATCGATTATGGAATCCGTTGCCGATTCACATAAAATGTAGTGGAATCCTATCACTGTTCGAACGGACTCTGAAGACGCACATGTTCAAAGCGGAATACTGTTGACATTTTACTTTCTTTGACATTTTATTGCTAAACCAATATTTTATTTATCTACCCATATATGATTGCATATATATAAACAGTGTATACTATTAGTACTCTTATTCTTATTATCCAGGCGCCTTGGGGTGGCAGCACCTCCATCACTTACCTTACCTATCCTCTTCGTTCTCACTGAAGCATAAGGCGTCAACAAATTTCTTCCAGGCAGATCGGCCTTAGGCGAGGCAGCTCACTTAATGCCAGTTCTTCCCTGCCAGCTTCATTTCTTCTTCTGTGGTTTTTCTCCAGTTGCCCAGTGGTCTGCCTCTTTTCCGTTGTGCTGGTCGTGTCCATTTTAGAGTGGCGTGTTGTAGGCTGTTTCTGTCCATGCGAAGAACATGGCCAAACCATCTCCACCTCCAACGTTTCACATCATCAACGATGTTGTTGATGATGTTGGTGCATTCGGAGATGCTCTGTTTGTCATATGCTGCTCCCAACAGCAATCGTCTGAGACACCTTCATTCAAAACCTCTGAGTCGGCTCTCGATCTTCTTATTGGTTCTCCATGTTTCTGACGCATATAGTAGTACGAGCGGACGTTTCATCTGTATATTTTCAGATTTATCTTGGTGTGCAAGGATCTCCAAATGTTGGTGAGTTTGTAGACGGCTTGTGCTGCCATACCGACCCTGGTGGAGATCTCCTTTACTATCTTGCTGTCTGCTGAGATGAAGCTGCCAAGATACTTTAAGTCGTTCACATCTTCTAGAATTTTCCCTCTCACACTTGTCTTTCTTGTGCTGCGGGTCTTTATTTTCATGAGTTTGGTTTTGGCTGGATTTAAATTGAGACCAATTGTTCTTGCTGTTCTGTAACTAGGCCTAGAATATTAATGGGTTTGCATTGTTATCCGCTAGGCGACTTTATCCCAAATCTGGGTAGAGATCCTGACTGGCTTGGAGGCCAGCTCTGAAACAAACTAATAATGCGAATAAACTGTTATCAGGTGATACTAAACTTTCAAAATTATTCAACATGTAACTTATATTGAAACAAGTCACACAATAAAATAACCCAATTTTTTTTTTTTCATAGTTAGTTTATCTACCATATCACCCGCTTAGTCATTAGGCGACGCATCGCACAGTGAAATGTTGTTCATGTTCCACTTTTTATTTTGTATAAAGCTACTTTGTATTTAAATTTCGTTATCGAAAACAGACATAATATATAAACATTAATAATTATTATACACATAGACCTGTGAATTAATCAAAAACAGTGATGACGTCTGACGGTAGTGAACAGTCAAACTACGTCTTTTTCACCAGACTCTCTTCTTGTCGAGTTCACGAAGGCGAGCGAGAGTCGGATAAACGAGATTACACGCAGCCGGACAAGAGGCGGGTAAGGGATCTTCTCAGAACGTCGATGTCCGATATCAGACGAAATTACTTTCATCTGGCCTCAGCCTCCCACCCCCTCCTCAAACGAACGTTTGTAAACATTTAAATGGCGATATCAATATATTAACAGTATCGAACCGAAGTGTAAAATATTGATGTCCGACGCTAGACGAAATTGCCTCTGACTCCCCACACAAACGAAGGTAATCTCATCACATATATCGGACATCGACGTTCTGAGATGATCCATAACTATGTCCTTTGATTGAACAGTGGCGCCGTCAGACGGACAGGGCGCGCAAAGGAGTATAACCTGTCTTGGGCGACCAGCCCTTCAGCACACATAAAGAGGTCGTTCAAGTCAGGTGATCGCCCAAGGCAGGTTGCAGGTATCCAAAGAAAATAGTTAGAGCACCTTTGCAAATTGCGTGTAGCTATAATCGTAACAGTCGGTGGCGTAGTAACACAAGCAATCGGACAAGGTAGCAGACCGATTACGTGTGCTACTTATTCACTCTCGTACGATTACCGTGGTAGGATGTATGTCGCAAAGGTACCGTTTGATGTTTTTATGTTTTTGTTCCTCTGGGACAAAAACATTAAATTTTTGCGAGGATAACCCCAACTTTTTTTCTCTTGATAATATAATTACATATTTTTACCCGCTAGATGGCGACATCGTGTGACGTAGTACTCCGATTATCAACTAGGGGACGCTACGCCGGAAGTGATGTCATACCGAAAGTCACTTGACTGTCATGGCGGCCTCTACTAGGGGCGCTACGACGGAAGTGATGTCATACCGGAAGTCACTTGACTGTCATGGCGGCCTCTACTAGGGACGCTTCGCCGGATGTGATGTCATACCGGAAGTCACTTGACTGTCATGGCGGCCTCTACTTAGATATTTTTACCCGCTAGATGGCACCATCATGTGACGTAGTACTCCGATTATCCACTAGGAGGCGCTACGACGGATGTAATGTCGTACCGGAAGTTACTTGACTGTCATGGCAGCCTCTACTAGGGACGGTACGTCGGAAGTGACGTCGCACCGGAAGTTACTTGAATGTCATGGCGACCTGACATGGCTGACATGGCTGCCATGGCGGACTCTATGCTTCCGATATTCCCGGAAGTGCGTCAACGAGTAGAGATCTATCATGGTCGGTAGATGGCATTACTCTGACTAATTACATTGGTGTCCGTTGAGTGGCGTTGGGAACCATGATGGTCACCTTGAATGAAGTCCTCTCAGGTGGTTGAACTTCGCCATCGTGTGGGGTGGTACTCCAATTATCCACTAGGGGTCGCTATGCCAGATGTGATGTCATACCGGAAGTTACTTGAATGTCATGACGACCTGTCATGGCGGCCTCTACGGTTTCACCATTTCCGGAAGTGTGTCGACGAATAGCGATCTATAATGGTCGGTAGATGGCAATACTCTGACTAATTACATTGGTGTCCGTTGAGTGACGTTGGGAACCGTGATGGTCACCTCTTTGAATGAAGTCCTCTCAGGTGGTTGAACTTCGCCATCGTGTGGGGTGGTACTCCAATTATCCACTAGGGATCGCTATGCCAGATGTGATGTCATACCGGAAGTTACTTGAATGTCATGACGACCTGTCATGGCGGCCTCTACGCTTCCGCTATTCCCAACGAGTATGTATGTCAACGAATAGAGAACTATCATGGTCGGTAGATGGCAATACTCTTACTAATTACATTGGTGTCCGTTGAGTGGCGTTGGGAACCGTGATGGTCACCTCTTTGAATGAAGTCCTGTCAGGTGGTTGTCCTTACATGTTATTGACATAGTCGTTTTCGATCATAGCAGTTTTCAAATTCGCTTGCTATGGCAGCCTCTACTAGGGCCGGTACGTCGGGAGTGACGTCGCACCGGATGTTACTTGACTATCATGGCGGCCTCTACGCTTCGGGTATTCCCGGAAGTGTGTCAACGAATAGAGATCTATCATGGCCGGTAGATGGCCATACTCTAACTAAATTCATTGGTGTCCGTTGAGTGGTGTCGGATGTCGCCTATCTCATGAACGTGCACAGTGTTTGTGAGACGGCATTATATATATATATATATATGTGTGTACTTGAATGATATGGCGACCTGTCATGGCGGACTCTATACTTCCGATATTCCCGGAAGTATGTCAACGAATAGAGATCAATCATGGTCGGTAGATGGCGGTACTCTGACTAATTACATTGGTGTCCGTTGAGTGGCGTTGGGAACCGTGATGGTCACCTTTTTTAATGAAGTCCTGTCAGGTGGTTGGCCTTACATGTTATTGACATAGTCGTTTTCGTTCATAGCGGTTTTCAAATTCGCTTGTTGTGGTATGTTGTCCTTCGCTATCGTGTGGGGTAGTACTCCGATTAACCACTAGGAGTCGCTATGCTAGATGTGATGTCATACCGGAAGTTACTTGACTGTCATGACGACCTGTCATGGCGGTCTCTACGGTTTCACCGTTTCCGGAAGTGTGTCGACGAAAAGAGATCTGTCATGGTCAGTAGGTGGCAGTACTCTGACTACTTACATTGGTATCCGTTGAGTGGTGTTGGGAACCGTGATGGCCACCTCTTTGAATGAAGTCCTGTCAGGTGGTTGGCCTTACATGTTATTGACATAGTCGTTTTCGTTCATAGCGGTTTTCAAATTCGCTTGTTGTAGTATGTTGTCCTTTGCTATCGTGTGGAGTAGTACACCGATTATCCACTAGGAGTCGCTATGCTAGATGTGATGTCATACCGGAAGTTACTTGACTGTCATGACGACCTGTCATGGCGGTCTCTACGGTTTCACCGTTTCCGGAAGTGTGTCGACGAAAAGAGATCTGTCATGGTCAGTAGGTGGCAATACTCTGACTACTTACACTGGTATCCGTTGAGTGGTGTTGGAAACCGTGATGGCCACCTCTTTGAATGAAGTCCTGTCAGGTGGTTGGCCTTACATGTTATTGACATAGTCGTTTTCGCTCATAGCTGTTTTCAAATTCGCTTGTTGTGGTATGTTGTCCTTCGCTATCGTGTGGGGTAGTACTCCGATTATCCACTAGGAGTCGCTATGCTAGATGTGATGTCATACCGGAAGTTACTTGACTGTCATGACGATCTGTCATGGCGGCCTCTACGGTTTCACCGTTTCCGGAAGTGTGTCGACGAAAAGAGATCTGTCATGGTCGGTAGGTGGCAATACTCTGACTAATTACATTGGTATCCGTTGAGTGGTGTTGGGAACCCTGATGGCCACCTCTTTGAATGAAGTCCTGTCAGGTGGTTGGCCTTACATGTTAATGACATAGTCGTTTTCGCTCATAGCGGTTTTCAAATTCGCTTGCTATGGTAGCCTCTAACACACACACATACACACACACACACACACACACACTCACACACAAACACACACACACACACACAAACACATACACATACACACACACACACACACACACACACACACACACACACACACACACACACACTCACACACACACACACAAACACACACACAACCTCCTCCTCAACACGTCCATCTCTAGCCCTCCTCCTCCTCCTCAACGCGTCCATCTCTAGCCCTCCTCCTCCTCCTCCTCCTCCTCAACACGTTCATCTCTAGCCCTCCTCCTCCTCAACGCGTCCATCTCTAGCCCTTCTCCTCCTCCTCCTCCTCAACACGTTCATCTCTAGCCCTCCTCCTCCTCAACACGTCTATTTTCCTGAAAACGGAGGGGTTTGACGCGATAACACATCGAACCGTACTCTCGTTTGATGTGTCATCCGAAGTCTCATGACATATCTCGGTCATAGTCTCGTGTGATGTGTCATCCGTAGTCTTGCGGCAGCTCTTGTCTCGTCGGTACTCTCGTGTGATGTGTCATCCGAAGTCTCGTGACACATCTCGGTCATAGTCTCGTCTCTTGTCTCGGGACATCCGTAGTCTCGTGACACATCTCGGTCATAGTCTCGTCTCTTGTCTCGGGACATCCGAAATCTCGTGACACATCTCGGTCATAGTCTCATCTCTTGATGTATCTATGTATATCTCTATGTATCTATGTATAAATCTATGAGTTCATTTTCGATTACCCATGCCAGGTTATTTGTTTTACGACAGAAGTCGGTTTCAAAGGTTTTAACGAAGAAGCACGAATTTAAATACTATAGTGCGAAAAAGGATAAAAACATTCTAATGTCCCTGTGTACACTTGACTCTTAATACGGTAAACTATATAGATACTGGTACATCTTATCTGGGAGATTATTGTGTGTCTGTACTGTTCTAACATAACGCTTCACTATCATGACGCTTCACTTTCCTCGAACAATGTAGATAGTGAGCACTGCGCTGTCTTTTTATTTATATAGGCTCTTTGATATCAAGACGATCGAGTCGACATTGTGGATCACTCATAGCGTGTTTATTTATTTAATAATGATGTTGAACGTAATTATACATACACGTGCATACGTACATACGTGCATACGTATAGGTTAAGAATGATAGTGTGATAAAAGGTTGCCATCTAGGTACAGATGAGACATACATGTAGATGAAACTTGAACAAGGAATACCCCTTCAAAACAGTTTACAAACAGGATACCCACTGTGACCGTTGGTAAGTACTATGATATTCTGTCAAATACTGTTACATGACAAACAGTTTGACCAAAATTTTACACAGATAGCTGGTAGTTTGAATGTTTTAGCTGATAAGTTCGTATAACTTCCTTAACACGGGACAAATACACAGAACCTTGAGGCTTGATTTATACCAGTTTATACCGGTTAACACCGGTTAACGGGGAAATTTTTCACTCGCTATAGCATGTCGGTGTTTTTGAGTTGTATATCAGTGTTTGTAAGTTGTTTGTGAGTGTTTGTAAGTTGTTTGTCCGTGGTTATGAGTTGTTTGTCCGTGGTTATACACTGTAGGTCAGATAGCCTTTAAGTTTAGCCCCCTTAGCCTGGCTTAGCCTTAGGCTTAGGCCTTAGCCTATGCCTATGGCTATAGTTATGCCTTATGCAAGTTATGGCTATGTTTTACCAGGTTTGGATCTATGTTAAAGTTGTAAATGTATAGACTAGGCGAGACCTATACCTAATCAAATGGTCCACAACCTATGGGACATAAGAATAGGCACTATTGCTCATACGCAATTACTTATTTAATTGACGTCACATGCAGGGATTACATTACATACGCGTAAGTTCAATACAAGGTCTAACCAAAGCACTACCTGCTTGAACAACTCACTTCGTGTACAAAATTACTGCGCGTGCCATGACGTCACACAGGGTGCGCGTGCTTGCGACAAACAAACATGTCCAGACACGCCTCGAGTACGTTTTTTTTGTAACAGACACCAAAGGTCTAATTCCAAAATGGTCGCTCTGTTCGAAAAACAAAACAAAACGAGGCTATAGGCTCTGATATAACATAGTCCTATATGTAATCTACATTTCGTATACCTTACTTCAGACAAAACGGTCTCCGCTGAATTTATACTCCTTTTGTTATAAATTACGCCTTACTATAACACCACATTTTCGACACGTCATAGTCAAACAAATAAAGGCTCGGTTCCTTGGCGAAGCCTGGACCTACGGATCAAGCAATCCCGTGAATAGCCTATTCAAATGGTGTTCGGTATATGTTATTTTATTCAAAAAGTGGTCGAGTACCTTTGCGAAAAAAAATGGCCTATGCTTTAACCCGCGATAAAATTCGAAAAGTCGTCGGATACCTTTGCGATAAAATTCCATATGCTTTAACATGGGGTAAAAATTTCCTATGCTTTAACATGGGAACTAACTGACCACGCTCACAATGCCCATATAAGGTCATTTATGCAAATTACCCACGCCCATAATACCCAGCTCGTTCGTGATTGGTCAATTTCATAACTAATCACGCCCACAATGCCCAGCTCGCTTGTGATTGGTCAATTGCACCTTAGGGAGCAAAATCCGTTCAAAACATTTGCATAATTGGCGGGAAAGAGTTTGTCGCGCCCCTGCGGAAAATCCCTATCTCTTAACATGGGATTTCCGCAGGGGCGCGACACCATCCCCGGTACTTAACCTCTATTACTACTCACATCATTCTAAGCAACATGTGGAAACACTTACACAAACACAACATCATCATCCACTTCCAACATGGATTCCAACCAGGTCTGTCTTGTGAATCCCAACTCATCGAGACAGTCCACGACTGGATGACTACTATGGACAATAAGACACAAATAGATGCCATCCTACTCGATTTCGCCAAAGCCTTCGACAAAGTCCCCCATAAACACCTCCTATCCAAACTAGCTTTCTATGGAATAACTGGAAACACACAAAACTGGATCAAATCGTTTCTATCCAATCGCAAACAGAGTGTCTCAGTCAATGGAGCCCTGTCGGATAGCACAAATGGTACATCTGGTGTACCACAGGGCTCAGTCCTAGGACCTGTCCTATTTTTACTCTACATAAACGACATAACCGAAAATGTCCAATCTTCCGTGCAGACGACAGCATTATATATCGCAAAATCACATCCGAAACCGACCACGAAACTCCCCAATCAGACCTGATCAAACTCCAAACATGGTCTAATAAATGGCAGATGGAATTTAACATATCTAAATGTGTGCATCTCCCAATAACAAACAAAACCAAACCAAGACTACATTCATATTCACTCTTTGGCATGCCACTCTCTACCGCCTCTAGCCACACATATTTTGGAATAAAATTAGATTCTAAACTATCCTGGGCCAACCATATCACTGACATAGATTCCAAATCCTCAAAAGTCCTAGGCATGATCAAACGAACCCTCGGACCATGCAAACCGGAAGTAAAAGAAACAGCCTATAACATGCTAATCCGACCAAAACTCGAGTATGCCTCTCCCATATGGAACCCACACACTGCCACCCAAATTAAACACCTTGAAAGAGTACAACAGTGTGCTGCCAGATTTGCAAAACAAACGCAGCAGACCTAATAGCACCCTTGGATGGTCAACTCTTGAACGACGACGCATTACCAAACAAGCCATGACATTTTACAAAATAGTAAATAACATAATCAACATCACCCCCCCCCCCCCCCACCAGGTCTACTAACACAGTCAAAAAACCGTGGCCACTACGTAGCCCCTAGGTGTCGCATCAATGCAGTAGTGTTCTCTTTCTACCCCCGAGCAGTTCGAATCTGGAATATGATTTCACCAGCTTCAAACAGCGATCATGAACCTCCCTTTCACCACACCCAATCATCTAAAGTGCCTATAAAATAAACGAACTACCCACAACGCATGCGCACAAACAAGCACCATACAATTCCTGCGTTAACTCAAGTTTGGGTTGTTTGGAGTAAATCACCTAAGACCTAAGACCTAAGATCCCACGAATGCGGAGAGAGCGAAGCGATCAATAAGTAACAGACACCGAAATAGCCCACCACCTTATCACCGACACAGTATTGCTTTAAATTCATGATTTAAACTGCTGCCTTAACGTCAATGTTGTATTTAACTTAAGATTGTATTTTTTACGTGGTCCTCACGGATCCGTCGTTCAACGTTTGTGGCTGTGCGATGTCATGGAACAACGGTGTGTGTGTGTGTGTGTGTGTGTGTGTGTGTGTGTGTGTGTGTGTGTGTGCGAGCGTGCGTGCGTGCGTGCGTGCGTGCGTGTGTGTGTGTGTGTGTGTTCTAAAGGGTTCAACAATCGAATTTGCGATACCAATTGGCATGACACGTGTGCAAGTAAACGCGTTTGTGGAGTGTGCAGGCATGCGTGCATGCGTGGGTGTGTGTGTATTACCGTGACTCGAAATAATCATAAATGGTATGGCGTTGGTGGTAGGGGAAAACATTACCTTACAATGATCTGAAATGACACTTGCGTCTAGAAAAAAATTGCCAATTGGAAACGGACGTTGAGCAATACTTTGCACTCGGCGAAGTGTTCTTTGTTCTTGTCTTGTCACGCAGGGCGTTTGGCTAACAATGTTACAGTGACGTGTATCAGTGACGAGACTCATTACTTATAAAACCCAGTGCCACTGCTTCAACCAGCAATCCGCTACCACCACTTCGGCCAGAACAACCGCAGCTCGCTCTAGATGAGAGTTCGTCAACGTTAACGCACCGTTCTCGAGTCAGCATCGTTTCTATCGTCGCCATTCAACATGAAGATACTAGCTCTCTGTATCATCCTTGCTGTGTGCATTGCACTAACACAAGCCAACGGACGGGGGGGCATGCACATGAGCAAGTACGAGGTGTATGGTAAGTGACACTTGCGCAAATTAATACTTAGCATAAAAGTTAATGCTGAAATGAAAATATCCGTTACCAATGTGGAATTGCGGCTTCAAAAGGTAATTAATATATATGTCCGGATAGTTAGGATAATATCACGTTTAAAGACGAAGAAGTAATTATAGGCCTAATTCTGCACAAAGCAAAACAATGAGGCATCATTTGGAATATTACATACAATCATCTTGGAATATTGCATACAATATATTGATATTGGTACAATCATGGAGGACGTATCGGAAGATGGAAATGATCAACTAGAAATTATTTATAAAAAAAACAGAACTAGAGACCAGTAAATTAAGAGAAGACCAAATATAGGGCATGTTAAAACACTGAATGATTACGAAGATTTTAACATACATATTTTCTTCAAACTTAAAGTGGGTGGTAGAAGGAGAGGGTACAAAGTATCACAAGTACAAAAACAGTATATTGGATATGAGAAAGTACCAAAATCTCCCAGAGAGCAATAACCAAATGCATGGTATACAGATGAATGATTTTACTTACCTACCGTCCGTTCATAGGCCGTCGACAATAACTGGTCTCCAGCAGAAACAAATAATCTGCTGAATGTTTTAATGCTAGCAATGTGAACATGTTTAGTGAAAACGTGTTGGACGGTAAATAAGCTAAGGGCTTCTTGTTCACTTGCCACGTGGAGCTGATCGCTTTGGGTGGCAATCTTCTTAGATTTGGTTAAACTTGAGGTGTGCTGATATATGTTATCACAGTCCAGTAGGTTGGGGTGCGTGCGAGGTTTCGAGCGGAGCTACTTGATTTGAATTGATAAACGGTATATGACAATAACAGGACTAAAACATCACACGATACTGACACGATACTGACATGTACAATAAAACAAATATCGGGGACAGTTGGTGCATCGACTTATTTAAATAAAATTGGTCTTGGCAGAAGTTCGCTACAGTAAACTGTTTTGTCCGTTAGATGGCAGGCGATGTGCGAAAGATTGCCGCTCCTTGCCACCAGGGAACCACCCGTCCTGCACAGCCTGCAACATGTACGTCACCTGCGTCTTCGGTAACAGACAGCTGTACGACCAAAAGTGTCCAGACAATCTGGAGTGGGACGCCCGGAGGAAGGTCTGCAACTGGCCAGCTTACTCCACCTGCTATGACTTGGTAAGGTCATATTTAATCTATGCTACCCTCTGTTTTAGTGTTAACATCCCTCCTGTTATCATCGGACAAACTGTTATATTTGTTCAAAATGCGGCGAACAAAGCATACATACAATCGCGAAAGTTTGAGGAAGAAAAGTAGCATGGTCCTTCGACATCCACGGACTGGCGAACAGTCGCCGCTGTTGTGGCTAATAGATATATATTTCAATGATAGAGGCAGAAAACCAACAGCCTGAAACCAAGGTTTTTTAATTAACCCTTCTTTCATCAAACCTCCTAAACGTCATGGACTAGAGGCGATGTAGTGAGTTTATTACAAGTGTGCTCGCTTCTACATTTGTAATTATTTCGTGTGCTTTTTAATAGTTCTTTGTTTTTAAGTTACCCAAACTGCCATGTTAAATCCAAACATAACTCCACCAAATGACGTAGGCAAGATAAGAGTAAATGTTTCTGAGCTAATTTGTTTATGTTTCTTGGTGACGTTATGCAGATTATATGTCACGGAAGTGTGTGTTGCAGTTTTAAATCTTCAGTTATTAGCACCGACACAAATATTGGTTGGCTCTGCCATATACGCGGGAATGTTTTAGATAGAACTGCACCACGTTCCTACGGGGGCGGTGGGCCGTCCATGCCTACAATCGGTGTTGGTTGTAGCTTACGGCGAGCCAACCACTGTAAGCCACGTGTTCGTGCAGCAACCCACGCGCAGGGAAACTGTAAAACGGAAATGTATCCAAACCGGAAAACGATCGTTACCACTATTGCAATCAGTTTTAGTTCAGTGCAGATACACGACGATATCGTGAGGAAAGGTAGCTGTGTGCATGACACTTGCAAAGAATTAAGTTATCCGGGTTCACTCGTTGCCTTTTGCCGATTTCAGGACATTTAGGAGCGTGCGTGTCGGTAATGAAGCCAAGCGAAGATCCAGGCGATGCGAACAAGCGACAAGACGGGAGCGGGGAGGATGCGGCTGTATACTATTACACTACGTTGCAGTTGTTCGTGTGAATTTATATTCTACACGAGTGTTTTATTTTATTTTTATCGGCAATCTGAATCTCTTGTCACTGTATTACGTCGAATTGCTTATTTCAATATATACATCTTGTAACTTTAAACATATTTGAAATAAAATATTTTTTAAACAAAAACCTCTTACATCATGCTTCAAATGACATGATTTTTATGTTATTATATTGGGATATTTTAGTAGTTCGTAACACGCCGACACACACCAACATGCGCACGCACACGCACACACGCACGCACGCACTCACACACACACACACACACACACACACACACACACACACACACACCGTTGTTCCATGACATCGCACAGCCGCAAACGTTGAACGACGGATTCGTGAGGACCACGTAACAAATACAATCTTAAGATAAATACAACATTGACGTTAAGGCAGCAGTTTAAATCATGAATTTAAAGCAATACTGTGTCGGTGATAAGGTGGTGGGCTATTTCGGTGTCTGTTACTTATTGATCGCTTCGCTCTCTCCGCATTCGTGGGATACACCATGTAGCAACGTTTTATCTTTTGAGGTTATCATCTTTTTCTTCTAGTTGTCTGTCTGTTGCTCTACTATTTAAGGTTAAATACAGCTAAAAGGGATAAGCTTAACTGCTAATAATTCTGACTAGCTTATCCTATCCTCTTTGCTTACACCAACCCGTGGAACAACAAACCCCGGCAGCAATAATTGTCACCGTTACAATATTTTGAATTTAAACTCGTTCCGGTGCTCATTTAATTTCTGCTATGGCCAATCACGGCATTGCATGTTATGTTAACACTAATAGTGTTAACATAACTCCAGTAACACTACCTGGGGTTGACCGACAACAGAAAATTTGAAATTCTATATATACCTTCGTGTTCTGTTTTCAAATACAATTACATCGCCAATTGGTAAGAGGCGAATGGTTCAAGGTACCGAACGAATATAAACAGAGGCGTGTGAAACTCGGCGTCCGAGACGAGATAAACGTACAATGCTCTTAAGTTGGCGTATTAATACATATATTTCAAGAACAATTACCGTAACATTGTAATTATCCTTGGAGAATAATAATCCTTACAAAACATAATTCTATCTGAGTTGTTAACATAATAGGACTATACGAAAACACCATGACAAGAATTACATAAGGCCTACCAACATTAGTTAAGTTAATCGTTGCGCAACGTCACAATTTCGATTCTCGTCATAGAACGAGTCGGCATTTAGTGGTAAACAGCGGCTCTAAACTACATCAATCTCCCGACAGCAAACGAGTGTTTCTCAAATGCAAAAGACGGAAGTTTTCTGCGTCATACTTGAATCTGAGTCCGTGCTGTCGATGTCGGCTAGCCGCGGACGGGCCGTCGACACAACGCCAAGTCTTGTCACACTGTCGCCAACTCGTGTGACCCACTGTCGCCACGTGGAGCGCAATGGTGCAGTGCCTAGAGCTTCGCACTCTCGACCGAGAGAACCCGCGTTCGAACCCTATGCTGCGGTGTCGAACCTTGGGCAAGTTCGTTCACTCTACGTTGCTCCAGTTCAATCAGATGTGTGAATGAGTACCTAGCTATAGACAGTGGTGGATATTTGTGTACGAATAGTCACGTATTATTTGCAGTGTGGCTGAATGCTTCCCGGAGAAGTCGAGATGGTGTTCGATTGATCACGTCTGCCAGAGAGTAAAGTGTAAAGCGCTCTGAGCAGTCCTGAGGACTGAATACTGCGCTACTTAAGAACTTACATTACCTTTTAATAATAATAATAAGATAACTTCTGTTGCGCCTAGATCCTTGCAAACCAAGCTCAGAGGCGCATCAAAACAAAATGGTTGGTCAATCTCAAAATCCATAAGTACTTTTCCAGTTGTCAACAGATGGGTCAAGGCGCTAGGGAGCTACGGTGGATAAGCAAGGTTGTAAAGATACGTTTTTAAATGACGACGGAATTTTGTAATATTTTCAACTGATCTAACACTAAGAGGGAGCATATTCCAAAGAGTTGGTGCAGCAACAGAAAAAGCCCTAGTTCCAATGTTAGTGTTGACTCTAGGAACAAAAAGTAGGTCAGAACTAGATAATCGAAGCTGGATAGGTTTTCTTACAGGAGTAAGCAATAAATGCAAATAAGATGGTTGCTTATTGGACAGTGCCTGGTATGTAATGGTACAGATCTTAAATATTATATGATATTGTACGGGAAGCCAATGCAAAGACTTCAAAAGTGGTACAGAGCGAGAAAAACGAGGAGATCTTGTACCTACTTTTGCTATACAATTTTGGACACGCTGAAGTTTTGTGATATCCTTGCTAGCGATATTATAAAGGAGGGAATTGCAATAGTCAAGTCTGCTGCTAACAAGCGCTGTTGCAATAGTCTTAGCAACAGAAAATGACATATACCGGCGAATACGGCGATGATCACGAATATGATAAAAACAGCAGCGACATGTTTGAGATATGTGTTGTCGGAAATTGAAGTTGCTATCAAAGATCACTCCTAGATTCCGCACCGAGGTTGCTGGCGTGATATACCGATTCAAAATACGCGTAGGGAAATAAACATCCAGTTAAGTACGCTGCATTGGAGTACCAATAATGATCAATTCAGTTTTATTTGCATTTAATTTCAACTTGCTGTCAGTCATCCAGTGAAAGTGTCCCGCTTCCAAGGTCGGGTTGCCTAATAATAAACGGAAAATAAGAACCACTGGGTTAGACAACAACGGACAATAACAATCACCGGGTGAGACAACAACGGACAATAAGAACCACCGGGTGGGACAACAATGGACAATAACAACAACCGGGTGAGACAACAACGGACAATAAGAACCACCGGGTGAGACAACAACGGACACGGGCTCGACGTCTCTTTAAAAGTCGAATCATATGATGTTGCTGAAACACCAATTCGCCTCCTAGCGCATGACAAGTTAGAACACGACGAATTTCAACAATATAACAAGCTCAACTGGTTGTGTTGAGTGGGGATGGAGGAGAATCCGAACTACATAACAAGCTCAACTGGTTGTGGGGAGTGGGGATGGAGGAGAATCCGAACTACATAACAAGCTCAACTGGTTGTGGGGAGTGGGGATGGAGGAGAATCCGAACTACATAACAACCTCAACTGGTTGTGGGGAGTGGGGATGGAGGAGAATCCGAACTACATAACAAGTTCAACTTGTTGTGGGGAGTGGGGATGGAGGAGAATCCGAACTACATAACAAGCTCAACTGGTTGTGTTGAGTGGGGATGGAGGAGAGTCCGAACTACATAACAAGCTCAACTGGTTGTGTTGAGTGGGGATGGAGGAGAGTCCGAACTACATAACAAGCTCAACTGGTTGTGGGGAGTGGGGATGGAGGAGAGTCCGAACTACATAACAAGCTCAACTGGTTGTGGGGAGTGGGGATGGAGGAGAGTCCGAACTACATAACAAGCTCAACTGGTTGTGGGGAGTGGGGATGGAGGAGAGTCCGAACTACATAACAAGCTCAACTGGTTGTGGGGAGTGGGGATGGAGGAGAATCCGAACTACATAACAAGCTCAACTGGTTGTGGGGAGTGGGGATGGAGGAGAATCCGAACTACATAACAAGCTCAACTGGTTGTGGGGAGTGGGGATGGAGGAGAATCCGAACGGCTAGGTGAATACACATTAACACATTAATAAATCCCACTGTCCCACGGACCCAGGAGTATATCCATTATGTTCGTCGATAAGTGGGATAGCTGTTTTGTGTGAGAATCCCCAGATAGCTGTCTGGAATTGTTTGTCCATTACCTTGACAATAATGCTACTTTAATTGAGGCAAGATGATAGTCGTATCAAGAAGCAGTTCATTGTAATAACTGTTATAATGTTAATTTATTAATCACTGCGTCTTCGACTTGCAGTAGTTTCCTATCGAGAGATTCCGTTCCCTCTACTGTCAAACGTCGGTGGATAACAACGGAAGCGTTTGCCTCTTCGGCGGCGGTGAAAATGTATCGCTATAATTGATATGTAAGTTAATATCGACAACTGCATTGTGTTCAGTGTGCGTAGAAGTTTGATCAATTGGCCGTGTTGTTTGTGTCCAAGGCAGAACTACACGACGGAGCCACATTGATCACCCTCCCATATTCACTCACTAAGAGATACGTCTATGTAATATGACAGGGCTGACGGGTGGTAAAGTCGTGGTGACCCACACATTTCATGTAATAAATGTTTACACAACAGCGTGTAAATAAATGTTACGACGGGCAAGGATGCATTGCCCGTCCACTTTCTTAATGACGACATCAGTTCTCATTTTGTGCAGCTGTGCTTATAATTATTTCATCTCATTTGGCGTGCATTTAAATAAAAAATCTTAATTTACACTTACATGTTGACTAACACCTTAACGTTGGGCAAGCAGTACAAACATGGGGGAGCGAGACTCGAAATCTCCAGATAAAAGATTATATTAAACAATTGTAATTCATTAAAATATGCTAGAATATTGTTTACACTACATGACACAGTGCTGCGATGAAAGCGATCACATTTTGCACAAATAACACAATGAGACAACTGCTTCTGATGTCACCGTTTAATTTTAAAAGGAAATGAAATTATGGTACTGGGCCCTAAAAAGGTTGACATTGAAACTAACCGTGTGCATCTGCAACCAGCTGTGACGCATGTTCTGCTCGAAAGGGTGAATAGGTATCGTGCAAGATGTATATAGGATTCTCGAATTTCCTGTGTATGTGTGTGTGTGTGTGTGTGTGTATGTGTGTCTGTGTGTGTGTGTGCGTGTGCGCGTGCGCGTGTGTGTGCGTGTGACACTATATATGTGAGACTATGTGTGTGACATGGTGTGCGTGTGTGCGCGCGCGCGGATGCGTGCACGCGTGCGTGCATGTGTGCGTGTGTGCGTGGGGTGGGTCAGTGCGTGCGTGCGTGCGTGCGTGCGTGCGTGCGTGCGTGTGTGCATGCGTGCTCGCGTATGTATGCGTGTGTGAAACTGTGTCTACACATATCTATATATGTGTAGGTATAACAACAACTGGTGGCGCCCTCTCACGATGCCTTGGTAATGAGGATTAGGAGGGCGGTCGATGCGAAATCTTTGGAACATTAAACCTAACCATAACTAATCACAACTATTTTCTACTACTGACCCTAACCTTAACTATGCACACTAATAACCTTAACATACGACACAAGGCTCAAGCGACGCATCTCATTGACCGGGTGTACATAGCATCCACCTAGTAGACTGAACGCCACCGTCGCACTGGGAAGACGACCTTACTAATTGACATGTGCTCTAGTCCTACGACGCATCTCATTGACCGGGTGTACATAGCATTCACCTAGTAGTCTGAACGCCACCGTCGCACTGGGAAGTCGACCTTACTAATTGACATGTGCTCTAGTCCTACGACACATGGAAGACACGTGCTATGTTATGCTACTAATAACATTTACTCTAATTAATAATGAGATTGACACTAACCATTTATTCCCGTCGTCTGATTGGTCTCAACGATTAAATTAAATTAGTTACACGGTACTTCCACCTGGTGAATTTACATGTAACTACTGCTACCGTTGTCTTTAAATACCTGCCAGGCGTAAACGGCTAAACACTTTTGCGAAAACCATCTCGACTTCTCCGGGACGCGCGCGGGTGTACGTGTTTGCGTGTGCGCGCGCGCGCGCGTGTGTGGTGTGTGTATGCGTGTGTGTGTGTTTGAGTGTGTGCGTGTGTGCGTGTGTGCGTGTGTGCGTGTGTGCGTGTGTGCGTGTGTGCGTGTGTGCGTGTGTGCGTGTGTGCGAGTGTGCGTGTGTGCGTGTGTGCGTGTGTGTGTTCGTGTCTGTGCGTCTGTGTGCGTGCGTGCGCGAACGCGTCGCATGAGTGTGTGTATACGCGGGTATGCGTGTGCGCGCGTGTGTCTGTATGAAATACTACAACATCACAATTCAACTAAGACACTCCACAACAACATATTGAAGATGGCAATCTTTAATGTAACAAGTAGATCTGCTCCATCGGCGCTCTGGACTTGTCGCTCGTTCATATTCCCCGCTACTTTCTCTGGCTTCACTTCCGACACGCACACACCTAAATGTCCTGAAATCGGAAAAGGGAAAGAGTGGAAGTTCGTGCAAATAACTACATTCTTTGCAAATTGCACGCAATTAAACATGTCCACTGACAAGTATGTGTAATGAACCAATACCATACGACTGCACGTTGCACTTCTGGTATTACTCACAGTAAAGTCATTGCGAATGTCACACTCCGCCAGTCCAGCTTAATCAAAATTAACGTTTTCCGGTTTGGATACAGTTACGTTTTTTTAGTTCCCTCTTCTTGGTTTGCTGCACGAATAAGCTTACACCGTCATGACTGGCTTGTCGTTCAGGCTATCTTGTTTGTAGACACGGCACAACGCCTCAGTAGGGATGTGTGTAAATAACTCTAAGCAACTCCCTCCGTGTTTTTATTAATAATATAGATCTATCAATATCAATATTGATGCATCGCCAATTTGGCCCAAGAAAGCAAATGAACGTATAAAGAGACGAGTGGACCTCGGGGGATATACACTTACAACGATCCAACGTATAAGGAGACGAGTGAACCTCGGGGGATATACACATACAACGATCCAAAGTTAGCGCGCCGATTTATAGATTCCGTGACATTTACAGGTCTCGAAAGTCCCGCTTTTCCAATTGTCCGGGACAAGAGAATTTAACCGTCGACTCGTGAATCTTACTGGTTGTCTAACGAGGCATTTGTGTCTGTGTGTGTTTGTGTGCGTGCGTGCGTGCGTGCGTGCGTGCGTGCGTGCGTGCGTGCGTGCGAGCATGCATGTTATTTACTTTCTACTGTCGCCGTAAATGTGACAGCAGAAACTAAATGGTCAGCGACGATTTAAAATACGGTAGAGCACCACAATCACACTGGTGATAACTGCTGCCGGTGTTTTTGCAGCTCCTTCGTCCTCGGCCATGGGTTTGTGTCAGCGAGTATTGGGACTTAACCATGTAAGTTGCCCGATGATTTCAAGACGGGAAATTCAGATAAATGATAGCTCTCCGGAGATATGACCTTACCGTTTCATGAGAGGTGGACAAAGCCGGCCAGTTGCAGAGCTTCTCCCTATTGTCCCATTCTAGCACACCAGGGCACAACATCTCGAACAGCTTTCCCTCATAGCAACCAACGAACGCATTGCAGCTTTTGCATGACGGGTGATTCCCTGAACGCAAGTAGTTGCAATTGTTTGCACATCGTCTGCTGCCTGCCGGACAAAAATGGTCAGCACATACTCGATTTCTATCAAATCTACGGAAGCAAATCTTAGGTATATGAAACGTTTCAAGAAGAGGTAAAGGTATGGTAAATTACATTTAATATTAACAATAAATTATATGTGCAATCGAAATGAAAGATAAATGCCATAATCGATCGCCACCATCCTGCATATGGTCGATTTCGAATGACGTTGGGAATAGTTCTGTCGACCATTGATATATGTTTCCTCAACAAAAGTGCTAACCAGCAGAAGGCAAGAGGCCAAGAAAACGGCTGACTTATCTTGTTTTATTTATATATCCGTCCATATCAAATATACGTCAATCTGTTTGTAGATCATTTGTTCCAGTCATTTATCGTCCTGCAGAGAACGAGCACGTTCCCGTTTCCAATTTGATTATCCTAAAAACCCGCTATTTCACAACACATTTCTTTGAAACTGTCAACACTAATTTTTATTCCTGAGTTCTAATTTGTGCAGTTGGCACAAATCAGTAACGAGTCGCGTCTTTGATACACATCATTGTAACCTTTAAACCAATCGCACGGCAAAGCAAGACGTGGGAACTTTCACGACTGACCAAGTAAATAGTAAAGTATGTATTTAATTTCTTCATATCACTTCCTCTTAGATGAGTTCTTGTGTGGCATATTGGAGCATTACCAAGCATATTTCTGTATATTCATGTTGACAATTACTATAATTATATATAACAAACACATATATTACATTGTATCCGTTTTCAAATGGCAATTCTTCTCGAAATAATAAATCATATTTGGCATTTATGATCAGTGTACATTAAGCATTGTTTTTGTCCTTATCTACCAACGCCAATGTCGTGTCACGGTCAAAGGGACACAAAACACGTGCATTGAGGCTCGCCAAAAACCCACCGGTATGTTTGCAGTTTAGGCCCGCACCTCGAAAAAACCATGAAAACGGCCACCTACAGTCACCAAACTCCACATCACATATCTACAACACCTATTCTACACATATACACTTGTCACGTGATCAAACAATAAAATTTACTCTCTTTTATCGATCAAAATGTACAAGAAATTCGCTCGTTTTTGCGTGTATTCATTAGTTCCACCGGATATTCCAGTAGGTGGCACCACTTTATAGTTAACTCCTGACGTGGGGATAGATCACATTTCAATAATAATTGTAAAAAAGTTAATAAAATACACGATATTTCATTAAATTAATTAATTAAATAAGGTTACGTTAAATTTAATGCTGACAGCAGCTGATAGTATTTATTACGGTTATTGGTTTGAGTAATTATTGCTGTATTTTAATATTGTCCATCAGAGGTAATTTATCATGCTATGATACAATATATATTATTTTGTTTTTACTAACAATTCATTTGTTGCAAAAAGTAATGATGCATATTATTTTATATGTTGTACTGTGCTATCTATGTTACATACATTAAAAAAAAAAAACGATAATAGTATAATTTAACATGGACAATGGTAGTGGTCAGATTTATGTTTGAGTGGCCATTTTATCACGTTGCTAAATTTTACCTGACAGCCATTATAACGAACGTATATTCGGATGCCAGTAAAGTAATCACTGCTCATTGGTTAATAATTTGTGAACAATTTCAGTATTTTTCTTGATGTTACCACCCTCTAAATCATTTATTTATTTATATTAAAGGATAATTTATGTGAATGTTTTGTGCAAAGGTACACTGTAAAGGTATATTGTGCAATATGATGTCTCAAGAGAGGTTTGTTTGGGAGCCTGCAACAGCAGGTTGATAAAATAATGCACCTCCAAAATCATTGAGTCTAATTTGGTTGTAGTCTGTAGTTTCACGAGGACAGAATTCAACGCCATCATAGAAAGCTGTGAATGTAATAACATATAAGATGATGAAGGCGAAATGTCGAAACAAGCGAGAATGTGGCACGGCGAGATGTCGGGACGGATCCATTCCAGGACATCCATCCTCTTGGACAGCTGAAGGGTTTATCCAGTTTGACCAGCTACACGAACATGGTGGACTGCAGCTATCGGAAGAAACAACAACAACAACAACACACGGTTCTTTTCAGAGCCGACCAACACTTTGCAAAATATATTGAGACATGAGAGTTTATTCATAAGTATAAGTTCTCCAAACATTCAGCAATTCATCTTTAAAAAGGGCATATTGTCACGTAACACATCAATTAGAAATTTACAAACAACTTAACATTATCATGTTTTACCAATAAATACAATAATCTGCCAATGTCATACAAAGGTTTTCATGATCATTAATACTATGTCAATATTATAATAACGTACTTTGATATAGCTAGTTTTTTAAACCACATAACAAAATCTCGAATATTGTTAACATATAAAATATTAACAACAGGAATAATTTATAATAAATTAAATATTGTATGGTTTCACACAAAATTACAAAGAACATATTTCCGAAAGGGGGCATTCATGGCCTATTGCCCACCTAAATACGCCATTTTAAGATTATAACCACCGGTATGGATCAGAATTAAATCCCATAAAATATTTATCAAGACCTTTATACAGTCTTTCATACTGCTGACAAAATTGATGTTAAAAACTGTTAAAACTGTTGAACCATTCAGTAATTGCATGGCAAGCACACATGTCAACTACATTTTATAATTCACTTGTCACTGTTTATAATAAAGCTCACTTATTATTTTCAAGAAATAAAACAATATTTTGCTTGCAAAATAAAATGTTTGTAAAACATAAAACATTTAAATATCACGTAATTTTTTACAATTATTATTGAAATATGAATTGTGATATATCCCCACGTCCGGAGTTAACCCTAAAGTGGCGCCACCTAACGGAGTATCCAATGGAACTAAAAAAACACGCAAAAAGGAGTGAATTTCTTGTACATTTTGATCGATAAAAGACAGTAAATTTTATTTTTTTATCACGTAACAAGTGTATATGTGTAGAATAGGTGTTGTAGATATGTGTTGTGAAGTTTGGTGATTGTAGGTGACCGTTATCACGGTTTGTTTCGAGGTGCTGGCCTAAACTGCAAAAGTATCCCAATCTATCAGCATTAAATATACTTCAAATAAAAAAAATGTATGCGTCCCTGACACATACACCCTCCTACGCAAACCAACAATGCAAGACAAGCGTAGATTGAAATAGGCCAACTTAATGACATTTAGTTGTATTCATTTACATACACCATGTAAACGACAACTAAGTTACATCAATACATATTCACAGCAGGTATGCCGGCCCCAATGGTATTGCTAACCAATACCTACAAGTCGTAGACGTATCACCAACCACCAGTACTAACTATATCACGACACTATATTTACCATTAATACCGTCTTGGTGGGGGTCACTCCGCCACCAAGTCACCTAAAATCAAATGTGACCGACCCCCACCAACCAAAAGCATCAAACAACACCAGCCTTGTTAGAGATACTGATGTCGTGAAAACAACCCCACCACTGCTGGAGCGTAGCCAATAAACTGATTTCATATATATAAGCTAAGTAAGATACCATCCGCCACTGTCAGAGACATGGATATATCCATATTGGTACCCTCTAGAAACACTGCACCATCTATAGATATGCCCCTAACTAATCACGCTATCCTAATATATTTCCTGAATGCGTTCGATGCCCACCAACCCGCTGCTCTAATCTGTGCATCCCACTCACCCCTTAATGCTGCTGATGTTGCAGCACCTATCCGGAAGCTATGTCCCTTAAAAACTTTACTGCTAAGACCATAACATTTAAGCAGAGTCTTTAGCGAAGAATCAAATTCCCTGCGCAACATGGGAGTCCCATCCATATATGCAAATAACGGGGCCTGTACTGTCCTCCTAGCCTGCACTAAACCACCTAGCTGGCTGAATGGATGTACACATCCTCCATTAAACTGCAATGACTGCGGGCCCCGTCTACCACTGTGCTTAAAATGTCTAAAAGAGATAGTTATCAGTTTCCCATTTACCGTAATATCATGAAATTGCAAACAACCCTGCACCGTCCTATGAATTGTTGCATATTGCACTGTAGCTAATTCGGTTGGTATGTAATCATTCACTGAAAACCCTTTTTGGTATGATAGGTTATGAATCATGCGAAACTCTCCCGACAATTTCTTAGGTACAACCCCAACAGGTGATACTCGGAATGGTGGTACCACAAAGGGGCCCAAGATACCTTGCAATGACTTTTCTTTCTTTAACCTATCATCTATCAAATGTGGGAACTCAAACGCGGATTTCATGTTTACCACCATGTTAGTTATTTTTCTTGCACCGGAATTCCTAAGCAACCTATTTCAAACCCTACCACGAAACGGTTAACCAGATATTTACACGTCACATCATCATACCCTTGTAACCTATGGTTTAGCATTGTAGACGACACCGGCGAAGGCACGAATCGTTCATGGCATGAACCCCCCTACGCTGGTTTGTGATTGGTCTAAGTTTGTTCTGTGTAGCACACTTGACCCCTGGATGCCCTCCCCGCACCACTTGCACAGATGTATGTATCTACAGGGATTAAAGGGACACTGACCAGACGAGTTGAAGGTGAAGCAGAGACCCGCTCCTCGTGGACCTGTCCCATTGCTAAGAAAGGGAGGCCTCACCTGCCGCACCCCTTTTGTCGCTGGCTGTAGTGCTGACATAAGCCAAAGCTATGAATGCATTTGGTCCCACTCCCATCCCTTTACTGACCTCAGAGCGCGAAAATACTCGTCGACCCTCGCCAATTCCCTCCCCTCTCACACCGGTTCCTGGTCACATGTCGGTACTGATGTTATCCAGCTTTAACATGTAAACTGAGGAGAACATGTCAAACGCATTTGACCACATGTAAAATGTGGCATGTTTCCGCCTTTGGCCTAGAAGAGACGCAGACTGCAGGGTCCCCATTATCCCCCTCAGGACGAACTGTCAGGGCCATACCTGGCTGAACTAAGCTTACTTCGGGCAGGCGGGAACATAAATCAACAAACTCACCCGACCATACTTTGGCACGCACTTTTTCGGGGATATGACTGTGAATGGAAATGGCATTTGTGATCATCGTGGCCATTCTTGTCTGTGTCGGCCCTGGGAGATCTACCTCTACCGCACCTGCAGTGGGTCGGACAGCTACTGCCTCCACCATGCTCTCTACTGTTGGCCAAAGGGGGTCAACCATACCTGCTACCTGAATGTCTACTGTCGATGGTCCAGCAATCAGGTCTACCACCTGAATAAGTGGCTCGCGTGTCGGTGCGGACGCTGTCTGTTCCGCCACCTGCTGGCCCGATGCCGCTACCCCGGGGAGCACTAACTGGAGCAGCTCCTGCATCTCTCGTTGTAATTCATCTGTGGCATCCTGCCGTCGCGCCTCTACAACCTGGAGTTAACGCTGCAATATATCTAAAGCCTGGATATGAATACCGAAGGTTCACAAACCTGACATGAACACCAAATGAACGCCATGATGAACACCAAAGATTCTTATAAAATGTGATGAACACCAACTATTCATCAACTTAACCGATATGGACACCAAAGATTCATATACCCCGAACCGATATGAACACCAAAGATTCATATACCCAGTAAAAACCAATATGAACACCAAAGATTCATATACACAGAACCGATATGGACACCAAAGATTCATATACACAGAACCAATATAGACACCAAAGATCCATATACACCGAACCGATATAGACACCAAAGATCCATATACACTGAACCGATATGAACACCACAGATTCATATACACAGAACCGATATGAACACCAAAGATTCATATACACAGAACTGATATAGACACCAAAGATCCATATACACCGAACCGATATGAACACCAAAGATTCATATACACAGAAACGATATGGACACCAAAGATCCATATACACAGAACCGATATGAACACGAAAGATCCATATACACTGAACCGATATGAATACCAAAGATCCATATACACAGAAACGTTATGGACACCAAAGATCCATAAACACCGAAACCGATATGAACACCAAAGCTTCATATACACAGAACCGATATGAACACCAAAGATCCATATACGTCGAACCGATATGAACACCAAAGATCCATATACACCAAACCGATATGAACACGAAAGATTCATGTACACAGAACCAATATGGACACCAAAGATCCATATACACCGAACTGATATGAATACAAAGATTCATATACACAGAACCAATATGGACACCAAAGATCCATATACACCGAACCTATATGAACACCAAAGATTCATATACACAGAACCGATTCGGACACCAAAGATCCATATACATCGAACCGATATGAACACCAAAGATTCATATACACAGAACCAACATGGATACCAAAGATCCATATACACCGAACCGATATGAACACCAAAGATTCATATACACCGTGATGAACACCCAAGATTGATCCATTGAACCGGTATGAGTAATGATCACCAAAGAGTAATATAACGCATCATGATGAAATAGCTCCCCTTATGCATCCCTCAAGCCATATTATAAAAATATAATATAAATTATATATAATGAACACGTGCCATCTCGTTGATGTGCATACTACATATTCGTTTAACTCACCTCTTTACAACAACTGCCATTCTCATCCAAGAATATTACACCTTCTCCCCCCGTACTTACGACAAGATGCTATGTGTCCACCTGACTGACTTGACTGCGGATACTTACTTTCCTTAGTTAAATGCGACTCCTACTTACACCCGCAAAGACCCATGTCACTGCACAATCCCATGTTTTGTTAGTGTTTTTTTATTATTATTATTTATCCTCAGCATTACAACAGCTGCAGTACGACAACTGCCACTACCAGTACATTAATACAATAAGTTCTTACCTTAAGAACGGTCAGTAATTGCCCAAGTTGAGCACTGAGACCGTCTCAAGGTTCGTTTTCTGTAGTAGCATTCCATTGTCTATTGATGTTGCTGCTATTGTTGTTGCTGTTGGCGTTATTGCTATTTTTTCTCTTTATCTTGTCTTTTCCGGTTTGTCTAGTCTCTAGGCTCGATTGTGTGCGTGCGTGCTGGATCTAGTCACGTGATAAATTCACGGTATAAAGACGAGCGGCCACGGGTCCGCTGCCCAGTTCGATTTCTCACTGAAAAAGGTAATCCATTTGTTGTCATTATTGAGATCTGCATTTTGTTTCCCGCCCACCTACCCCAGCTACACCTGAGTTTATGTTACTTTAAAAGGATAGGTCTGTAAGGTGGTTTGAAAGTCTGGAAAATCTATGTAATATACACCTAATTACATGTTGGTGTGAAGGCGTTTGCAAGAATAAACTGTTGGTCTTGCTGTATGTTAGTTAATTACATTGTATATTTCTGTTGTTAGCATGACAATAATATGTACAAGGGGTTTTGGGGCGCTGTGACGCTTTCCCCTTGGTTTCAACTATTAAGGTTATAATCCGAAAACAGGTCTGGTTATAATATGTAGGGTGGGTTCAGCCACCTGCGTGTGGTTGGTTCCCCCCACCTTTGCTGTTGAGGTTGTATTATGGATTATAATTATATAGGCTAATTCACATCATTTACACATTGTATATATATATGTATTGTATGAATTAGCTAAAAATGTGTTGGCTGAATACAAAGCTCTTTTACAAACTCATACCTGCCTTGTTACTTAACAGCAAAACTAGTCACGATTCCTAGTCATAACTCCATTACATTACCAAGGAGCCTTGTCCCATATAAATATAATTATCGTCGCCCCCTAATACCCTTCACGGCCAAAAATACGGCACCCCACACACACACACACGGCAACTCTTATGTCGCCAGAAACTGATACTGTCGGTGTCACAAACGGCGGCCAAAAACTCGGTTTATTTCCAAAACTTTACAGGAACCCTCCTCCAAGGAAATATGGCGAAAGCTATGCCGGCGAACTATGTGCGCAACCACTACTCTCTTCACGCGCCTCCCGACTAAAAACTGCGTAAACTCAAACAACCGCATTCCCACTAACAGTGTGTGCTCCGTCCCCGAGTCTAGGTCATTACTCCGGGGGCCAAGTGGTTGAACATACATGGAATGCTGTAAAAGGTTTGCCTCCAAAAACATGTATACACACATATATCTAGGATGACAAAAAGTTACTTGATAAAAGTTATTAGCCCCTAAAGACGCCCGTCCAAACCCACAACGAACTAGCGTTGTAACACTTCCCGTTTAGATAGTTTGCCCTTTTTTGAGCGATAATACCGGTTTGTTTACGCTCGAAAATTAACAGGTTCGTATCACAAACATGTCAAAAAGTAATGTCAGCAGTACGTGGATGTTTACAATCTTCTTAAATAGGAAGACAGAGGTTCTAGCAAGCAGATGTGTTGTTGCGTACCCTAAGTTTGCGCATCATCCAATTAAGATGTTTCGGCAATGTTTTGAATCCGGGCCCACCTCGATTTCGTCGTTATAATTACAGTTTGCCTAAATGTAATACCTCAGTGCATTCATTCAGTAGTTCCACATCATTTCAGGCATATAATGTTTAACAATAGTTGTGTTTAATAGCACGTTTGAGGCCCAAATAGCGTCCCGGTTTGTGCGAAACGCCTCACTGGATTACAATAAACACACAGCATTAACCTGTAAACTTCGTGTTGCTATTTTTAGTCTTTTTGTGATCAATTACATTATGAATTATAATTATTTAACATTAATTGGGGTAGTTGTTTTATGATGCTCGTTTAACACATAGGGTTTGTTATGCAGACAACTGAGCCGAGATGAATAGCCAGTCAGGAAAACGGGTGATTGATGGAATCGTGTCATTGCAACAGTCAAAGCAAAGACGCGAAGACAACATTACAGTTGACTACACAAACTGTGTAATATGCCAAGAACAAATGACCAAAGGACTATTTAATGTGCAGGTAAAAACAACACAAACATTTGTTTTGGCAATGATAGCTAGGCAGGAGGAAACTTTCCGCAAGCTGCGCGATGACGTTGCCGTGGAAAAATGGGTGGCCGACAAATCACCAAAATGGAATGCAAAACGTAGGCATGTGTACCTGAATGAAGAGTTTTAAACTCACAAATGAGAGAATGAGTGCAGCACTTCATCCGCAACAGCACACATTTCTACTAGACGAAGCACACCAACATTTGATGCAAACATGAATGCAGCAAGATTCCCCAGTCACTGTCCAATGGAGACGGAACTATGAGGTCTGCAGGTTGAAAGGCTAGCCTTGTTAAGACTCTGAAAGAAGAAACCAAGGTGGTCAGTACTCCTGGTCTACCAAAGGAGATGCGGAAGACGGCAGTGGTAGGGGACGCCATGTATGCTGTTCGCCGTTGGTCATTCCACAAAGACGAACCATTTGGAGCCATTGCAACAAGCTACAAGAGGAATCTTACACACGATGTACCTGCTGGTGCAAGTATCATACACTTTTGCTGTGACCGGTACAATGCCCAAAGCCTAAAGTCATCCGTGCAGCAACCCAGATATGCCCGGTCACGACCAGCAAGGCTGTTTGAGGTCAGTGGGCAGTACAGAGCTCCTGATCCACAGGAGTTCTTTTCAGCGTCGGCCAACAAGGCGGGACTGCTGAACTTTCTATGTGAGACATGGAGTAAGGAAGAGCAGCTAGCCCCAACGATGGGCTTGACGCGACTGTACCTGGGTGGCGGTTTCAAGGAAGAAACCAAGAGCGTGGTGATTACGCAGAGTTCAGTTATAGATGTGTCTGACCTGGAGTCAACTCAACAAGAGGCCGACACTAGAGTAATTCTTCGCACCATATACAGCGTCCGGAATGAAGGTGTTGACCGAGTGATTATCCACGCCAATGACGCAGACATCTTTGTCGTGTGCGTCTATTATGCTTGCACGCTGTTGAAAGATCTGCCTGAACTGTGGGTTCGAACTGCACCAGATAGCTATCTACCGATCCATGAGATGTGTGCTGGTCTTGGCAGATCACATTCTGCGGCTGCACAGCTATCTACCGATCCATGAGATGTGTGCTGCTCTTGGCAGATCATATTCGGCGGCTGCACCAAAGGATGCAACAGGAACTGCTCATGTGCCAAGAAAACCATTGCCTGTTACATTAGTTGTCGCTGCCAGGGATCGGTCAAAAAGTGCAGCCGTGCGATGTATGCTGCAAGGTTTGACAGCAGCGACAGCAGCGAATCAGAGAGTAACAAATAACATAAACTGGTAGCACTTCTAATGCTGAACTGTTAACCCTCCAGCAAGTAGGCTTATGCACAACCTACCTTCAAACATGTGGACATAGATAACTACTATTGTGTTAAAGTTGTGTTTGCTGAGCAACGATAAGTACTTTCAAGGGAGAAATCGATCCCTGTTGTGGTTACGCATGAGAATTGGTTGTTTACGCCCTACCTGACCTAGTGGTAACAAGATTGTCTTATGTTCTGTTAATTTGGAGGTAAATGTTTTCAGACTACTTATAAACTAGTGTTACCTAAAGCAGTGTTATTTAATATGTTAAAGTAAAATAAAATAAAAACTGTTAATATTTGAACACGGCGATTTTCCTTTATTTTGCTTGACGGTTGTGTTTAAGGGGTAGGGGAAGGAAATCGCCTACATTTTGGTTAAAAAGTCATGGATTTTAATACCATTCGTTCCTATGTAAAGTAGATTCATAGGAGATACAAATGTAATACAAATGGGACATATGGGCCTCATTTTAACAAACATGTGTGAATTATATTCGAAAAATACAAAAAAATAACCTGAAAAGCAATGCATTTTAAACCACTATTTCGTATCTGGCCAACTCGATTTAATTTTCATTTGGCACAATTTAGCTGCATTAGTAACACTGACTTAACTGGTACATATACAGATTGTAAAAACGTCACCAAACTTCCAGAGGAAGTGTAAATAACACATTTGATGATGACCATAAAAATCACCTTTTAGCGTATATGGGCGTGTTGTTTAAGTGCTGTTTACATGTTTCCGGTAACTGTTTTTCAAGGTTGTCCACCTAGGTTAATTACGATCCTAGATATATGTCGATATAATTTTTGGAGGCAAACCTTTTAAGGCATTTCATGTCTTCTTTCACAAACAAACTGCATTTGCCCCCCCCCCTGGCTATAAGGTATTTATATTTACATTGATACCCTTCCGGGTGAAACGTGGAACGTTGTGCAGTGAGCGTTTGACCCGGATTACAGGCCGACCCACTATGCACCGATTTATGACATATTTTCACACACGTCATTACAGCTATTATAGCTTGAGTTGTCATTATTTAGGACCAGTCGCACTGATATGTATTTGTAATGGTGTTTGGCGCTAGATTTACAGATTGCACAAAATCATTGGTTGCGTCTCGCGTAGAACTAAGCTTAAGGTAGGTTTCACTTTTTATAGTTATAGATTCAAGGGGTATCCCATTGTGCAATACAATCTGCAGATTGCGCAAGTTAATTAACACGCAATCTGGTGATGGGTGCGCAATCTGCAGATGTACGCTCAATGTGCGGTTCTTTGCGTATCCGAGGAATGTGCAGATTCATCAACTTCCTTACACAGAAGTACAATAACATCACGCAACACCTGCCGAACAGATGCTGCAAGGTATGTAGACCTGAAATATTGTGAAGAATTGAAAATGCGCAAAATTGGTTATTCAAAAAGGTGTGCTTGGAGGCCGATACTAAGCCAGCTGCCGACGATGATGCTGCACATGATGGCGATGACATGGCACGTCGACCTGCACACGACCCATGGCACGGGGAAGTGCGAGATCAACCACTATGTTGTACACCCGATGTCATATAATACACATTATTCTTTTACATTTATGCAATACAATCAATCAATCACAATACTTTATTGTTCCTTGGGAGAGAAATTCATTTGGAGTGTAGCAGCATATTAAAACAAATAAAATAAATGTACATGCAATATAAAAATGTAAAAATATAAAATAGTAATAAAAGTTATATTAGTTAAATAAATAAGTTTAAATTAGTTAAGTCACACAAATTTACAAAGTTAAATCATCTCACAAATCATCTCAGGCTCAATCAGTGTCAGGGGAACAATTGAGTTTCGAGGGCGATTCAATTTACAGTGAGGGAATTGAAAGCGGCGGCCAGAAGGAAGTAGTTTATAACATGGAAACAGGGGATGTTCGGGGTCTGAGGAGACATTCCTTCCCTTTTTCTCTGCCCGTTGCCTGCACAGATCCTCTACACTGGTCTGCTTTTTTTCCACCACCTTGCCACTAACCCTGACTGTTCGTGCCAGAGTGTTGCGATGCAGATAATCAGGCCGCCGTACCACACAAGGAACCCAAATGTAATAGAGCTTTCGATGTAGCATCTGTAGAAAGTTTGAAGAACATGTGTGCTGACACTGAGTGACCTGAGCTTGCGTAAGAAATACAGCTTTTGCTGGCACTTTCTGTTAATTATCGCTGTATTTTCACCAAATGTGAGCTTTGCATCAATGTTAATGCCGATATACTTGTATTCATCTACTCTCCTTACACACTCTCCATTAATGAATAGTCTCTTGGGAGGAATAGGATTTTGTTTTTAATCTATTATGTGTTCCTCAGTTTTACGAACGTTCAGGTCTAGGAAATGATTGCCACACGACACTGTGAAATCAGCTACAGCGCACGCACACACTTGATCAGAGCCGGATAGGCCGACGATAGCTGTGTGATCGCTGTATTTTATGAACTTGTTGTCTGTGTAGAGTGTGAACAGAACAGGGGAGATCACCGAACCCTGGGGGGCACCGGTGAAAGTGAAGAGTGAGCTCGACACAGCACCATTATAACACACTACTTGCTTACGCTCAATAAGGAACTGGTTTACCCACAAGATGATGTCAATATGCATGTGAACCCACAGTTCACATGCATATTGACAAGTTTACTCATCATGATGTGTGGCTGGATGGTGTTGAAAGCCGACGAAAAGTCAATAAAGACTCCTGGCAAACGACTTGGGCTTTTCCATGTGAGTATACACTATGACATAGAGCGAGGAATGGAGTGAATACACGTGGCTCCACCATCTGACCAACTGATATGACAACCTTTTCACACGTGGCAAATGGTCTAAACGGTGCCGCCACCAAGCGGCCAACTGCTAAGTTATTTATATTTGCAGTGACGCCCTTCCAGTTCAAGTACACTCAGGTTGCATTTCCAACTCGGGCCAATATTGATCCAATGAATGGCATGTCATATTTTTGTGATGTGTCCCGGGCCAACAATTGGTCCACCAATCATAGACGGATCCAGAGGGCCTGGGTGGTAGACCATTTGGCTTGCCCGTAGACCATTTTGAATGGGCCCACGTGACCGTGTCCCTAGACCCTTGGGAATGTGCCCCCGCTCCGGTTATAACAAGTTGTCGTTATGCCGACGCGGCGGCGAAAAAATCAACGCCACCCCCCTCGTCTTCTGATTACATCAGTCGAGGCGAAATAGGAGACAGTGCGAGACAGCGAAAAGAAGGTGAAATTGCGGCCGCGCAGTGACACAACATTTTCAACAGCTCCTCCCCCGCACCCCTTCCCGTGTCACCATGCAGTCGAGCCGAGGCAGCAGAGAAGCTGAAGTTTAGCCGGCGCAGAAGCGAAACATGTTCTACACCATTTGGTTCCAGTGGAGGTTTTGTGCCCCCCCGCCCCCAAGACTATCCTCTTTGAATCCGCTCCTGACAATGGCAACATGTTGCTTAGCCCAGCCAAAACCGGACTACAGTAAAGTAAAAAAAAGTAAGTTCTTGCATAGCATCACATCCTGTCACTGGGACTGCTCAGAGCACGTTATACTTTAATCCCAGGCAAATATGTTCAATCGTACACCATCTTGACTTATCTCGGAAGCATTCAGCCACGCTACAATTAATGCGCAAATACTTTTGTACACGAATGTCCACCACGTGTACATGACAAATAGTCAAAGCGGTGCCGCCACCAAGTGACCAACTATTACGTTTTGTCAACCTCGGCCCAAGACGGAAATGCTATCTGGGTAGTATAGCATCCATGTGTATAGCAATGGTTTAGCATGTATAGCAATTGTGCGTCTGGGGGATTTTATATTTTTGTATTAAGTGACTTTTTTTCTAATTCCAGTTCTGTTCTCCACGGTGCTCCGACAGTTGCTCACCGGACAGTTGCTCACCAAGGAAATAAAAAAGCGGACAGTTGCTCACCCTTACACAAAAGCGGACAGTTGCTCGCCCTTACAAAAACTAAGCGTTTCAATTTATTTACTCTGAACACAAACCCATTACCACCGGATGGTGAATCGACCTTTCACGATATGTCATTGACTTTTAACAGGTTCTCTGACGGAAAATGTTTTTGTTAGTACGTAATACTGGTGAGAGTACTGGTGGCGGTACTAGTGTAATTTCATATCCGTCAGAAATATTATGTTTGCACCAGTATGTATCGCTTAGCAATGCCGTGTGTCAATTCTAAGACGTGAGCATTTCCTTAGTATAGACACACATGTTTCGTGGGGAGTACCTGTAAGTCTTTGTCTTGCACCACACGAGCCAGGTGTGCCCCTGTATAGTTTATGTTCAAGAATAATTGCTAATTGTAAACAACAGATTCAACTTGAATTAATCACCCTACGTGGTTCCTGTGACAGTTCTCCAAGTAGAGGTCATAAGGTGACACCACTCACACATAAATACCCCTCGCTCCTACCCTACACATAAACATCCTTCGTTCCTACCCCAAACATAAACATCCTTCGTTCCTACCCCAAACATAAACACCCCCTCCTACCCCACACATAAACACCACTTCCTTCTTCCCCAAATATAAATACCCCTCGCCCCTACCCAGCACATAAGCATCCCTCACTCCTACCCCGCACATAAACACCCCTCGCCCCTACATCACACATAAACACCCCTCGCTACTACCTCACCCATAAACACCCCTCGTTCCTTTCCAGCACATAAACACCCCTCACCCCTACACTGTACTTAAACACCCTTCACTACTACACCATATATATATACACGCCTCCCTCCTACCTCACACATAAACACACCTCGCTATTATGACACTCAAAAACACCCCTCGCTACTACCTTACTCATGAACATCCCTCGTTCCTTCCCCACACATAAAAACCCCTCGCTCCTACACCACACATAAATACCCCTCAATCTTACTCCACATATAAACATCCCTTGCTCCTGCCTCACACATAAACACCCTCGCTCCTACTCTACACAAGAACAGCGCTCGCTCCTACCTCACAAATAAACACCCCTCGCCCCTACCCAGCATATAAACACCCCTCACTCCTACATCACTCGTAAACACCCCTCGTTTGTTCCCCACACATAAACCCCCCTGGCTACTACGCCAAACATAAACACCCTTCACTCCTATCCCATACAGAAACATCCCTTGCTCCTATCCCACACGAAGACACCCCTCGCTCCTACCTCACACATAAACACCCACTCTCCTACCACACACATAAACAAAAAAACCCGCCCCTACCCAGTACATCAACACTCCACGCTCCTACCCACACATAAACACTCCACCCTCCTACCTCACACATAAACACCCTTCGCTCGATCCTCACAAAGAAACACCCCTCATTCCTACCTCACACATAAAGATCCCTCGCCCCTACCCAGCACACAAAAAACCCTTATTCCTGCTCCGCACAGAAACAACCCTCGCCGGTACCTCAATCATAAACACCCCTCGCACATACCCCACACATAAACAGCCCTCAATCCTACTCGCACATAACCACCCATCGCTCCTACCTCAAACATAAACACCTCTGGCTCCTATCTCACACACAACCATCCCTCACTACTACCCCGCAAATTTACACCCCTCACTTATACCCAGCACATAAACACCCCTGGCTCCTACCCCACACATATACACCCTCCCTCCTCTCCCAAACATAAACACCCCTCCCTCTCTCACAAATAAACACCCATCGCTCCTACCTCACAGATAAACACATCTCGCTCCTACACCACACATAACATCCATCTCTCCTATTCCACACAAAAACACCCCTCGTTCCTACCTCACAAATAAACACCCCTAAACAACCCTCCCTCCTACCTCACACATAAACACCACTCGCTAATATGTCACTCATAAACACCCCTTGTACATTCCTCACACATAAACACCCCTCGCTCCTATCCCACACGTAGACACTCTCGCTCCTACCCCACACATAAACACCCCTCGCTCCTACCCCACATATGTACACCCCTCGATCTTACCGCACACATAAACATCCTTCGCTCCCACCTCACACATAGACACTCTCGATCTTACCCCACACATAAACACTCCTCGCTCCTACCTCACACATAAACACCTTTCGCTCCTACCTCACACATAGACACTCTCGCTCTTACCCTACAATTAAATACCCTCTCTCCTACCCCACATATAAATAACCCTCGCTCCTACTCACACATAAACAACCCTTGCCCCTACTTCACTCAAAAACACCATTCGCTCCTGCCTCACACATAAACACCATCGCTCCTACCTCACAAATAAATATCCCTCGCCCCTACCGAGTATATAAACACCCCTCGCTCCTACCCGGACATAGACACCCTTCGCTCGTACCTCACAAAGAAACGCCCCTCGCTCCTACCTCACTCATCAACACCCCTCGCGCCTACCCCACACATAAACAGCCCTCAATCCTACCCGCATATACCACCCATCGCTCCTACCTCAAACATGAACAGCTCTGACTCCTACCTCACACACAAACACCCCTCACTACTATCCCGCAAATATACACCCCCTCACTGGTAACCCGCACATAAACACCCCTGGCTCTTACCCGACACATACACACCAGCCTCCTATCCCACACATTGACACCCCTCCCTCCCTCACAAATAAACACCCCTCGCTCCTACCTCACACATAAACACCCCTTGCTCCTTCCCCACACATAAACACCCATCGCACCTACCTCACACAGAAACATCCCTCCCTCCTACCTTACTCATAAACACCCCTCGCCCCTACCTCACTCATAAACACCACTCGTTCCTACCTCACAAATAAACACATTTCACTCCTACCCCGCACATAAACACCCCTCGTTCCTACAACACACGTAACACCCCTCACTCCTACCCCGCATTTAAACGGTAATGAAGATGGCGATCGAGAGGCCACACGAGAAATAAGTGCCATCTACGTGAAATCCGGAATGGCCATCAACTCAACATCATTGACTGACAACAACGACATTGAGATACTCACTGTCAACATTGACAACATTACCATCATATCTTACTACATACCAACAAATGGACAGTTTCAGTTCGTGAGCCCAGCCACACTGGACAAGCGCTATGCTATGTGGCTGCAGAGTATGCATACCCTATATGGGAGCGCTCAGCCCAAGCGAAAAAATTGAACCCGACACTGAATGACACCTACCGACTGATCACAGGTTGCCTGAAAACAACCAACACCAACAGCCTGCACGTACTTGCTGGAATCGTCCTACCAGACATCTGGAGAGCGTTAGCAAGTCGAACAGACCGAACAGAAGAAGAATGACTCAAGACATCCTCTCCAAGGACACACAGGTATTGCACTCCGTCAGAAATATCGGAGGAGCTTCATAGCATCGACGGAACCCATCGACACCAATACACCAACAACACGTGTGAAGATGTTACAAGAACGACTCGACTTTCTTGACGCCGGCGTGCACATGAACATGCGCACCGAAAAACACCTATCTGCTGGTGCAGTGAACGACTTGATCACCTGGAAAGCTCTAAACCGACTACGTACACAGGTTGGCTGGTCGAGAACCAATATGATTAAATGGGGCTACACCAATGGCACTGGGAAATGTGACTGTGGCTTTAGGCTGACCATGCAACACCTTCTGGTCTGCGTAACAATAGAGAGCCTATGCTCTGCCCTAGACCTGATTATAGCTAATGACATCGCCACCAAAAGTGCCAAACATCGGCTGCACATTGTGTGATAGTGGATGGACACGAATGATGAATCCTACCTCACAAATAAACACCCCTCCCTCCTACCCCACACATAAACAACTCTAAGTCCTACCTCATACAAAAACACCCCTTACTCCTACCTCACAAATAAACACACCTCGCTCCTACACCGCACACAAATACCCCTCGCTCCTACCTCAAACATACACACCCCTCACTCCTACCCCACATATAAACATCCCTCGTTTCTACCTTCTATTTAAACTCCTCTCGCTTCTATCCCACGCATAAACACCCCTCGCACCTACCCCACACATAAACACCCCTCTCTCCCACCTCAAACACATACACCCCAAACAAGACCTCATCGCACAGCTGTGCAAAAGCACAACTGTAAAATACTGTGCCTCCAAGAGACACACCGAGGACCAAACAACAACCGGCGCCACATTCCCGGAATGAAGATGGTGATCGAGAGGCCACACGAGAAATACGGAAGTGCCATCTACGTGAAATCCTGACTGGCCATCAACACAACATCATTGACTGACAACAACGACATTGAGATACTCACTGTCAACATTGACATGTCCATCATTTCTACCTACAAACCATCAAATGGACAGTTTCAGCTCGTGAGGCCAGGCACAATAGACTGCAACCAGACATATATGGTCATCGGCGATTTCAATAGCCACATCACTACTTGGGAATACAATACCACGGATGAGAATGGCTACCGGGTGGAAGAATGGGCCGTTGCCCACAAACTGAGTTTAATACACGACCCTAAGCGTCACTGCCCCTGGACGATGGAAAAGGTGATATAACCAGGACCTTTTCTTCGTCAGCAACAATATTTCGCGCATGATCAGCAAAGCGTTGCTGGACCCGATACCACACACCCAACACTAACAAATCGCCGTTGTAGTATCACCAAAACCCACGCCCGTCCGACGTCTCTTCTACTTCAAAAACGTCAACTGGGACGGCTTCACAACAGATTTCGACAAAACGGTATGAAACATCCGTCCATCCCCTGGAAACTACGAAGGCAGGCCAGACCACCGCCAGAAAGCACATCTCACGCTGATGCAGAACGAACTATGTACCAGGTTTTACCGCAGACCTAGCCAACCAGTATGATAATTACATCCAGTTGTTCGTAGACAACTCCTTCGCCACAGCTACCATCACGGCAGGAGAAGAACTAGCGCAGGGGCTGGCCACAGCGGAAAACGTGGCAAACGGTTCTCGAGAACATTAACATGACAACAGCTAAAAAGCCTGGTCGTTGATCAGGAACATGAGCAATGACCCATAGAAAGCAGACCAACACAACAACCTAACACCGGATCAAGTCCACAACAACCTAACACCGGATCAAGTCCACAACAACCTAACACCGGATCAAGTCGCACATCAACTCCTGGAAAATGGAAAAACACGACACAAACAGCGGCAAATCAAGTTGAAGCGAGAAGATCACGAAAACCACCATTTCGATGCCGATTTTATTGTCAATGAATTTAGAAACTCGCTAAAACATCTCAAGAATGGAAAAGCCGCTGGACTTGATAAAATCTTGAGTGAGGTGATCAAGCACTTAGGACCCATAACAATGAGATGGGTTTTGAACTTGTTCAACACTTGCGCAAGAACACACCGCATCCCGAGGTTCTGGAGACAATCATGCGTTGTTGTCATCCTGAAGCCTGGAAAGGACCCATCAAGCTCGTAGAGCTTCAGACCAATCTCGCTCTTCTGCCACCTGTACAAACTGTAAGAGCGACTGATACAGAGCCGCCTCTCCACCATCGTAGAACAACACCTCATCCCGGAGCAGGCAGGTTTCCACCCAGGCAAGTCTTGAACTGGCCGGGTATTAACCCTCACCCAGCACATCGAGGACGGTTTTGAACGTGGCAGAATCACAGGCGTAGTGCTAATAGATCTCTATGCAGCCTACGACACCGTAAAACACCGAAGATTGCTCGAGAATGTCTACAACATGACAACGGATGACCACTTGGTATTTATGATCCACACTCTCCTGGAGAACCGTTGGTTTTAAGTGGAACTCGGAGGGAAGCGGAGCAGATGGCGATTACAAAGGAACGGCTTACGACAGGGAAGTGTCCTCGCACCGCTACTCTTCAAAATATACACGAATGATCAGCCTATCCACCCGATCACGCGCAGCTTCGTGTGTGCGGACGATCTCGCCGTCACTACCCTGGGTACAGATTTTACTTCGATCGAGGAAATCCTATTATCAGCACTCGGGGGAATATTAATACACCGACCTATTCCGGTCAAATCCAACAAAGACACATGTGATTTTTTTCCAACTACGCAACCGCGAATGCACCAGACAGTTGAACATCAACTGGAATGGAGTCAAGCTAGCCCATTGTGCCTACGCGGTATATCTTGGTGTCACATTAGACCTAACACTATTGTTCAAAGCGCACATCGAAAAGAACAAAGGGAAAGTTGAAACCAGAAATGACATAATCCGCAAACTCAGAAACTCAAAATGGAGAGCAACTCCAACGACAATCCGAGAATCCGCTCTAGCGATGTGCTACTCGGCTGCAGAGTATGAATGCCTTATATGGGAGCGTTCAGCCCACGCGAAGAAATTGAACGCGAGACTGAATGACACCTGCCGACTGATCACAGGTTGCCTGAAATCAACGAACACTAAAAGCCTGCACGTATTTACCGGAATCGCCCCACCAGACACCAGGAGGGCGGTGGCAAGTCGAACAGAGCGAACACGGCAGAAGAATAACTCAAGTCATCCTCTCCAAGTACACATCGGTGCTGCACCCCGACTGAACTCTCGACGGAACTTCATAGCGTCGACGGAGCCCATCGACACCACTACATCAAAAACTACCGTCACTCCTATCTCACGTATAGACAACCTAGCTCCTACCCAGAACATAAACATCCCTCCCTCCTACCTCACACATAAACACCACGCAATCCTACCCCACAGATAAACACCCCTCCCTCCTACACTATATTTCAACACCCCTCGCACCTACTTACACACACAAACAACTTTCGCTCCTACTTCAGACATAAACACCCCTCCCATCTACCTCACACATAAATACCCCTCCCACCTACCTCACACATAAACACCCCTCCCACCTACCCCAATATAAACACCTGTAGTTTTCAATGTAACCATATTCGTATCCTTTTAATAGCTACGAAGCAACACACAGCTTCACGTACTTGTCATTTGGCGTTGGACCCCAGAAATCGACGGAGACAAGAAGCCAAGGTCCTGGTGGGCGTTAGAACATTTTCAGTGGTTGCTGCTGAGCGATCTTGGTGTGTATGGTGGAACACATGCATTCAGACGTGGGACGTAATAACGCCCGTGAATCTTGTGGTGTTAGTCTTAGAAGAAAGATATACTATTGTATATTCTGGTAGAACTGCAACGTGATTGCAAAGTTTAGTCGTAGAAAATCATAGAGATGTGAACACTTGCATCGAACATACCAGGTTGGGACAGTGCAATAATTCAAGGACATATACGGCAGCAGTAACTCATCGATTTTCTGTGATAGAAACAATGGACTTGATTAGTAAAGACAATGAACTTGATTACTAAAACAATGGACTTGAATACTAAAGACAATGGACTTGATTAATAGAGACAATGGACTTGAATACTAACGACAGTGGACTTGAATACTAAAGACAATGGACTTGAATACTAAAGACAATGGACTCGATTATTAAAGACAATGGACTTGAATACTAACGACAATGGACTTGATTACTAAAACAATGGACTTGAATACTAAAGACAATGGACTTGATTATTAAAGACAATGGACTTGAATACTAAAGACAATGGACTAGATTACTAAAACAATATACTTCAATACTAAAAACAGTGGACTTGATTATTAAAGACAATGGACTTGAATACTAAAGACAATGGACTAGATTACTAAAACAATATACTTGAATACTAAAAACAGTGGACTTGATTATTAAAGACAATGGACTTGAATACTAAATACAATGGACTTTAATACTAAAGATAATGGACTTGATTACTAAAGACGATGGACTTGAATACTAAAGACAATATACTTGATTACTAAAGACAATGGACTTGAATACTAAAGACAATGGACTTGGTTACTAAAGACAATGAACTATATTACTAAAGACAATGGACTGGAATATTAAAGACAATTTGTACTTGATTACAAAAGACAATGGACTTGGTTACTAAAGATAATGGACTTTATTACTAAAGACAATGGACTTGATTACTAAAGACAATGTAGTTGGATACTAAAGACAATGGACTTGGTTACAAAAGACAATGGACTTTATTACTAAAGACAATGGACTTGATTACTATAGACAATGGACTTGACTACTAAAGACAATGGACTTGGTTACTAAAGACAATGGACTTTATTACTAAAGACAATGGACTTGATTACTAAAGACAATGGACTTGACTACTAAAGACAATGGACTTGATTACTAAAGACAGTGGACTTGACTACTAAAGACAATGCACTTGATTACTAAAGACAATGGACTTGATTACCTCTGTATGATTTTTACAAGTTGGACATTCATACTAGTTTTCATCTATTGATGTGGGATTAATCTATGAAATCTGAACGTTCAAAGTACAAGTGTAACACTAATTTACCATTAATCGCATGATGCACGTTAGCAATGTTATTAGTAGCTTATTAATTTGTCGACTGTAACCTAAACATATTGGAGGTTCAATCTAAAGAAAGGTGTGATGTAGTATTAAATGTAACCATAGTCTTATCCTTTTAATAGCTAGGTAGCAACATACAGCTTCACGTACTTGTATGAGAAAATAAGATAAACAAGTGAGTGCTCTAGGCATCTGGGGTCAGCACACTGTTGGACTTCCTGCTTGATTACAGACGAAACAAAGTGCAGTATATTTTTGAGAAATGACTTTTTATAATATTCACTTGCTCTGACATAAGTGCACTTGAGTAGTCAGATTTCTAGATGTGATTGTTGAAGCTGTTGACAGTAAAATGGTGTCTTTTTAGCTGATTTTACTAAGCGGAAGGGTATCTGGCAGCAATTTGGCTAGTTGACACTTTAGCTGGATTACTGCCTGCATCCAGTTGTAAATATTGACGGGTGTCATACATACAGGCATTTTGCAAGAGCTAGAGATATGAGATTTTGACTAAACTCGACCAGCATGTCAATGAGATGATAATAACAGCAGGTGAGAAGTTTAAGAAACTTTATAGGTCACGTTTTCTTATAATCACACAAAACATTAACATGGTCGCCAATGGGAAACCTGACAGTGTGCTGACCCCAATTAAAGTCCCTAGCAAGGGAAACACGCTATAGTCATTGCACAATCACGGAGGACGCATTTTACTTCAAATATCTTGAAACAATTACTGAAAATACGTGTATGGCAAAACTGCAGTTGAATGGAACAAACCGTTTTTGGATATTACAGACTTCTCACCAGTCTGCAAGTCCAAATCACAGCGACGGAACACATGTCTTATAAGGGGGGTGGGGTGCGTATGCCAGTAGTTAAGCCTCAATTTGAGAATACGTATGAAAATGAACCAATAACATTGCAGCAGGGTGATTCATCAATCGTTTTTTGTTTACTTCAGCTGACTAAACACACGTGAAGATGTTGTAATTGACCCTAATGAAGTCTGAGGACAGTGATTAGCTGGAGTCAGCCATAGCCGGAGCCTGTTATCAGATCTGTCTACTGACTGGACCTTCTGGCCAATCAAGCAAGTGGCATTGTTTTCTGAATGTCTGCTAATTAGGCTGTGTAATATTATGTAATTGAAATGCTTAAGACGTCAGGCCTTTGAGGAATTCACACCCTAAGGTGACTTTTTGTTGATGTTTACCTTTGTAAATAGGGCACAAGGTCAACAAATAAATACAAATTTGAATGTAACGTAACAACTGGCTGTATTGAATTTTCTTATAAAACACATATTTGACTTTCTGGAAAACTTTATTAGGAGTTCATAGTGCCACCTGAGAACATTGTGCTGGATTACAAATTGTCCAACGGCGAAGTGCTGATTTTTATGGTGCCTTGCCAAGTTTGGTGGCACCTTTGAAATGTGCATAAAACACAAACACCTGGAGGGATTACAAAAAATAAAATTGCAGAGTGCTTGTAACATTGGTGCCTATAAAGTGTGTTGTTTTCAACATTTTCTCCAAAATTGCCATACCTATTTAAGTCCCTAGCAAGGGAAACACGCTATAGTCATTGCACAATCACGGAGGACGCATTTTACTTCAAATATCTTGAAACAATTACTGAAAATACGTGTATGGCAAAACTGCAGTTGAATGGAACAAACCGTTTTTGGATATTACAGACTTCTCACCAGTCTGCAAGTCCAAATCACAGCGACGGAACACATGTCTTATAAGGGGGGTGGGGTGCGTATGCCAGTAGTTAAGCCTCAATTTGAGAATACGTATGAAAATGAACCAATAACATTGCAGCAGGGTGATTCATCAATCGTTTTTTGTTTACTTCAGCTGACTAAACACACGTGAAGATGTTGTAATTGACCCTAATGAAGTCTGAGGACAGTGATTAGCTGGAGTCAGCCATAGCCGGAGCCTGTTATCAGATCTGTCTACTGACTGGACCTTCTGGCCAATCAAGCAAGTGGCATTGTTTTCTGAATGTCTGCTAATTAGGCTGTGTAATATTATGTAATTGAAATGCTTAAGACGTCAGGCCTTTGAGGAATTCACACCCTAAGGTGACTTTTTGTTGATGTTTACCTTTGTAAATAGGGCACAAGGTCAACAAATAAATACAAATTTGAATGTAACGTAACAACTGGCTGTATTGAATTTTCTTATAAAACACATATTTGACTTTCTGGAAAACTTTATTAGGAGTTCATAGTGCCACCTGAGAACATTGTGCTGGATTACAAATTGTCCAACGGCGAAGTGCTGATTTTTATGGTGCCTTGCCAAGTTTGGTGGCACCTTTGAAATGTGCATAAAACACAAACACCTGGAGGGATTACAAAAAATAAAATTGCAGAGTGCTTGTAACATTGGTGCCTATAAAGTGTGTTGTTTTCAACATTTTCTCCAAAATTGCCATACCTATTTAAGTCCCTAGCAAGGGAAACACGCTATAGTCATTGCACAATCACGGAGGACGCATTTTACTTCAAATATCTTGAAACAATTACTGAAAATACGTGTATGGCAAAACTGCAGTTGAATGGAACAAACCGTTTTTGGATATTACAGACTTCTCACCAGTCTGCAAGTCCAAATCACAGCGACGGAACACATGTCTTATAAGGGGGGTGGGGTGCGTATGCCAGTAGTTAAGCCTCAATTTGAGAATACGTATGAAAATGAACCAATAACATTGCAGCAGGGTGATTCATCAATCGTTTTTTGTTTACTTCAGCTGACTAAACACACGTGAAGATGTTGTAATTGACCCTAATGAAGTCTGAGGACAGTGATTAGCTGGAGTCAGCCATAGCCGGAGCCTGTTATCAGATCTGTCTACTGACTGGACCTTCTGGCCAATCAAGCAAGTGGCATTGTTTTCTGAATGTCTGCTAATTAGGCTGTGTAATATTATGTAATTGAAATGCTTAAGACGTCAGGCCTTTGAGGAATTCACACCCTAAGGTGACTTTTTGTTGATGTTTACCTTTGTAAATAGGGCACAAGGTCAACAAATAAATACAAATTTGAATGTAACGTAACAACTGGCTGTATTGAATTTTCTTATAAAACACATATTTGACTTTCTGGAAAACTTTATTAGGAGTTCATAGTGCCACCTGAGAACATTGTGCTGGATTACAAATTGTCCAACGGCGAAGTGCTGATTTTTATGGTGCCTTGCCAAGTTTGGTGGCACCTTTGAAATGTGCATAAAACACAAACACCTGGAGGGATTACAAAAAATAAAATTGCAGAGTGCTTGTAACATTGGTGCCTATAAAGTGTGTTGTTTTCAACATTTTCTCCAAAATTGCCATACCTATTTAAGTCCCTAGCAAGGGAAACACGCTATAGTCATTGCACAATCACGGAGGACGCATTTTACTTCAAATATCTTGAAACAATTACTGAAAATACGTGTATGGCAAAACTGCAGTTGAATGGAACAAACCGTTTTTGGATATTACAGACTTCTCACCAGTCTGCAAGTCCAAATCACAGCGACGGAACACATGTCTTATAAGGGGGGTGGGGTGCGTATGCCAGTAGTTAAGCCTCAATTTGAGAATACGTATGAAAATGAACCAATAACATTGCAGCAGGGTGATTCATCAATCGTTTTTTGTTTACTTCAGCTGACTAAACACACGTGAAGATGTTGTAATTGACCCTAATGAAGTCTGAGGACAGTGATTAGCTGGAGTCAGCCATAGCCGGAGCCTGTTATCAGATCTGTCTACTGACTGGACCTTCTGGCCAATCAAGCAAGTGGCATTGTTTTCTGAATGTCTGCTAATTAGGCTGTGTAATATTATGTAATTGAAATGCTTAAGACGTCAGGCCTTTGAGGAATTCACACCCTAAGGTGACTTTTTGTTGATGTTTACCTTTGTAAATAGGGCACAAGGTCAACAAATAAATACAAATTTGAATGTAACGTAACAACTGGCTGTATTGAATTTTCTTATAAAACACATATTTGACTTTCTGGAAAACTTTATTAGGAGTTCATAGTGCCACCTGAGAACATTGTGCTGGATTACAAATTGTCCAACGGCGAAGTGCTGATTTTTATGGTGCCTTGCCAAGTTTGGTGGCACCTTTGAAATGTGCATAAAACACAAACACCTGGAGGGATTACAAAAAATAAAATTGCAGAGTGCTTGTAACATTGGTGCCTATAAAGTGTGTTGTTTTCAACATTTTCTCCAAAATTGCCATACCTATTTAAGCCCCTAGCAAGGGAAACACGCTATAGTCATTGCACAATCACGGAGGACGCATTTTACTTCAAATATCTTGAAACAATTACTGAAAATACGTGTATGGCAAAACTGCAGTTGAATGGAACAAACCGTTTTTGGATATTACAGACTTCTCACCAGTCTGCAAGTCCAAATCACAGCGACGGAACACATGTCTTATAAGGGGGGTGGGGTGCGTATGCCAGTAGTTAAGCCTCAATTTGAGAATACGTATGAAAATGAACCAATAACATTGCAGCAGGGTGATTCATCAATCGTTTTTTGTTTACTTCAGCTGACTAAACACACGTGAAGATGTTGTAATTGACCCTAATGAAGTCTGAGGACAGTGATTAGCTGGAGTCAGCCATAGCCGGAGCCTGTTATCAGATCTGTCTACTGACTGGACCTTCTGGCCAATCAAGCAAGTGGCATTGTTTTCTGAATGTCTGCTAATTAGGCTGTGTAATATTATGTAATTGAAATGCTTAAGACGTCAGGCCTTTGAGGAATTCACACCCTAAGGTGACTTTTTGTTGATGTTTACCTTTGTAAATAGGGCACAAGGTCAACAAATAAATACAAATTTGAATGTAACGTAACAACTGGCTGTATTGAATTTTCTTATAAAACACATATTTGACTTTCTGGAAAACTTTATTAGGAGTTCATAGTGCCACCTGAGAACATTGTGCTGGATTACAAATTGTCCAACGGCGAAGTGCTGATTTTTATGGTGCCTTGCCAAGTTTGGTGGCACCTTTGAAATGTGCATAAAACACAAACACCTGGAGGGATTACAAAAAATAAAATTGCAGAGTGCTTGTAACATTGGTGCCTATAAAGTGTGTTGTTTTCAACATTTTCTCCAAAATTGCCATACCTATTTAAGTCCCTAGCAAGGGAAACACGCTATAGTCATTGCACAATCACGGAGGACGCATTTTACTTCAAATATCTTGAAACAATTACTGAAAATACGTGTATGGCAAAACTGCAGTTGAATGGAACAAACCGTTTTTGGATATTACAGACTTCTCACCAGTCTGCAAGTCCAAATCACAGCGACGGAACACATGTCTTATAAGGGGGGTGGGGTGCGTATGCCAGTAGTTAAGCCTCAATTTGAGAATACGTATGAAAATGAACCAATAACATTGCAGCAGGGTGATTCATCAATCGTTTTTTGTTTACTTCAGCTGACTAAACACACGTGAAGATGTTGTAATTGACCCTAATGAAGTCTGAGGACAGTGATTAGCTGGAGTCAGCCATAGCCGGAGCCTGTTATCAGATCTGTCTACTGACTGGACCTTCTGGCCAATCAAGCAAGTGGCATTGTTTTCTGAATGTCTGCTAATTAGGCTGTGTAATATTATGTAATTGAAATGCTTAAGACGTCAGGCCTTTGAGGAATTCACACCCTAAGGTGACTTTTTGTTGATGTTTACCTTTGTAAATAGGGCACAAGGTCAACAAATAAATACAAATTTGAATGTAACGTAACAACTGGCTGTATTGAATTTTCTTATAAAACACATATTTGACTTTCTGGAAAACTTTATTAGGAGTTCATAGTGCCACCTGAGAACATTGTGCTGGATTACAAATTGTCCAACGGCGAAGTGCTGATTTTTATGGTGCCTTGCCAAGTTTGGTGGCACCTTTGAAATGTGCATAAAACACAAACACCTGGAGGGATTACAAAAAATAAAATTGCAGAGTGCTTGTAACATTGGTGCCTATAAAGTGTGTTGTTTTCAACATTTTCTCCAAAATTGCCATACCTATTTAAGTCCCTAGCAAGGGAAACACGCTATAGTCATTGCACAATCACGGAGGACGCATTTTACTTCAAATATCTTGAAACAATTACTGAAAATACGTGTATGGCAAAACTGCAGTTGAATGGAACAAACCGTTTTTGGATATTACAGACTTCTCACCAGTCTGCAAGTCCAAATCACAGCGACGGAACACATGTCTTATAAGGGGGGTGGGGTGCGTATGCCAGTAGTTAAGCCTCAATTTGAGAATACGTATGAAAATGAACCAATAACATTGCAGCAGGGTGATTCATCAATCGTTTTTTGTTTACTTCAGCTGACTAAACACACGTGAAGATGTTGTAATTGACCCTAATGAAGTCTGAGGACAGTGATTAGCTGGAGTCAGCCATAGCCGGAGCCTGTTATCAGATCTGTCTACTGACTGGACCTTCTGGCCAATCAAGCAAGTGGCATTGTTTTCTGAATGTCTGCTAATTAGGCTGTGTAATATTATGTAATTGAAATGCTTAAGACGTCAGGCCTTTGAGGAATTCACACCCTAAGGTGACTTTTTGTTGATGTTTACCTTTGTAAATAGGGCACAAGGTCAACAAATAAATACAAATTTGAATGTAACGTAACAACTGGCTGTATTGAATTTTCTTATAAAACACATATTTGACTTTCTGGAAAACTTTATTAGGAGTTCATAGTGCCACCTGAGAACATTGTGCTGGATTACAAATTGTCCAACGGCGAAGTGCTGATTTTTATGGTGCCTTGCCAAGTTTGGTGGCACCTTTGAAATGTGCATAAAACACAAACACCTGGAGGGATTACAAAAAATAAAATTGCAGAGTGCTTGTAACATTGGTGCCTATAAAGTGTGTTGTTTTCAACATTTTCTCCAAAATTGCCATACCTATTTAAGTCCCTAGCAAGGGAAACACGCTATAGTCATTGCACAATCACGGAGGACGCATTTTACTTCAAATATCTTGAAACAATTACTGAAAATACGTGTATGGCAAAACTGCAGTTGAATGGAACAAACCGTTTTTGGATATTACAGACTTCTCACCAGTCTGCAAGTCCAAATCACAGCGACGGAACACATGTCTTATAAGGGGGGTGGGGTGCGTATGCCAGTAGTTAAGCCTCAATTTGAGAATACGTATGAAAATGAACCAATAACATTGCAGCAGGGTGATTCATCAATCGTTTTTTGTTTACTTCAGCTGACTAAACACACGTGAAGATGTTGTAATTGACCCTAATGAAGTCTGAGGACAGTGATTAGCTGGAGTCAGCCATAGCCGGAGCCTGTTATCAGATCTGTCTACTGACTGGACCTTCTGGCCAATCAAGCAAGTGGCATTGTTTTCTGAATGTCTGCTAATTAGGCTGTGTAATATTATGTAATTGAAATGCTTAAGACGTCAGGCCTTTGAGGAATTCACACCCTAAGGTGACTTTTTGTTGATGTTTACCTTTGTAAATAGGGCACAAGGTCAACAAATAAATACAAATTTGAATGTAACGTAACAACTGGCTGTATTGAATTTTCTTATAAAACACATATTTGACTTTCTGGAAAACTTTATTAGGAGTTCATAGTGCCACCTGAGAACATTGTGCTGGATTACAAATTGTCCAACGGCGAAGTGCTGATTTTTATGGTGCCTTGCCAAGTTTGGTGGCACCTTTGAAATGTGCATAAAACACAAACACCTGGAGGGATTACAAAAAATAAAATTGCAGAGTGCTTGTAACATTGGTGCCTATAAAGTGTGTTGTTTTCAACATTTTCTCCAAAATTGCCATACCTATTTAAGTCCCTAGCAAGGGAAACACGCTATAGTCATTGCACAATCACGGAGGACGCATTTTACTTCAAATATCTTGAAACAATTACTGAAAATACGTGTATGGCAAAACTGCAGTTGAATGGAACAAACCGTTTTTGGATATTACAGACTTCTCACCAGTCTGCAAGTCCAAATCACAGCGACGGAACACATGTCTTATAAGGGGGGTGGGGTGCGTATGCCAGTAGTTAAGCCTCAATTTGAGAATACGTATGAAAATGAACCAATAACATTGCAGCAGGGTGATTCATCAATCGTTTTTTGTTTACTTCAGCTGACTAAACACACGTGAAGATGTTGTAATTGACCCTAATGAAGTCTGAGGACAGTGATTAGCTGGAGTCAGCCATAGCCGGAGCCTGTTATCAGATCTGTCTACTGACTGGACCTTCTGGCCAATCAAGCAAGTGGCATTGTTTTCTGAATGTCTGCTAATTAGGCTGTGTAATATTATGTAATTGAAATGCTTAAGACGTCAGGCCTTTGAGGAATTCACACCCTAAGGTGACTTTTTGTTGATGTTTACCTTTGTAAATAGGGCACAAGGTCAACAAATAAATACAAATTTGAATGTAACGTAACAACTGGCTGTATTGAATTTTCTTATAAAACACATATTTGACTTTCTGGAAAACTTTATTAGGAGTTCATAGTGCCACCTGAGAACATTGTGCTGGATTACAAATTGTCCAACGGCGAAGTGCTGATTTTTATGGTGCCTTGCCAAGTTTGGTGGCACCTTTGAAATGTGCATAAAACACAAACACCTGGAGGGATTACAAAAAATAAAATTGCAGAGTGCTTGTAACATTGGTGCCTATAAAGTGTGTTGTTTTCAACATTTTCTCCAAAATTGCCATACCTATTTAAGTCCCTAGCAAGGGAAACACGCTATAGTCATTGCACAATCACGGAGGACGCATTTTACTTCAAATATCTTGAAACAATTACTGAAAATACGTGTATGGCAAAACTGCAGTTGAATGGAACAAACCGTTTTTGGATATTACAGACTTCTCACCAGTCTGCAAGTCCAAATCACAGCGACGGAACACATGTCTTATAAGGGGGGTGGGGTGCGTATGCCAGTAGTTAAGCCTCAATTTGAGAATACGTATGAAAATGAACCAATAACATTGCAGCAGGGTGATTCATCAATCGTTTTTTGTTTACTTCAGCTGACTAAACACACGTGAAGATGTTGTAATTGACCCTAATGAAGTCTGAGGACAGTGATTAGCTGGAGTCAGCCATAGCCGGAGCCTGTTATCAGATCTGTCTACTGACTGGACCTTCTGGCCAATCAAGCAAGTGGCATTGTTTTCTGAATGTCTGCTAATTAGGCTGTGTAATATTATGTAATTGAAATGCTTAAGACGTCAGGCCTTTGAGGAATTCACACCCTAAGGTGACTTTTTGTTGATGTTTACCTTTGTAAATAGGGCACAAGGTCAACAAATAAATACAAATTTGAATGTAACGTAACAACTGGCTGTATTGAATTTTCTTATAAAACACATATTTGACTTTCTGGAAAACTTTATTAGGAGTTCATAGTGCCACCTGAGAACATTGTGCTGGATTACAAATTGTCCAACGGCGAAGTGCTGATTTTTATGGTGCCTTGCCAAGTTTGGTGGCACCTTTGAAATGTGCATAAAACACAAACACCTGGAGGGATTACAAAAAATAAAATTGCAGAGTGCTTGTAACATTGGTGCCTATAAAGTGTGTTGTTTTCAACATTTTCTCCAAAATTGCCATACCTATTTGGGGTCAGCACACTGTTGGACTTCCTGCTTGATTACAGACGAAACAAAGTGCAGTATATTTTTGAGAAATGACTTTTTATAATATTCACTTGCTCTGACATAAGTGCACTTGAGTAGTCAGATTTCTAGATGTGATTGTTGAAGCTGTTGACAGTAAAATGGTGTCTTTTTAGCTGATTTTACTAAGCGGAAGGGTATCTGGCAGCAATTTGGCTAGTTGACACTTTAGCTGGATTACTGCCTGCATCCAGTTGTAAATATTGACGGGTGTCATACATACAGGCATTTTGCAAGAGCTAGAGATATGAGATTTTGACTAAACTCGACCAGCATGTCAATGAGATGATAATAACAGCAGGTGAGAAGTTTAAGAAACTTTATAGGTCACGTTTTCTTATAATCACACAAAACATTAACATGGTCGCCAATGGGAAACCTGACAGTGTGCTGACCCCAATTAAAGTCCCTAGCAAGGGAAACACGCTATAGTCATTGCACAATCACGGAGGACGCATTTTACTTCAAATATCTTGAAACAATTACTGAAAATACGTGTATGGCAAAACTGCAGTTGAATGGAACAAACCGTTTTTGGATATTACAGACTTCTCACCAGTCTGCAAGTCCAAATCACAGCGACGGAACACATGTCTTATAAGGGGGGTGGGGTGCGTATGCCAGTAGTTAAGCCTCAATTTTAGAATACGTATGAAAATGAACCAATAACATTGCAGCAGGGTGATTCATCAATCGTTTTTTGTTTACTTCAGCTGACTAAACACACGTGAAGATGTTGTAATTGACCCTAATGAAGTCTGAGGACAGTGATTAGCTGGAGTTAGCCATAGCCGGAGCCTGTTATCAGATCTGTCTACTGACTGGACCTTCTGGCCAATCAAGCAAGTGGCATTGTTTTCTGAATGTCTGCTAATTAGGCTGTGTAATATTATGTAATTGAAATGCTTAAGACGTCAGGCCTTTGAGGAATTCACACCCTAAGGTGACTTTTTGTTGATGTTTACCTTTGTAAATAGGGCACAAGGTCAACAAATAAATACAAATTTGAATGTAACGTAACAACTGGCTGTATTGAATTTTCTTATAAAACACATATTTGACTTTCTGGAAAACTTTATTAGGAGTTCATAGTGCCACCTGAGAACATTGTGCTGGATTACAAATTGTCCAACGGCGAAGTGCTGATTTTTATGGTGCCTTGCCAAGTTTGGTGGCACCTTTGAAATGTGCATAAAACACAAACACCTGGAGGGATTACAAAAAATAAAATTGCAGAGTGCTTGTAACATTGGTGCCTATAAAGTGTGTTGTTTTCAACATTTTCTCCAAAATTGCCATACCTATTTGGGGTCAGCACACTGTTGGACTTCCTGCTTGATTACAGACGAAACAAAGTGCAGTATATTTTTGAGAAATGACTTTTTATAATATTCACTTGCTCTGACATAAGTGCACTTGAGTAGTCAGATTTCTAGATGTGATTGTTGAAGCTGTTGACAGTAAAATGGTGTCTTTTTAGCTGATTTTACTAAGCGGAAGGGTATCTGGCAGCAATTTGGCTAGTTGACACTTTAGCTGGATTACTGCCTGCATCCAGTTGTAAATATTGACGGGTGTCATACATACAGGCATTTTGCAAGAGCTAGAGACATGAGATTTTGACTAAACTCGACCAGCATGTCAATGAGATGATAATAACAGCAGGTGAGAAGTTTAAGAAACTTTATAGGTCACGTTTTCTTATAATCACACAAAACATTAACATGGTCGCCAATGGGAAACCTGACAGTGTGCTGACCCCAATTAAAGTCCCTAGCAAGGGAAACACGCTATAGTCATTGCACAATCACGGAGGACGCATTTTACTTCAAATATCTTGAAACAATTACTGAAAATACGTGTATGGCAAAACTGCAGTTGAATGGAACAAACCGTTTTTGGATATTACAGACTTCTCACCAGTCTGCAAGTCCAAATCACAGCGACGGAACACATGTCTTATAAGGGGGGTGGGGTGCGTATGCCAGTAGTTAAGCCTCAATTTGAGAATACGTATGAAAATGAACCAATAACATTGCAGCAGGGTGATTCATCAATCGTTTTTTGTTTACTTCAGCTGACTAAACACACGTGAAGATGTTGTAATTGACCCTAATGAAGTCTGAGGACAGTGATTAGCTGGAGTCAGCCATAGCCGGAGCCTGTTATCAGATCTGTCTACTGACTGGACCTTCTGGCCAATCAAGCAAGTGGCATTGTTTTCTGAATGTCTGCTAATTAGGCTGTGTAATATTATGTAATTGAAATGCTTAAGACGTCAGGCCTTTGAGGAATTCACACCCTAAGGTGACTTTTTGTTGATGTTTACCTTTGTAAATAGGGCACAAGGTCAACAAATAAATACAAATTTGAATGTAACGTAACAACTGGCTGTATTGAATTTTCTTATAAAACACATATTTGACTTTCTGGAAAACTTTATTAGGAGTTCATAGTGCCACCTGAGAACATTGTGCTGGATTACAAATTGTCCAACGGCGAAGTGCTGATTTTTATGGTGCCTTGCCAAGTTTGGTGGCACCTTTGAAATGTGCATAAAACACAAACACCTGGAGGGATTACAAAAAATAAAATTGCAGAGTGCTTGTAACATTGGTGCCTATAAAGTGTGTTGTTTTCAACATTTTCTCCAAAATTGCCATACCTATTTAAGTCCCTAGCAAGGGAAACACGCTATAGTCATTGCACAATCACGGAGGACGCATTTTACTTCAAATATCTTGAAACAATTACTGAAAATACGTGTATGGCAAAACTGCAGTTGAATGGAACAAACCGTTTTTGGATATTACAGACTTCTCACCAGTCTGCAAGTCCAAATCACAGCGACGGAACACATGTCTTATAAGGGGGGTGGGGTGCGTATGCCAGTAGTTAAGCCTCAATTTGAGAATACGTATGAAAATGAACCAATAACATTGCAGCAGGGTGATTCATCAATCGTTTTTTGTTTACTTCAGCTGACTAAACACACGTGAAGATGTTGTAATTGACCCTAATGAAGTCTGAGGACAGTGATTAGCTGGAGTCAGCCATAGCCGGAGCCTGTTATCAGATCTGTCTACTGACTGGACCTTCTGGCCAATCAAGCAAGTGGCATTGTTTTCTGAATGTCTGCTAATTAGGCTGTGTAATATTATGTAATTGAAATGCTTAAGACGTCAGGCCTTTGAGGAATTCACACCCTAAGGTGACTTTTTGTTGATGTTTACCTTTGTAAATAGGGCACAAGGTCAACAAATAAATACAAATTTGAATGTAACGTAACAACTGGCTGTATTGAATTTTCTTATAAAACACATATTTGACTTTCTGGAAAACTTTATTAGGAGTTCATAGTGCCACCTGAGAACATTGTGCTGGATTACAAATTGTCCAACGGCGAAGTGCTGATTTTTATGGTGCCTTGCCAAGTTTGGTGGCACCTTTGAAATGTGCATAAAACACAAACACCTGGAGGGATTACAAAAAATAAAATTGCAGAGTGCTTGTAACATTGGTGCCTATAAAGTGTGTTGTTTTCAACATTTTCTCCAAAATTGCCATACCTATTTAAGTCCCTAGCAAGGGAAACACGCTATAGTCATTGCACAATCACGGAGGACGCATTTTACTTCAAATATCTTGAAACAATTACTGAAAATACGTGTATGGCAAAACTGCAGTTGAATGGAACAAACCGTTTTTGGATATTACAGACTTCTCACCAGTCTGCAAGTCCAAATCACAGCGACGGAACACATGTCTTATAAGGGGGGTGGGGTGCGTATGCCAGTAGTTAAGCCTCAATTTGAGAATACGTATGAAAATGAACCAATAACATTGCAGCAGGGTGATTCATCAATCGTTTTTTGTTTACTTCAGCTGACTAAACACACGTGAAGATGTTGTAATTGACCCTAATGAAGTCTGAGGACAGTGATTAGCTGGAGTCAGCCATAGCCGGAGCCTGTTATCAGATCTGTCTACTGACTGGACCTTCTGGCCAATCAAGCAAGTGGCATTGTTTTCTGAATGTCTGCTAATTAGGATGTGTAATATTATGTAATTGAAATGCTTAAGACGTCAGGCCTTTGAGGAATTCACACCCTAAGGTGACTTTTTGTTGATGTTTACCTTTGTAAATAGGGCACAAGGTCAACAAATAAATACAAATTTGAATGTAACGTAACAACTGGCTGTATTGAATTTTCTTATAAAACACATATTTGACTTTCTGGAAAACTTTATTAGGAGTTCATAGTGCCACCTGAGAACATTGTGCTGGATTACAAATTGTCCAACGGCGAAGTGCTGATTTTTATGGTGCCTTGCCAAGTTTGGTGGCACCTTTGAAATGTGCATAAAACACAAACACCTGGAGGGATTACAAAAAATAAAATTGCAGAGTGCTTGTAACATTGGTGCCTATAAAGTGTGTTGTTTTCAACATTTTCTCCAAAATTGCCATACCTATTTAAGTCCCTAGCAAGGGAAACACGCTATAGTCATTGCACAATCACGGAGGACGCATTTTACTTCAAATATCTTGAAACAATTACTGAAAATACGTGTATGGCAAAACTGCAGTTGAATGGAACAAACCGTTTTTGGATATTACAGACTTCTCACCAGTCTGCAAGTCCAAATCACAGCGACGGAACACATGTCTTATAAGGGGGGTGGGGTGCGTATGCCAGTAGTTAAGCCTCAATTTGAGAATACGTATGAAAATGAACCAATAACATTGCAGCAGGGTGATTCATCAATCGTTTTTTGTTTACTTCAGCTGACTAAACACACGTGAAGATGTTGTAATTGACCCTAATGAAGTCTGAGGACAGTGATTAGCTGGAGTCAGCCATAGCCGGAGCCTGTTATCAGATCTGTCTACTGACTGGACCTTCTGGCCAATCAAGCAAGTGGCATTGTTTTCTGAATGTCTGCTAATTAGGCTGTGTAATATTATGTAATTGAAATGCTTAAGACGTCAGGCCTTTGAGGAATTCACACCCTAAGGTGACTTTTTGTTGATGTTTACCTTTGTAAATAGGGCACAAGGTCAACAAATAAATACAAATTTGAATGTAACGTAACAACTGGCTGTATTGAATTTTCTTATAAAACACATATTTGACTTTCTGGAAAACTTTATTAGGAGTTCATAGTGCCACCTGAGAACATTGTGCTGGATTACAAATTGTCCAACGGCGAAGTGCTGATTTTTATGGTGCCTTGCCAAGTTTGGTGGCACCTTTGAAATGTGCATAAAACACAAACACCTGGAGGGATTACAAAAAATAAAATTGCAGAGTGCTTGTAACATTGGTGCCTATAAAGTGTGTTGTTTTCAACATTTTCTCCAAAATTGCCATACCTATTTAAGTCCCTAGCAAGGGAAACACGCTATAGTCATTGCACAATCACGGAGGACGCATTTTACTTCAAATATCTTGAAACAATTACTGAAAATACGTGTATGGCAAAACTGCAGTTGAATGGAACAAACCGTTTTTGGATATTACAGACTTCTCACCAGTCTGCAAGTCCAAATCACAGCGACGGAACACATGTCTTATAAGGGGGGTGGGGTGCGTATGCCAGTAGTTAAGCCTAAATTTTAGAATACGTATGAAAATGAACCAATAACATTGCAGCAGGGTGATTCATCAATCGTTTTTTGTTTACTTCAGCTGACTAAACACACGTGAAGATGTTGTAATTGACCCTAATGAAGTCTGAGGACAGTGATTAGCTGGAGTCAGCCATAGCCGGAGCCTGTTATCAGATCTGTCTACTGACTGGACCTTCTGGCCAATCAAGCAAGTGGCATTGTTTTCTGAATGTCTGCTAATTAGGCTGTGTAATATTATGTAATTGAAATGCTTAAGACGTCAGGCCTTTGAGGAATTCACACCCTAAGGTGACTTTTTGTTGATGTTTACCTTTGTAAATAGGGCACAAGGTCAACAAATAAATACAAATTTGAATGTAACGTAACAACTGGCTGTATTGAATTTTCTTATAAAACACATATTTGACTTTCTGGAAAACTTTATTAGGAGTTCATAGTGCCACCTGAGAACATTGTGCTGGATTACAAATTGTCCAACGGCGAAGTGCTGATTTTTATGGTGCCTTGCCAAGTTTGGTGGCACCTTTGAAATGTGCATAAAACACAAACACCTGGAGGGATTACAAAAAATAAAATTGCAGAGTGCTTGTAACATTGGTGCCTATAAAGTGTGTTGTTTTCAACATTTTCTCCAAAATTGCCATACCTATTTGGGGTCAGCACACTGTTGGACTTCCTGCTTGATTACAGACGAAACAAAGTGCAGTATATTTTTGAGAAATGACTTTTTATAATATTCACTTGCTCTGACATAAGTGCACTTGAGTAGTCAGATTTCTAGGTGTGATTGTTGAAGCTGTTGACAGTAAAATGGTGTCTTTTTAGCTGATTTTACTAAGCGGAAGGGTATCTGGCAGCAATTTGGCTAGTTGACACTTTAGCTGGATTACTGCCTGCATCCAGTTGTAAATATTGACGGGTGTCATACATACAGGCATTTTGCAAGAGCTAGAGATATGAGATTTTGACTAAACTCGACCAGCATGTCAATGAGATGATAATAACAGCAGGTGAGAAGTTTAAGAAACTTTATAGGTCACGTTTTCTTATAATCACACAAAACATTAACATGGTCGCCAATGGGAAACCTGACAGTGTGCTGACCCCAATTAAAGTCCCTAGCAAGGGAAACACGCTATAGTCATTGCACAATCACGGAGGACGCATTTTACTTCAAATATCTTGAAACAATTACTGAAAATACGTGTATGGCAAAACTGCAGTTGAATGGAACAAACCGTTTTTGGATATTACAGACTTCTCACCAGTCTGCAAGTCCAAATCACAGCGACGGAACACATGTCTTATAAGGGGGGTGGGGTGCGTATGCCAGTAGTTAAGCCTCAATTTGAGAATACGTATGAAAATGAACCAATAACATTGCAGCAGGGTGATTCATCAATCGTTTTTTTTTTACTTCAGCTGACTAAACACACGTGAAGATGTTGTAATTGACCCTAATGAAGTCTGAGGACAGTGATTAGCTGGAGTCAGCCATAGCCGGAGCCTGTTATCAGATCTGTCTACTGACTGGACCTTCTGGCCAATCAAGCAAGTGGCATTGTTTTCTGAATGTCTGCTAATTAGGCTGTGTAATATTATGTAATTGAAATGCTTAAGACGTCAGGCCTTTGAGGAATTCACACCCTAAGGTGACTTTTTGTTGATGTTTACCTTTGTAAATAGGGCACAAGGTCAACAAATAAATACAAATTTGAATGTAACGTAACAACTGGCTGTATTGAATTTTCTTATAAAACACATATTTGACTTTCTGGAAAACTTTATTAGGAGTTCATAGTGCCACCTGAGAACATTGTGCTGGATTACAAATTGTCCAACGGCGAAGTGCTGATTTTTATGGTGCCTTGCCAAGTTTGGTGGCACCTTTGAAATGTGCATAAAACACAAACACCTGGAGGGATTACAAAAAATAAAATTGCAGAGTGCTTGTAACATTGGTGCCTATAAAGTGTGTTGTTTTCAACATTTTCTCCAAAATTGCCATACCTATTTAAGTCCCTAGCAAGGGAAACACGCTATAGTCATTGCACAATCACGGAGGACGCATTTTACTTCAAATATCTTGAAACAATTACTGAAAATACGTGTATGGCAAAACTGCAGTTGAATGGAACAAACCGTTTTTGGATATTACAGACTTCTCACCAGTCTGCAAGTCCAAATCACAGCGACGGAACACATGTCTTATAAGGGGGGTGGGGTGCGTATGCCAGTAGTTAAGCCTCAATTTGAGAATACGTATGAAAATGAACCAATAACATTGCAGCAGGGTGATTCATCAATCGTTTTTTGTTTACTTCAGCTGACTAAACACACGTGAAGATGTTGTAATTGACCCTAATGAAGTCTGAGGACAGTGATTAGCTGGAGTCAGCCATAGCCGGAGCCTGTTATCAGATCTGTCTACTGACTGGACCTTCTGGCCAATCAAGCAAGTGGCATTGTTTTCTGAATGTCTGCTAATTAGGCTGTGTAATATTATGTAATTGAAATGCTTAAGACGTCAGGCCTTTGAGGAATTCACACCCTAAGGTGACTTTTTGTTGATGTTTACCTTTGTAAATAGGGCACAAGGTCAACAAATAAATACAAATTTGAATGTAACGTAACAACTGGCTGTATTGAATTTTCTTATAAAACACATATTTGACTTTCTGGAAAACTTTATTAGGAGTTCATAGTGCCACCTGAGAACATTGTGCTGGATTACAAATTGTCCAACGGCGAAGTGCTGATTTTTATGGTGCCTTGCCAAGTTTGGTGGCACCTTTGAAATGTGCATAAAACACAAACACCTGGAGGGATTACAAAAAAATAAAATTGCAGAGTGCTTGTAACATTGGTGCCTATAAAGTGTGTTGTTTTCAACATTTTCTCCAAAATTGCCATACCTATTTAAGTCCCTAGCAAGGGAAACACGCTATAGTCATTGCACAATCACGGAGGACGCATTTTACTTCAAATATCTTGAAACAATTACTGAAAATACGTGTATGGCAAAACTGCAGTTGAATGGAACAAACCGTTTTTGGATATTACAGACTTCTCACCAGTCTGCAAGTCCAAATCACAGCGACGGAACACATGTCTTATAAGGGGGGTGGGGTGCGTATGCCAGTAGTTAAGCCTCAATTTGAGAATACGTATGAAAATGAACCAATAACATTGCAGCAGGGTGATTCATCAATCGTTTTTTGTTTACTTCAGCTGACTAAACACACGTGAAGATGTTGTAATTGACCCTAATGAAGTCTGAGGACAGTGATTAGCTGGAGTCAGCCATAGCCGGAGCCTGTTATCAGATCTGTCTACTGACTGGACCTTCTGGCCAATCAAGCAAGTGGCATTGTTTTCTGAATGTCTGCTAATTAGGCTGTGTAATATTATGTAATTGAAATGCTTAAGACGTCAGGCCTTTGAGGAATTCACACCCTAAGGTGACTTTTTGTTGATGTTTACCTTTGTAAATAGGGCACAAGGTCAACAAATAAATACAAATTTGAATGTAACGTAACAACTGGCTGTATTGAATTTTCTTATAAAACACATATTTGACTTTCTGGAAAACTTTATTAGGAGTTCATAGTGCCACCTGAGAACATTGTGCTGGATTACAAATTGTCCAACGGCGAAGTGCTGATTTTTATGGTGCCTTGCCAAGTTTGGTGGCACCTTTGAAATGTGCATAAAACACAAACACCTGGAGGGATTACAAAAAATAAAATTGCAGAGTGCTTTTAACATTGGTGCCTATAAAGTGTGTTGTTTTCAACATTTTCTCCAAAATTGCCATACCTATTTGGGGTCAGCACACTGTTGGACTTCCTGCTTGATTACAGACGAAACAAAGTGCAGTATATTTTTGAGAAATGACTTTTTATAATATTCACTTGCTCTGACATAAGTGCACTTGAGTAGTCAGATTTCTAGATGTGATTTTTGAAGCTGTTGACAGTAAAATGGTGTCTTTTTAGCTGATTTTACTAAGCGGAAGGGTATCTGGCAGCAATTTGGCTAGTTGACACTTTAGCTGGATTACTGCCTGCATCCAGTTGTAAATATTGACGGGTATCATACATACAGGCATTTTGCAAGAGCTAGAGATATGAGATTTTGACTAAACTCGACCAGCATGTCAATGAGATGATAATAACAGCAGGTGAGAAGTTTAAGAAACTTTATAGGTCACGTTTTCTTATAATCACACAAAACATTAACATGGTCGCCAATGGGAAACCTGACAGTGTGCTGACCCCAATTAAAGTCCCTAGCAAGGGAAACACGCTATAGTCATTGCACAATCACGGAGGACGCATTTTACTTCAAATATCTTGAAACAATTACTGAAAATACGTGTATGGCAAAACTGCAGTTGAATGGAACAAACCGTTTTTGGATATTACAGACTTCTCACCAGTCTGCAAGTCCAAATCACAGCGACGGAACACATGTCTTATAAGGGGGGTGGGGTGCGTATGCCAGTAGTTAAGCCTCAATTTGAGAATACGTATGAAAATGAACCAATAACATTGCAGCAGGGTGATTCATCAATCGTTTTTTGTTTACTTCAGCTGACTAAACACACGTGAAGATGTTGTAATTGACCCTAATGAAGTCTGAGGACAGTGATTAGCTGGAGTCAGCCATAGCCGGAGCCTGTTATCAGATCTGTCTACTGACTGGACCTTCTGGCCAATCAAGCAAGTGGCATTGTTTTCTGAATGTCTGCTAATTAGGCTGTGTAATATTATGTAATTGAAATGCTTAAGACGTCAGGCCTTTGAGGAATTCACACCCTAAGGTGACTTTTTGTTGATGTTTACCTTTGTAAATAGGGCACAAGGTCAACAAATAAATACAAATTTGAATGTAACGTAACAACTGGCTGTATTGAATTTTCTTATAAAACACATATTTGACTTTCTGGAAAACTTTATTAGGAGTTCATAGTGCCACCTGAGAACATTGTGCTGGATTACAAATTGTCCAACGGCGAAGTGCTGATTTTTATGGTGCCTTGCCAAGTTTGGTGGCACCTTTGAAATGTGCATAAAACACAAACACCTGGAGGGATTACAAAAAATAAAATTGCAGAGTGCTTTTAACATTGGTGCCTATAAAGTGTGTTGTTTTCAACATTTTCTCCAAAATTGCCATACCTATTTGGGGTCAGCACACTGTTGGACTTCCTGCTTGATTACAGACGAAACAAAGTGCAGTATATTTTTGAGAAATGACTTTTTATAATATTCACTTGCTCTGACATAAGTGCACTTGAGTAGTCAGATTTCTAGATGTGATTTTTGAAGCTGTTGACAGTAAAATGGTGTCTTTTTAGCTGATTTTACTAAGCGGAAGGGTATCTGGCAGCAATTTGGCTAGTTGACACTTTAGCTGGATTACTGCCTGCATCCAGTTGTAAATATTGACGGGTATCATACATACAGGCATTTTGCAAGAGCTAGAGATATGAGATTTTGACTAAACTCGACCAGCATGTCAATGAGATGATAATAACAGCAGGTGAGAAGTTTAAGAAACTTTATAGGTCACGTTTTCTTATAATCACACAAAACATTAACATGGTCGCCAATGGGAAACCTGACAGTGTGCTGACCCCAATTAAAGTCCCTAGCAAGGGAAACACGCTATAGTCATTGCACAATCACGGAGGACGCATTTTACTTCAAATATCTTGAAACAATTACTGAAAATACGTGTATGGCAAAACTGCAGTTGAATGGAACAAACCGTTTTTGGATATTACAGACTTCTCACCAGTCTGCAAGTCCAAATCACAGCGACGGAACACATGTCTTATAAGGGGGGTGGGGTGCGTATGCCAGTAGTTAAGCCTCAATTTGAGAATACGTATGAAAATGAACCAATAACATTGCAGCAGGGTGATTCATCAATCGTTTTTTGTTTACTTCAGCTGACTAAACACACGTGAAGATGTTGTAATTGACCCTAATGAAGTCTGAGGACAGTGATTAGCTGGAGTCAGCCATAGCCGGAGCCTGTTATCAGATCTGTCTACTGACTGGACCTTCTGGCCAATCAAGCAAGTGGCATTGTTTTCTGAATGTCTGCTAATTAGGCTGTGTAATATTATGTAATTGAAATGCTTAAGACGTCAGGCCTTTGAGGAATTCACACCCTAAGGTGACTTTTTGTTGATGTTTACCTTTGTAAATAGGGCACAAGGTCAACAAATAAATACAAATTTGAATGTAACGTAACAACTGGCTGTATTGAATTTTCTTATAAAACACATATTTGACTTTCTGGAAAACTTTATTAGGAGTTCATAGTGCCACCTGAGAACATTGTGCTGGATTACAAATTGTCCAACGGCGAAGTGCTGATTTTTATGGTGCCTTGCCAAGTTTGGTGGCACCTTTGAAATGTGCATAAAACACAAACACCTGGAGGGATTACAAAAAATAAAATTGCAGAGTGCTTGTAACATTGGTGCCTATAAAGTGTGTTGTTTTCAACATTTTCTCCAAAATTGCCATACCAATTAAAGTCCCTAGCAAGGGAAACACGCTATAGTCATTGCACAATCACGGAGGACGCATTTTACTTCAAATATCTTGAAACAATTACTGAAAATACGTGTATGGCAAAACTGCAGTTGAATGGAACAAACCGTTTTTGGATATTACAGACTTCTCACCAGTCTGCAAGTCCAAATCACAGCGACGGAACACATGTCTTATAAGGGGGGTGGGGTGCGTATGCCAGTAGTTAAGCCTCAATTTGAGAATACGTATGAAAATGAACCAATAACATTGCAGCAGGGTGATTCATCAATCGTTTTTTTTTTACTTCAGCTGACTAAACACACGTGAAGATGTTGTAATTGACCCTAATGAAGTCTGAGGACAGTGATTAGCTGGAGTCAGCCATAGCCGGAGCCTGTTATCAGATCTGTCTACTGACTGGACCTTCTGGCCAATCAAGCAAGTGGCATTGTTTTCTGAATGTCTGCTAATTAGGCTGTGTAATATTATGTAATTGAAATGCTTAAGACGTCAGGCCTTTGAGGAATTCACACCCTAAGGTGACTTTTTGTTGATGTTTACCTTTGTAAATAGGGCACAAGGTCAACAAATAAATACAAATTTGAATGTAACGTAACAACTGGCTGTATTGAATTTTCTTATAAAACACATATTTGACTTTCTGGAAAACTTTATTAGGAGTTCATAGTGCCACCTGAGAACATTGTGCTGGATTACAAATTGTCCAACGGCGAAGTGCTGATTTTTATGGTGCCTTGCCAAGTTTGGTGGCACCTTTGAAATGTGCATAAAACACAAACACCTGGAGGGATTACAAAAAATAAAATTGCAGAGTGCTTGTAACATTGGTGCCTATAAAGTGTGTTGTTTTCAACATTTTCTCCAAAATTGCCATACCTATTTAAGTCCCTAGCAAGGGAAACACGCTATAGTCATTGCACAATCACGGAGGACGCATTTTACTTCAAATATCTTGAAACAATTACTGAAAATACGTGTATGGCAAAACTGCAGTTGAATGGAACAAACCGTTTTTGGATATTACAGACTTCTCACCAGTCTGCAAGTCCAAATCACAGCGACGGAACACATGTCTTATAAGGGGGGTGGGGTGCGTATGCCAGTAGTTAAGCCTCAATTTGAGAATACGTATGAAAATGAACCAATAACATTGCAGCAGGGTGATTCATCAATCGTTTTTTGTTTACTTCAGCTGACTAAACACACGTGAAGATGTTGTAATTGACCCTAATGAAGTCTGAGGACAGTGATTAGCTGGAGTCAGCCATAGCCGGAGCCTGTTATCAGATCTGTCTACTGACTGGACCTTCTGGCCAATCAAGCAAGTGGCATTGTTTTCTGAATGTCTGCTAATTAGGCTGTGTAATATTATGTAATTGAAATGCTTAAGACGTCAGGCCTTTGAGGAATTCACACCCTAAGGTGACTTTTTGTTGATGTTTACCTTTGTAAATAGGGCACAAGGTCAACAAATAAATACAAATTTGAATGTAACGTAACAACTGGCTGTATTGAATTTTCTTATAAAACACATATTTGACTTTCTGGAAAACTTTATTAGGAGTTCATAGTGCCACCTGAGAACATTGTGCTGGATTACAAATTGTCCAACGGCGAAGTGCTGATTTTTATGGTGCCTTGCCAAGTTTGGTGGCACCTTTGAAATGTGCATAAAACACAAACACCTGGAGGGATTACAAAAAAATAAAATTGCAGAGTGCTTGTAACATTGGTGCCTATAAAGTGTGTTGTTTTCAACATTTTCTCCAAAATTGCCATACCTATTTAAGTCCCTAGCAAGGGAAACACGCTATAGTCATTGCACAATCACGGAGGACGCATTTTACTTCAAATATCTTGAAACAATTACTGAAAATACGTGTATGGCAAAACTGCAGTTGAATGGAACAAACCGTTTTTGGATATTACAGACTTCTCACCAGTCTGCAAGTCCAAATCACAGCGACGGAACACATGTCTTATAAGGGGGGTGGGGTGCGTATGCCAGTAGTTAAGCCTCAATTTGAGAATACGTATGAAAATGAACCAATAACATTGCAGCAGGGTGATTCATCAATCGTTTTTTGTTTACTTCAGCTGACTAAACACACGTGAAGATGTTGTAATTGACCCTAATGAAGTCTGAGGACAGTGATTAGCTGGAGTCAGCCATAGCCGGAGCCTGTTATCAGATCTGTCTACTGACTGGACCTTCTGGCCAATCAAGCAAGTGGCATTGTTTTCTGAATGTCTGCTAATTAGGCTGTGTAATATTATGTAATTGAAATGCTTAAGACGTCAGGCCTTTGAGGAATTCACACCCTAAGGTGACTTTTTGTTGATGTTTACCTTTGTAAATAGGGCACAAGGTCAACAAATAAATACAAATTTGAATGTAACGTAACAACTGGCTGTATTGAATTTTCTTATAAAACACATATTTGACTTTCTGGAAAACTTTATTAGGAGTTCATAGTGCCACCTGAGAACATTGTGCTGGATTACAAATTGTCCAACGGCGAAGTGCTGATTTTTATGGTGCCTTGCCAAGTTTGGTGGCACCTTTGAAATGTGCATAAAACACAAACACCTGGAGGGATTACAAAAAAATAAAATTGCAGAGTGCTTGTAACATTGGTGCCTATAAAGTGTGTTGTTTTCAACATTTTCTCCAAAATTGCCATACCTATTTAAGTCCCTAGCAAGGGAAACACGCTATAGTCATTGCACAATCACGGAGGACGCATTTTACTTCAAATATCTTGAAACAATTACTGAAAATACGTGTATGGCAAAACTGCAGTTGAATGGAACAAACCGTTTTTGGATATTACAGACTTCTCACCAGTCTGCAAGTCCAAATCACAGCGACGGAACACATGTCTTATAAGGGGGGTGGGGTGCGTATGCCAGTAGTTAAGCCTCAATTTGAGAATACGTATGAAAATGAACCAATAACATTGCAGCAGGGTGATTCATCAATCGTTTTTTGTTTACTTCAGCTGACTAAACACACGTGAAGATGTTGTAATTGACCCTAATGAAGTCTGAGGACAGTGATTAGCTGGAGTCAGCCATAGCCGGAGCCTGTTATCAGATCTGTCTACTGACTGGACCTTCTGGCCAATCAAGCAAGTGGCATTGTTTTCTGAATGTCTGCTAATTAGGCTGTGTAATATTATGTAATTGAAATGCTTAAGACGTCAGGCCTTTGAGGAATTCACACCCTAAGGTGACTTTTTGTTGATGTTTACCTTTGTAAATAGGGCACAAGGTCAACAAATAAATACAAATTTGAATGTAACGTAACAACTGGCTGTATTGAATTTTCTTATAAAACACATATTTGACTTTCTGGAAAACTTTATTAGGAGTTCATAGTGCCACCTGAGAACATTGTGCTGGATTACAAATTGTCCAACGGCGAAGTGCTGATTTTTATGGTGCCTTGCCAAGTTTGGTGGCACCTTTGAAATGTGCATAAAACACAAACACCTGGAGGGATTACAAAAAATAAAATTGCAGAGTGCTTTTAACATTGGTGCCTATAAAGTGTGTTGTTTTCAACATTTTCTCCAAAATTGCCATACCTATTTGGGGTCAGCACACTGTTGGACTTCCTGCTTGATTACAGACGAAACAAAGTGCAGTATATTTTTGAGAAATGACTTTTTATAATATTCACTTGCTCTGACATAAGTGCACTTGAGTAGTCAGATTTCTAGATGTGATTGTTGAAGCTGTTGACAGTAAAATGGTGTCTTTTTAGCTGATTTTACTAAGCGGAAGGGTATCTGGCAGCAATTTGGCTAGTTGACACTTTAGCTGGATTACTGCCTGCATCCAGTTGTAAATATTGACGGGTATCATACATACAGGCATTTTGCAAGAGCTAGAGATATGAGATTTTGACTAAACTCGACCAGCATGTCAATGAGATGATAATAACAGCAGGTGAGAAGTTTAAGAAACTTTATAGGTCACGTTTTCTTATAATCACACAAAACATTAACATGGTCGCCAATGGGAAACCTGACAGTGTGCTGACCCCAATTAAAGTCCCTAGCAAGGGAAACACGCTATAGTCATTGCACAATCACGGAGGACGCATTTTACTTCAAATATCTTGAAACAATTACTGAAAATACGTGTATGGCAAAACTGCAGTTGAATGGAACAAACCGTTTTTGGATATTACAGACTTCTCACCAGTCTGCAAGTCCAAATCACAGCGACGGAACACATGTCTTATAAGGGGGGTGGGGTGCGTATGCCAGTAGTTAAGCCTCAATTTGAGAATACGTATGAAAATGAACCAATAACATTGCAGCAGGGTGATTCATCAATCGTTTTTTGTTTACTTCAGCTGACTAAACACACGTGAAGATGTTGTAATTGACCCTAATGAAGTCTGAGGACAGTGATTAGCTGGAGTCAGCCATAGCCGGAGCCTGTTATCAGATCTGTCTACTGACTGGACCTTCTGGCCAATCAAGCAAGTGGCATTGTTTTCTGAATGTCTGCTAATTAGGCTGTGTAATATTATGTAATTGAAATGCTTAAGACGTCAGGCCTTTGAGGAATTCACACCCTAAGGTGACTTTTTGTTGATGTTTACCTTTGTAAATAGGGCACAAGGTCAACAAATAAATACAAATTTGAATGTAACGTAACAACTGGCTGTATTGAATTTTCTTATAAAACACATATTTGACTTTCTGGAAAACTTTATTAGGAGTTCATAGTGCCACCTGAGAACATTGTGCTGGATTACAAATTGTCCAACGGCGAAGTGCTGATTTTTATGGTGCCTTGCCAAGTTTGGTGGCACCTTTGAAATGTGCATAAAACACAAACACCTGGAGGGATTACAAAAAATAAAATTGCAGAGTGCTTGTAACATTGGTGCCTATAAAGTGTGTTGTTTTCAACATTTTCTCCAAAATTGCCATACCTATTTAAGTCCCTAGCAAGGGAAACACGCTATAGTCATTGCACAATCACGGAGGACGCATTTTACTTCAAATATCTTGAAACAATTACTGAAAATACGTGTATGGCAAAACTGCAGTTGAATGGAACAAACCGTTTTTGGATATTACAGACTTCTCACCAGTCTGCAAGTCCAAATCACAGCGACGGAACACATGTCTTATAAGGGGGGTGGGGTGCGTATGCCAGTAGTTAAGCCTCAATTTGAGAATACGTATGAAAATGAACCAATAACATTGCAGCAGGGTGATTCATCAATCGTTTTTTGTTTACTTCAGCTGACTAAACACACGTGAAGATGTTGTAATTGACCCTAATGAAGTCTGAGGACAGTGATTAGCTGGAGTCAGCCATAGCCGGAGCCTGTTATCAGATCTGTCTACTGACTGGACCTTCTGGCCAATCAAGCAAGTGGCATTGTTTTCTGAATGTCTGCTAATTAGGCTGTGTAATATTATGTAATTGAAATGCTTAAGACGTCAGGCCTTTGAGGAATTCACACCCTAAGGTGACTTTTTGTTGATGTTTACCTTTGTAAATAGGGCACAAGGTCAACAAATAAATACAAATTTGAATGTAACGTAACAACTGGCTGTATTGAATTTTCTTATAAAACACATATTTGACTTTCTGGAAAACTTTATTAGGAGTTCATAGTGCCACCTGAGAACATTGTGCTGGATTACAAATTGTCCAACGGCGAAGTGCTGATTTTTATGCTGCCTTGCCAAGTTTGGTGGCACCTTTGAAATGTGCATAAAACACAAACACCTGGAGGGATTACAAAAAATAAAATTGCAGAGTGCTTGTAACATTGGTGCCTATAAAGTGTGTTGTTTTCAACATTTTCTCCAAAATTGCCATACCTAATTAAAGTCCCTAGCAAGGGAAACACGCTATAGTCATTGCACAATCACGGAGGACGCATTTTACTTCAAATATCTTGAAACAATTGCTGAAAATACGTGTATGGCAAAACTGCAGTTGAATGGAACAAACCGTTTTTGGATATTACAGACTTCTCACCAGTCTGCAAGTCCAAATCACAGCGACGGAACACATGTCTTATAAGGGGGGTGGGGTGCGTATGCCAGTAGTTAAGCCTCAATTTGAGAATACGTATGAAAATGAACCAATAACATTGCAGCAGGGTGATTCATCAATCGTTTTTTTTTTACTTCAGCTGACTAAACACACGTGAAGATGTTGTAATTGACCCTAATGAAGTCTGAGGACAGTGATTAGCTGGAGTCAGCCATAGCCGGAGCCTGTTATCAGATCTGTCTACTGACTGGACCTTCTGGCCAATCAAGCAAGTGGCATTGTTTTCTGAATGTCTGCTAATTAGGCTGTGTAATATAATGTAATTGAAATGCTTAAGACGTCAGGCCTTTGAGGAATTCACACCCTAAGGTGACTTTTTGTTGATGTTTACCTTTGTAAATAGGGCACAAGGTCAACAAATAAATACAAATTTGAATGTAACGTAACAACTGGCTGTATTGAATTTTCTTATAAAACACATATTTGACTTTCTGGAAAACTTTATTAGGAGTTCATAGTGCCACCTGAGAACATTGTGCTGGATTACAAATTGTCCAACGGCGAAGTGCTGATTTTTATGGTGCCTTGCCAAGTTTGGTGGCACCTTTGAAATGTGCATAAAACACAAACACCTGGAGGGATTACAAAAAAATAAAATTGCAGAGTGCTTGTAACATTGGTGCCTATAAAGTGTGTTGTTTTCAACATTTTCTCCAAAATTGCCATACCTATTTAAGTCCCTAGCAAGGGAAACACGCTATAGTCATTGCACAATCACGGAGGACGCATTTTACTTCAAATATCTTGAAACAATTACTGAAAATACGTGTATGGCAAAACTGCAGTTGAATGGAACAAACCGTTTTTGGATATTACAGACTTCTCACCAGTCTGCAAGTCCAAATCACAGCGACGGAACACATGTCTTATAAGGGGGGTGGGGTGCGTATGCCAGTAGTTAAGCCTCAATTTGAGAATACGTATGAAAATGAACCAATAACATTGCAGCAGGGTGATTCATCAATCGTTTTTTGTTTACTTCAGCTGACTAAACACACGTGAAGATGTTGTAATTGACCCTAATGAAGTCTGAGGACAGTGATTAGCTGGAGTCAGCCATAGCCGGAGCCTGTTATCAGATCTGTCTACTGACTGGACCTTCTGGCCAATCAAGCAAGTGGCATTGTTTTCTGAATGTCTGCTAATTAGGCTGTGTAATATTATGTAATTGAAATGCTTAAGACGTCAGGCCTTTGAGGAATTCACACCCTAAGGTGACTTTTTGTTGATGTTTACCTTTGTAAATAGGGCACAAGGTCAACAAATAAATACAAATTTGAATGTAACGTAACAACTGGCTGTATTGAATTTTCTTATAAAACACATATTTGACTTTCTGGAAAACTTTATTAGGAGTTCATAGTGCCACCTGAGAACATTGTGCTGGATTACAAATTGTCCAACGGCGAAGTGCTGATTTTTATGGTGCCTTGCCAAGTTTGGTGGCACCTTTGAAATGTGCATAAAACACAAACACCTGGAGGGATTACAAAAAATAAAATTGCAGAGTGCTTTTAACATTGGTGCCTATAAAGTGTGTTGTTTTCAACATTTTCTCCAAAATTGCCATACCTATTTGGGGTCAGCACACTGTTGGACTTCCTGCTTGATTACAGACGAAACAAAGTGCAGTATATTTTTGAGAAATGACTTTTTATAATATTCACTTGCTCTGACATAAGTGCACTTGAGTAGTCAGATTTCTAGATGTGATTGTTGAAGCTGTTGACAGTAAAATGGTGTCTTTTTAGCTGATTTTACTAAGCGGAAGGGTATCTGGCAGCAATTTGGCTAGTTGACACTTTAGCTGGATTACTGCCTGCATCCAGTTGTAAATATTGACGGGTATCATACATACAGGCATTTTGCAAGAGCTAGAGATATGAGATTTTGACTAAACTCGACCAGCATGTCAATGAGATGATAATAACAGCAGGTGAGAAGTTTAAGAAACTTTATAGGTCACGTTTTCTTATAATCACACAAAACATTAACATGGTCGCCAATGGGAAACCTGACAGTGTGCTGACCCCAATTAAAGTCCCTAGCAAGGGAAACACGCTATAGTCATTGCACAATCACGGAGGACGCATTTTACTTCAAATATCTTGAAACAATTACTGAAAATACGTGTATGGCAAAACTGCAGTTGAATGGAACAAACCGTTTTTGGATATTACAGACTTCTCACCAGTCTGCAAGTCCAAATCACAGCGACGGAACACATGTCTTATAAGGGGGGTGGGGTGCGTATGCCAGTAGTTAAGCCTCAATTTGAGAATACGTATGAAAATGAACCAATAACATTGCAGCAGGGTGATTCATCAATCGTTTTTTGTTTACTTCAGCTGACTAAACACACGTGAAGATGTTGTAATTGACCCTAATGAAGTCTGAGGACAGTGATTAGCTGGAGTCAGCCATAGCCGGAGCCTGTTATCAGATCTGTCTACTGACTGGACCTTCTGGCCAATCAAGCAAGTGGCATTGTTTTCTGAATGTCTGCTAATTAGGCTGTGTAATATTATGTAATTGAAATGCTTAAGACGTCAGGCCTTTGAGGAATTCACACCCTAAGGTGACTTTTTGTTGATGTTTACCTTTGTAAATAGGGCACAAGGTCAACAAATAAATACAAATTTGAATGTAACGTAACAACTGGCTGTATTGAATTTTCTTATAAAACACATATTTGACTTTCTGGAAAACTTTATTAGGAGTTCATAGTGCCACCTGAGAACATTGTGCTGGATTACAAATTGTCCAACGGCGAAGTGCTGATTTTTATGGTGCCTTGCCAAGTTTGGTGGCACCTTTGAAATGTGCATAAAACACAAACACCTGGAGGGATTACAAAAAATAAAATTGCAGAGTGCTTGTAACATTGGTGCCTATAAAGTGTGTTGTTTTCAACATTTTCTCCAAAATTGCCATACCTATTTAAGTCCCTAGCAAGGGAAACACGCTATAGTCATTGCACAATCACGGAGGACGCATTTTACTTCAAATATCTTGAAACAATTACTGAAAATACGTGTATGGCAAAACTGCAGTTGAATGGAACAAACCGTTTTTGGATATTACAGACTTCTCACCAGTCTGCAAGTCCAAATCACAGCGACGGAACACATGTCTTATAAGGGGGGTGGGGTGCGTATGCCAGTAGTTAAGCCTCAATTTGAGAATACGTATGAAAATGAACCAATAACATTGCAGCAGGGTGATTCATCAATCGTTTTTTGTTTACTTCAGCTGACTAAACACACGTGAAGATGTTGTAATTGACCCTAATGAAGTCTGAGGACAGTGATTAGCTGGAGTCAGCCATAGCCGGAGCCTGTTATCAGATCTGTCTACTGACTGGACCTTCTGGCCAATCAAGCAAGTGGCATTGTTTTCTGAATGTCTGCTAATTAGGCTGTGTAATATTATGTAATTGAAATGCTTAAGACGTCAGGCCTTTGAGGAATTCACACCCTAAGGTGACTTTTTGTTGATGTTTACCTTTGTAAATAGGGCACAAGGTCAACAAATAAATACAAATTTGAATGTAACGTAACAACTGGCTGTATTGAATTTTCTTATAAAACACATATTTGACTTTCTGGAAAACTTTATTAGGAGTTCATAGTGCCACCTGAGAACATTGTGCTGGATTACAAATTGTCCAACGGCGAAGTGCTGATTTTTATGCTGCCTTGCCAAGTTTGGTGGCACCTTTGAAATGTGCATAAAACACAAACACCTGGAGGGATTACAAAAAATAAAATTGCAGAGTGCTTGTAACATTGGTGCCTATAAAGTGTGTTGTTTTCAACATTTTCTCCAAAATTGCCATACCTAATTAAAGTCCCTAGCAAGGGAAACACGCTATAGTCATTGCACAATCACGGAGGACGCATTTTACTTCAAATATCTTGAAACAATTGCTGAAAATACGTGTATGGCAAAACTGCAGTTGAATGGAACAAACCGTTTTTGGATATTACAGACTTCTCACCAGTCTGCAAGTCCAAATCACAGCGACGGAACACATGTCTTATAAGGGGGGTGGGGTGCGTATGCCAGTAGTTAAGCCTCAATTTGAGAATACGTATGAAAATGAACCAATAACATTGCAGCAGGGTGATTCATCAATCGTTTTTTTTTTACTTCAGCTGACTAAACACACGTGAAGATGTTGTAATTGACCCTAATGAAGTCTGAGGACAGTGATTAGCTGGAGTCAGCCATAGCCGGAGCCTGTTATCAGATCTGTCTACTGACTGGACCTTCTGGCCAATCAAGCAAGTGGCATTGTTTTCTGAATGTCTGCTAATTAGGCTGTGTAATATAATGTAATTGAAATGCTTAAGACGTCAGGCCTTTGAGGAATTCACACCCTAAGGTGACTTTTTGTTGATGTTTACCTTTGTAAATAGGGCACAAGGTCAACAAATAAATACAAATTTGAATGTAACGTAACAACTGGCTGTATTGAATTTTCTTATAAAACACATATTTGACTTTCTGGAAAACTTTATTAGGAGTTCATAGTGCCACCTGAGAACATTGTGCTGGATTACAAATTGTCCAACGGCGAAGTGCTGATTTTTATGGTGCCTTGCCAAGTTTGGTGGCACCTTTGAAATGTGCATAAAACACAAACACCTGGAGGGATTACAAAAAATAAAATTGCAGAGTGCTTTTAACATTGGTGCCTATAAAGTGTGTTGTTTTCAACATTTTCTCCAAAATTGCCATACCTATTTGGGGTCAGCACACTGTTGGACTTCCTGCTTGATTACAGACGAAACAAAGTGCAGTATATTTTTGAGAAATGACTTTTTATAATATTCACTTGCTCTGACATAAGTGCACTTGAGTAGTCAGATTTCTAGATGTGATTGTTGAAGCTGTTGACAGTAAAATGGTGTCTTTTTAGCTGATTTTACTAAGCGGAAGGGTATCTGGCAGCAATTTGGCTAGTTGACACTTTAGCTGGATTACTGCCTGCATCCAGTTGTAAATATTGACGGGTGTCATACATACAGGCATTTTGCAAGAGCTAGAGATATGAGATTTTGACTAAACTCGACCAGCATGTCAATGAGATGATAATAACAGCAGGTGAGAAGTTTAAGAAACTTTATAGGTCACGTTTTCTTATAATCACACAAAACATTAACATGGTCGCCAATGGGAAACCTGACAGTGTGCTGACCCCAATTAAAGTCCCTAGCAAGGGAAACACGCTATAGTCATTGCACAATCACGGAGGACGCATTTTACTTCAAATATCTTGAAACAATTACTGAAAATACGTGTATGGCAAAACTGCAGTTGAATGGAACAAACCGTTTTTGGATATTACAGACTTCTCACCAGTCTGCAAGTCCAAATCACAGCGACGGAACACATGTCTTATAAGGGGGGTGGGGTGCGTATGCCAGTAGTTAAGCCTCAATTTGAGAATACGTATGAAAATGAACCAATAACATTGCAGCAGGGTGATTCATCAATCGTTTTTTGTTTACTTCAGCTGACTAAACACACGTGAAGATGTTGTAATTGACCCTAATGAAGTCTGAGGACAGTGATTAGCTGGAGTCAGCCATAGCCGGAGCCTGTTATCAGATCTGTCTACTGACTGGACCTTCTGGCCAATCAAGCAAGTGGCATTGTTTTCTGAATGTCTGCTAATTAGGCTGTGTAATATTATGTAATTGAAATGCTTAAGACGTCAGGCCTTTGAGGAATTCACACCCTAAGGTGACTTTTTGTTGATGTTTACCTTTGTAAATAGGGCACAAGGTCAACAAATAAATACAAATTTGAATGTAACGTAACAACTGGCTGTATTGAATTTTCTTATAAAACACATATTTGACTTTCTGGAAAACTTTATTAGGAGTTCATAGTGCCACCTGAGAACATTGTGCTGGATTACAAATTGTCCAACGGCGAAGTGCTGATTTTTATGGTGCCTTGCCAAGTTTGGTGGCACCTTTGAAATGTGCATAAAACACAAACACCTGGAGGGATTACAAAAAATAAAATTGCAGAGTGCTTGTAACATTGGTGCCTATAAAGTGTGTTGTTTTCAACATTTTCTCAAAAATTGCCATACCTATTTAAGTCCCTAGCAAGGGAAACACGCTATAGTCATTGCACAATCACGGAGGACGCATTTTACTTCAAATATCTTGAAACAATTACTGAAAATACGTGTATGGCAAAACTGCAGTTGAATGGAACAAACCGTTTTTGGATATTACAGACTTCTCACCAGTCTGCAAGTCCAAATCACAGCGACGGAACACATGTCTTATAAGGGGGGTGGGGTGCGTATGCCAGTAGTTAAGCCTCAATTTGAGAATACGTATGAAAATGAACCAATAACATTGCAGCAGGGTGATTCATCAATCGTTTTTTGTTTACTTCAGCTGACTAAACACACGTGAAGATGTTGTAATTGACCCTAATGAAGTCTGAGGACAGTGATTAGCTGGAGTCAGCCATAGCCGGAGCCTGTTATCAGATCTGTCTACTGACTGGACCTTCTGGCCAATCAAGCAAGTGGCATTGTTTTCTGAATGTCTGCTAATTAGGCTGTGTAATATTATGTAATTGAAATGCTTAAGACGTCAGGCCTTTGAGGAATTCACACCCTAAGGTGACTTTTTGTTGATGTTTACCTTTGTAAATAGGGCACAAGGTCAACAAATAAATACAAATTTGAATGTAACGTAACAACTGGCTGTATTGAATTTTCTTATAAAACACATATTTGACTTTCTGGAAAACTTTATTAGGAGTTCATAGTGCCACCTGAGAACATTGTGCTGGATTACAAATTGTCCAACGGCGAAGTGCTGATTTTTATGGTGCCTTGCCAAGTTTGGTGGCACCTTTGAAATGTGCATAAAACACAAACACCTGGAGGGATTACAAAAAATTAAATTGCAGAGTGCTTGTAACATTGGTGCCTATAAAGTGTGTTGTTTTCAACATTTTCTCCAAAATTGCCATACCTATTTAAGTCCCTAGCAAGGGAAACACGCTATAGTCATTGCACAATCACGGAGGACGCATTTTACTTCAAATATCTTGAAACAATTACTGAAAATACGTGTATGGCAAAACTGCAGTTGAATGGAACAAACCGTTTTTGGATATTACAGACTTCTCACCAGTCTGCAAGTCCAAATCACAGCGACGGAACACATGTCTTATAAGGGGGGTGGGGTGCGTATGCCAGTAGTTAAGCCTCAATTTGAGACTACGTATGAAAATGAACCAATAACATTGCAGCAGGGTGATTCATCAATCGTTTTTTTTTTACTTCAGCTGACTAAACACACGTGAAGATGTTGTAATTGACCCTAATGAAGTCTGAGGACAGTGATTAGCTGGAGTCAGCCATAGCCGGAGCCTGTTATCAGATCTGTCTACTGACTGGACCTTCTGGCCAATCAAGCAAGTGGCATTGTTTTCTGAATGTCTGCTAATTAGGCTGTGTAATATTATGTAATTGAAATGCTTAAGACGTCAGGCCTTTGAGGAATTCACACCCTAAGGTGACTTTTTGTTGATGTTTACCTTTGTAAATAGGGCACAAGGTCAACAAATAAATACAAATTTGAATGTAACGTAACAACTGGCTGTATTGAATTTTCTTATAAAACACATATTTGACTTTCTGGAAAACTTTATTAGGAGTTCATAGTGCCACCTGAGAACATTGTGCTGGATTACAAATTGTCCAACGGCGAAGTGCTGATTTTTATGGTGCCTTGCCAAGTTTGGTGGCACCTTTGAAATGTGCATAAAACACAAACACCTGGAGGGATTACAAAAAATAAAATTGCAGAGTGCTTGTAACATTGGTGCCTATAAAGTGTGTTGTTTTCAACATTTTCTCCAAAATTGCCATACCTATTTGGGGTCAGCACACTGTTGGACTTCCTGCTTGATTACAGACGAAACAAAGTGCAGTATATTTTTGAGAAATGACTTTTTATAATATTCACTTGCTCTGACATAAGTACACTTGAGTAGTCAGATTTCTAGATGTGATTGTTGAATCTGTTGACAGTAAAATGGTGTCTTTTTAGCTGATTTTACTAAGCGGAAGGGTATCTGGCAGCAATTTGGCTAGTTGACACTTTAGCTGGATTACTGCCTGCATCCAGTTGTAAATATTGACGGGTGTCATACATACAGGCATTTTGCAAGAGCTAGAAATAAGAGATTTTGACTAAACTCGACCAGCATGTCAATGAGATGATAATAACAGCAGGTGAGAAGTTTAAGAAACTTTATAGGTCACGTTTTCTTATAATCACACAAAACATTAACATGGTCGCCAATGGGAAACTTGACAGTGTGCTGACCCCAATTAAAGTCCCTAGCAAGGGAAACACGCTATAGTCATTGCACAATCACGGAGGACGCATTTTACTTCAAATATCTTGAAACAATTACTGAAAATACGTGTATGGCAAAACTGCAGTTGAATGGAACAAACCGTTTTTGGATATTACAGACTTCTCACCAGTCTGCAAGTCCAAATCACAGCGACGGAACACATGTCTTATAAGGGGGGTGGGGTGCGTATGCCAGTAGTTAAGCCTCAATTTGAGAATACGTATGAAAATGAACCAATAACATTGCAGCAGGGTGATTCATCAATCGTTTTTTGTTTACTTCAGCTGACTAAACACACGTGAAGATGTTGTAATTGACCCTAATGAAGTCTGAGGACAGTGATTAGCTGGAGTCAGCCATAGCCGGAGCCTGTTATCAGATCTGTCTACTGACTGGACCTTCTGGCCAATCAAGCAAGTGGCATTGTTTTCTGAATGTCTGCTAATTAGGCTGTGTAATATTATGTAATTGAAATGCTTAAGACGTCAGGCCTTTGAGGAATTCACACCCTAAGGTGACTTTTTGTTGATGTTTACCTTTGTAAATAGGGCACAAGGTCAACAAATAAATACAAATTTGAATGTAACGTAACAACTGGCTGTATTGAATTTTCTTATAAAACACATATTTGACTTTCTGGAAAACTTTATTAGGAGTTCATAGTGCCACCTGAGAACATTGTGCTGGATTACAAATTGTCCAACGGCGAAGTGCTGATTTTTATGGTGCCTTGCCAAGTTTGGTGGCACCTTTGAAATGTGCATAAAACACAAACACCTGGAGGGATTACAAAAAATAAAATTGCAGAGTGCTTGTAACATTGGTGCCTATAAAGTGTGTTGTTTTCAACATTTTCTCCAAAATTGCCATACCTATTTAAGTCCCTAGCAAGGGAAACACGCTATAGTCATTGCACAATCACGGAGGACGCATTTTACTTCAAATATCTTGAAACAATTACTGAAAATACGTGTATGGCAAAACTGCAGTTGAATGGAACAAACCGTTTTTGGATATTACAGACTTCTCACCAGTCTGCAAGTCCAAATCACAGCGACGGAACACATGTCTTATAAGGGGGGTGGGGTGCGTATGCCAGTAGTTAAGCCTCAATTTGAGAATACGTATGAAAATGAACCAATAACATTGCAGCAGGGTGATTCATCAATCGTTTTTTGTTTACTTCAGCTGACTAAACACACGTGAAGATGTTGTAATTGACCCTAATGAAGTCTGAGGACAGTGATTAGCTGGAGTCAGCCATAGCCGGAGCCTGTTATCAGATCTGTCTACTGACTGGACCTTCTGGCCAATCAAGCAAGTGGCATTGTTTTCTGAATGTCTGCTAATTAGGCTGTGTAATATTATGTAATTGAAATGCTTAAGACGTCAGGCCTTTGAGGAATTCACACCCTAAGGTGACTTTTTGTTGATGTTTACCTTTGTAAATAGGGCACAAGGTCAACAAATAAATACAAATTTGAATGTAACGTAACAACTGGCTGTATTGAATTTTCTTATAAAACACATATTTGACTTTCTGGAAAACTTTATTAGGAGTTCATAGTGCCACCTGAGAACATTGTGCTGGATTACAAATTGTCCAACGGCGAAGTGCTGATTTTTATGGTGCCTTGCCAAGTTTGGTGGCACCTTTGAAATGTGCATAAAACACAAACACCTGGAGGGATTACAAAAAATAAAATTGCAGAGTGCTTGTAACATTGGTGCCTATAAAGTGTGTTGTTTTCAACATTTTCTCCAAAATTGCCATACCTATTTGGGGTCAGCACACTGTTGGACTTCCTGCTTGATTACAGACGAAACAAAGTGCAGTATATTTTTGAGAAATGACTTTTTATAATATTCACTTGCTCTGACATAAGTGCACTTGAGTAGTCAGATTTCTAGGTGTGATTGTTGAAGCTGTTGACAGTAAAATGGTGTCTTTTTAGCTGATTTTACTAAGCGGAAGGGTATCTGGCAGCAATTTGGCTAGTTGACACTTTAGCTGGATTACTGCCTGCATCCAGTTGTAAATATTGACGGGTGTCATACATACAGGCATTTTGCAAGAGCTAGAGATATGAGATTTTGACTAAACTCGACCAGCATGTCAATGAGATGATAATAACAGAAGGTGAGAAGTTTAAGAAACTTTATAGGTCACGTTTTCTTATAATCACACAAAACATTAACATGGTCGCCAATGGGAAACCTGACAGTGTGCTGACCCCAATTAAAGTCCCTAGCAAGGGAAACACGCTATAGTCATTGCACAATCACGGAGGACGCATTTTACTTCAAATATCTTGAAACAATTACTGAAAATACGTGTATGGCAAAACTGCAGTTGAATGGAACAAACCGTTTTTGGATATTACAGACTTCTCACCAGTCTGCAAGTCCAAATCACAGCGACGGAACACATGTCTTATAAGGGGGGTGGGGTGCGTATGCCAGTAGTTAAGCCTCAATTTGAGAATACGTATGAAAATGAACCAATAACATTGCAGCAGGGTGATTCATCAATCGTTTTTTTTTTACTTCAGCTGACTAAACACACGTGAAGATGTTGTAATTGACCCTAATGAAGTCTGAGGACAGTGATTAGCTGGAGTCAGCCATAGCCGGAGCCTGTTATCAGATCTGTCTACTGACTGGACCTTCTGGCCAATCAAGCAAGTGGCATTGTTTTCTGAATGTCTGCTAATTAGGCTGTGTAATATTATGTAATTGAAATGCTTAAGACGTCAGGCCTTTGAGGAATTCACACCCTAAGGTGACTTTTTGTTGATGTTTACCTTTGTAAATAGGGCACAAGGTCAACAAATAAATACAAATTTGAATGTAACGTAACAACTGGCTGTATTGAATTTTCTTATAAAACACATATTTGACTTTCTGGAAAACTTTATTAGGAGTTCATAGTGCCACCTGAGAACATTGTGCTGGATTACAAATTGTCCAACGGCGAAGTGCTGATTTTTATGGTGCCTTGCCAAGTTTGGTGGCACCTTTGAAATGTGCATAAAACACAAACACCTGGAGGGATTACAAAAAATAAAATTGCAGAGTGCTTGTAACATTGGTGCCTATAAAGTGTGTTGTTTTCAACATTTTCTCCAAAATTGCCATACCTATTTCAGTCCCTAGCAAGGGAAACACGCTATAGTCATTGCACAATCACGGAGGACGCATTTTACTTCAAATATCTTGAAACAATTACTGAAAATACGTGTATGGCAAAACTGCAGTTGAATGGAACAAACCGTTTTTGGATATTACAGACTTCTCACCAGTCTGCAAGTCCAAATCACAGCGACGGAACACATGTCTTATAAGGGGGGTGGGGTGCGTATGCCAGTAGTTAAGCCTCAATTTGAGAATACGTATGAAAATGAACCAATAACATTGCAGCAGGGTGATTCATCAATCGTTTTTTGTTTACTTCAGCTGACTAAACACACGTGAAGATGTTGTAATTGACCCTAATGAAGTCTGAGGACAGTGATTAGCTGGAGTCAGCCATAGCCGGAGCCTGTTATCAGATCTGTCTACTGACTGGACCTTCTGGCCAATCAAGCAAGTGGCATTGTTTTCTGAATGTCTGCTAATTAGGCTGTGTAATATTATGTAATTGAAATGCTTAAGACGTCAGGCCTTTGAGGAATTCACACCCTAAGGTGACTTTTTGTTGATGTTTACCTTTGTAAATAGGGCACAAGGTCAACAAATAAATACAAATTTGAATGTAACGTAACAACTGGCTGTATTGAATTTTCTTATAAAACACATATTTGACTTTCTGGAAAACTTTATTAGGAGTTCATAGTGCCACCTGAGAACATTGTGCTGGATTACAAATTGTCCAACGGCGAAGTGCTGATTTTTATGGTGCCTTGCCAAGTTTGGTGGCACCTTTGAAATGTGCATAAAACACAAACACCTGGAGGGATTACAAAAAAATAAAATTGCAGAGTGCTTGTAACATTGGTGCCTATAAAGTGTGTTGTTTTCAACATTTTCTCCAAAATTGCCATACCTATTTAAGTCCCTAGCAAGGGAAACACGCTATAGTCATTGCACAATCACGGAGGACGCATTTTACTTCAAATATCTTGAAACAATTACTGAAAATACGTGTATGGCAAAACTGCAGTTGAATGGAACAAACCGTTTTTGGATATTACAGACTTCTCACCAGTCTGCAAGTCCAAATCACAGCGACGGAACACATGTCTTATAAGGGGGGTGGGGTGCGTATGCCAGTAGTTAAGCCTCAATTTGAGAATACGTATGAAAATGAACCAATAACATTGCAGCAGGGTGATTCATCAATCGTTTTTTGTTTACTTCAGCTGACTAAACACACGTGAAGATGTTGTAATTGACCCTAATGAAGTCTGAGGACAGTGATTAGCTGGAGTCAGCCATAGCCGGAGCCTGTTATCAGATCTGTCTACTGACTGGACCTTCTGGCCAATCAAGCAAGTGGCATTGTTTTCTGAATGTCTGCTAATTAGGCTGTGTAATATTATGTAATTGAAATGCTTAAGACGTCAGGCCTTTGAGGAATTCACACCCTAAGGTGACTTTTTGTTGATGTTTACCTTTGTAAATAGGGCACAAGGTCAACAAATAAATACAAATTTGAATGTAACGTAACAACTGGCTGTATTGAATTTTCTTATAAAACACATATTTGACTTTCTGGAAAACTTTATTAGGAGTTCATAGTGCCACCTGAGAACATTGTGCTGGATTACAAATTGTCCAACGGCGAAGTGCTGATTTTTATGGTGCCTTGCCAAGTTTGGTGGCACCTTTGAAATGTGCATAAAACACAAACACCTGGAGGGATTACAAAAAATAAAATTGCAGAGTGCTTTTAACATTGGTGCCTATAAAGTGTGTTGTTTTCAACATTTTCTCCAAAATTGCCATACCTATTTGGGGTCAGCACACTGTTGGACTTCCTGCTTGATTACAGACGAAACAAAGTGCAGTATATTTTTGAGAAATGACTTTTTATAATATTCACTTGCTCTGACATAAGTGCACTTGAGTAGTCAGATTTCTAGATGTGATTGTTGAAGCTGTTGACAGTAAAATGGTGTCTTTTTAGCTGATTTTACTAAGCGGAAGGGTATCTGGCAGCAATTTGGCTAGTTGACACTTTAGCTGGATTACTGCCTGCATCCAGTTGTAAATATTGACGGGTATCATACATACAGGCATTTTGCAAGAGCTAGAGATATGAGATTTTGACTAAACTCGACCAGCATGTCAATGAGATGATAATAACAGCAGGTGAGAAGTTTAAGAAACTTTATAGGTCACGTTTTCTTATAATCACACAAAACATTAACATGGTCGCCAATGGGAAACCTGACAGTGTGCTGACCCCAATTAAAGTCCCTAGCAAGGGAAACACGCTATAGTCATTGCACAATCACGGAGGACGCATTTTACTTCAAATATCTTGAAACAATTACTGAAAATACGTGTATGGCAAAACTGCAGTTGAATGGAACAAACCGTTTTTGGATATTACAGACTTCTCACCAGTCTGCAAGTCCAAATCACAGCGACGGAACACATGTCTTATAAGGGGGGTGGGGTGCGTATGCCAGTAGTTAAGCCTCAATTTGAGAATACGTATGAAAATGAACCAATAACATTGCAGCAGGGTGATTCATCAATCGTTTTTTGTTTACTTCAGCTGACTAAACACACGTGAAGATGTTGTAATTGACCCTAATGAAGTCTGAGGACAGTGATTAGCTGGAGTCAGCCATAGCCGGAGCCTGTTATCAGATCTGTCTACTGACTGGACCTTCTGGCCAATCAAGCAAGTGGCATTGTTTTCTGAATGTCTGCTAATTAGGCTGTGTAATATTATGTAATTGAAATGCTTAAGACGTCAGGCCTTTGAGGAATTCACACCCTAAGGTGACTTTTTGTTGATGTTTACCTTTGTAAATAGGGCACAAGGTCAACAAATAAATACAAATTTGAATGTAACGTAACAACTGGCTGTATTGAATTTTCTTATAAAACACATATTTGACTTTCTGGAAAACTTTATTAGGAGTTCATAGTGCCACCTGAGAACATTGTGCTGGATTACAAATTGTCCAACGGCGAAGTGCTGATTTTTATGGTGCCTTGCCAAGTTTGGTGGCACCTTTGAAATGTGCATAAAACACAAACACCTGGAGGGATTACAAAAAATAAAATTGCAGAGTGCTTGTAACATTGGTGCCTATAAAGTGTGTTGTTTTCAACATTTTCTCCAAAATTGCCATACCAATTAAAGTCCCTAGCAAGGGAAACACGCTATAGTCATTGCACAATCACGGAGGACGCATTTTACTTCAAATATCTTGAAACAATTACTGAAAATACGTGTATGGCAAAACTGCAGTTGAATGGAACAAACCGTTTTTGGATATTACAGACTTCTCACCAGTCTGCAAGTCCAAATCACAGCGACGGAACACATGTCTTATAAGGGGGGTGGGGTGCGTATGCCAGTAGTTAAGCCTCAATTTGAGAATACGTATGAAAATGAACCAATAACATTGCAGCAGGGTGATTCATCAATCGTTTTTTTTTTACTTCAGCTGACTAAACACACGTGAAGATGTTGTAATTGACCCTAATGAAGTCTGAGGACAGTGATTAGCTGGAGTCAGCCATAGCCGGAGCCTGTTATCAGATCTGTCTACTGACTGGACCTTCTGGCCAATCAAGCAAGTGGCATTGTTTTCTGAATGTCTGCTAATTAGGCTGTGTAATATTATGTAATTGAAATGCTTAAGACGTCAGGCCTTTGAGGAATTCACACCCTAAGGTGACTTTTTGTTGATGTTTACCTTTGTAAATAGGGCACAAGGTCAACAAATAAATACAAATTTGAATGTAACGTAACAACTGGCTGTATTGAATTTTCTTATAAAACACATATTTGACTTTCTGGAAAACTTTATTAGGAGTTCATAGTGCCACCTGAGAACATTGTGCTGGATTACAAATTGTCCAACGGCGAAGTGCTGATTTTTATGGTGCCTTGCCAAGTTTGGTGGCACCTTTGAAATGTGCATAAAACACAAACACCTGGAGGGATTACAAAAAATAAAATTGCAGAGTGCTTGTAACATTGGTGCCTATAAAGTGTGTTGTTTTCAACATTTTCTCCAAAATTGCCATACCTATTTAAGTCCCTAGCAAGGGAAACACGCTATAGTCATTGCACAATCACGGAGGACGCATTTTACTTCAAATATCTTGAAACAATTACTGAAAATACGTGTATGGCAAAACTGCAGTTGAATGGAACAAACCGTTTTTGGATATTACAGACTTCTCACCAGTCTGCAAGTCCAAATCACAGCGACGGAACACATGTCTTATAAGGGGGGTGGGGTGCGTATGCCAGTAGTTAAGCCTCAATTTGAGAATACGTATGAAAATGAACCAATAACATTGCAGCAGGGTGATTCATCAATCGTTTTTTGTTTACTTCAGCTGACTAAACACACGTGAAGATGTTGTAATTGACCCTAATGAAGTCTGAGGACAGTGATTAGCTGGAGTCAGCCATAGCCGGAGCCTGTTATCAGATCTGTCTACTGACTGGACCTTCTGGCCAATCAAGCAAGTGGCATTGTTTTCTGAATGTCTGCTAATTAGGCTGTGTAATATTATGTAATTGAAATGCTTAAGACGTCAGGCCTTTGAGGAATTCACACCCTAAGGTGACTTTTTGTTGATGTTTACCTTTGTAAATAGGGCACAAGGTCAACAAATAAATACAAATTTGAATGTAACGTAACAACTGGCTGTATTGAATTTTCTTATAAAACACATATTTGACTTTCTGGAAAACTTTATTAGGAGTTCATAGTGCCACCTGAGAACATTGTGCTGGATTACAAATTGTCCAACGGCGAAGTGCTGATTTTTATGGTGCCTTGCCAAGTTTGGTGGCACCTTTGAAATGTGCATAAAACACAAACACCTGGAGGGATTACAAAAAAATAAAATTGCAGAGTGCTTGTAACATTGGTGCCTATAAAGTGTGTTGTTTTCAACATTTTCTCCAAAATTGCCATACCTATTTAAGTCCCTAGCAAGGGAAACACGCTATAGTCATTGCACAATCACGGAGGACGCATTTTACTTCAAATATCTTGAAACAATTACTGAAAATACGTGTATGGCAAAACTGCAGTTGAATGGAACAAACCGTTTTTGGATATTACAGACTTCTCACCAGTCTGCAAGTCCAAATCACAGCGACGGAACACATGTCTTATAAGGGGGGTGGGGTGCGTATGCCAGTAGTTAAGCCTCAATTTGAGAATACGTATGAAAATGAACCAATAACATTGCAGCAGGGTGATTCATCAATCGTTTTTTGTTTACTTCAGCTGACTAAACACACGTGAAGATGTTGTAATTGACCCTAATGAAGTCTGAGGACAGTGATTAGCTGGAGTCAGCCATAGCCGGAGCCTGTTATCAGATCTGTCTACTGACTGGACCTTCTGGCCAATCAAGCAAGTGGCATTGTTTTCTGAATGTCTGCTAATTAGGCTGTGTAATATTATGTAATTGAAATGCTTAAGACGTCAGGCCTTTGAGGAATTCACACCCTAAGGTGACTTTTTGTTGATGTTTACCTTTGTAAATAGGGCACAAGGTCAACAAATAAATACAAATTTGAATGTAACGTAACAACTGGCTGTATTGAATTTTCTTATAAAACACATATTTGACTTTCTGGAAAACTTTATTAGGAGTTCATAGTGCCACCTGAGAACATTGTGCTGGATTACAAATTGTCCAACGGCGAAGTGCTGATTTTTATGGTGCCTTGCCAAGTTTGGTGGCACCTTTGAAATGTGCATAAAACACAAACACCTGGAGGGATTACAAAAAAATAAAATTGCAGAGTGCTTGTAACATTGGTGCCTATAAAGTGTGTTGTTTTCAACATTTTCTCCAAAATTGCCATACCTATTTAAGTCCCTAGCAAGGGAAACACGCTATAGTCATTGCACAATCACGGAGGACGCATTTTACTTCAAATATCTTGAAACAATTACTGAAAATACGTGTATGGCAAAACTGCAGTTGAATGGAACAAACCGTTTTTGGATATTACAGACTTCTCACCAGTCTGCAAGTCCAAATCACAGCGACGGAACACATGTCTTATAAGGGGGGTGGGGTGCGTATGCCAGTAGTTAAGCCTCAATTTGAGAATACGTATGAAAATGAACCAATAACATTGCAGCAGGGTGATTCATCAATCGTTTTTTGTTTACTTCAGCTGACTAAACACACGTGAAGATGTTGTAATTGACCCTAATGAAGTCTGAGGACAGTGATTAGCTGGAGTCAGCCATAGCCGGAGCCTGTTATCAGATCTGTCTACTGACTGGACCTTCTGGCCAATCAAGCAAGTGGCATTGTTTTCTGAATGTCTGCTAATTAGGCTGTGTAATATTATGTAATTGAAATGCTTAAGACGTCAGGCCTTTGAGGAATTCACACCCTAAGGTGACTTTTTGTTGATGTTTACCTTTGTAAATAGGGCACAAGGTCAACAAATAAATACAAATTTGAATGTAACGTAACAACTGGCTGTATTGAATTTTCTTATAAAACACATATTTGACTTTCTGGAAAACTTTATTAGGAGTTCATAGTGCCACCTGAGAACATTGTGCTGGATTACAAATTGTCCAACGGCGAAGTGCTGATTTTTATGGTGCCTTGCCAAGTTTGGTGGCACCTTTGAAATGTGCATAAAACACAAACACCTGGAGGGATTACAAAAAATAAAATTGCAGAGTGCTTTTAACATTGGTGCCTATAAAGTGTGTTGTTTTCAACATTTTCTCCAAAATTGCCATACCTATTTGGGGTCAGCACACTGTTGGACTTCCTGCTTGATTACAGACGAAACAAAGTGCAGTATATTTTTGAGAAATGACTTTTTATAATATTCACTTGCTCTGACATAAGTGCACTTGAGTAGTCAGATTTCTAGATGTGATTGTTGAAGCTGTTGACAGTAAAATGGTGTCTTTTTAGCTGATTTTACTAAGCGGAAGGGTATCTGGCACCAATTTGGCTAGTTGACACTTTAGCTGGATTACTGCCTGCATCCAGTTGTAAATATTGACGGGTATCATACATACAGGCATTTTGCAAGAGCTAGAGATATGAGATTTTGACTAAACTCGACCAGCATGTCAATGAGATGATAATAACAGCAGGTGAGAAGTTTAAGAAACTTTATAGGTCACGTTTTCTTATAATCACACAAAACATTAACATGGTCGCCAATGGGAAACCTGACAGTGTGCTGACCCCAATTAAAGTCCCTAGCAAGGGAAACACGCTATAGTCATTGCACAATCACGGAGGACGCATTTTACTTCAAATATCTTGAAACAATTACTGAAAATACGTGTATGGCAAAACTGCAGTTGAATGGAACAAACCGTTTTTGGATATTACAGACTTCTCACCAGTCTGCAAGTCCAAATCACAGCGACGGAACACATGTCTTATAAGGGGGGTGGGGTGCGTATGCCAGTAGTTAAGCCTCAATTTGAGAATACGTATGAAAATGAACCAATAACATTGCAGCAGGGTGATTCATCAATCGTTTTTTGTTTACTTCAGCTGACTAAACACACGTGAAGATGTTGTAATTGACCCTAATGAAGTCTGAGGACAGTGATTAGCTGGAGTCAGCCATAGCCGGAGCCTGTTATCAGATCTGTCTACTGACTGGACCTTCTGGCCAATCAAGCAAGTGGCATTGTTTTCTGAATGTCTGCTAATTAGGCTGTGTAATATTATGTAATTGAAATGCTTAAGACGTCAGGCCTTTGAGGAATTCACACCCTAAGGTGACTTTTTGTTGATGTTTACCTTTGTAAATAGGGCACAAGGTCAACAAATAAATACAAATTTGAATGTAACGTAACAACTGGCTGTATTGAATTTTCTTATAAAACACATATTTGACTTTCTGGAAAACTTTATTAGGAGTTCATAGTGCCACCTGAGAACATTGTGCTGGATTACAAATTGTCCAACGGCGAAGTGCTGATTTTTATGGTGCCTTGCCAAGTTTGGTGGCACCTTTGAAATGTGCATAAAACACAAACACCTGGAGGGATTACAAAAAATAAAATTGCAGAGTGCTTGTAACATTGGTGCCTATAAAGTGTGTTGTTTTCAACATTTTCTCCAAAATTGCCATACCTATTTAAGTCCCTAGCAAGGGAAACACGCTATAGTCATTGCACAATCACGGAGGACGCATTTTACTTCAAATATCTTGAAACAATTACTGAAAATACGTGTATGGCAAAACTGCAGTTGAATGGAACAAACCGTTTTTGGATATTACAGACTTCTCACCAGTCTGCAAGTCCAAATCACAGCGACGGAACACATGTCTTATAAGGGGGGTGGGGTGCGTATGCCAGTAGTTAAGCCTCAATTTGAGAATACGTATGAAAATGAACCAATAACATTGCAGCAGGGTGATTCATCAATCGTTTTTTGTTTACTTCAGCTGACTAAACACACGTGAAGATGTTGTAATTGACCCTAATGAAGTCTGAGGACAGTGATTAGCTGGAGTCAGCCATAGCCGGAGCCTGTTATCAGATCTGTCTACTGACTGGACCTTCTGGCCAATCAAGCAAGTGGCATTGTTTTCTGAATGTCTGCTAATTAGGCTGTGTAATATTATGTAATTGAAATGCTTAAGACGTCAGGCCTTTGAGGAATTCACACCCTAAGGTGACTTTTTGTTGATGTTTACCTTTGTAAATAGGGCACAAGGTCAACAAATAAATACAAATTTGAATGTAACGTAACAACTGGCTGTATTGAATTTTCTTATAAAACACATATTTGACTTTCTGGAAAACTTTATTAGGAGTTCATAGTGCCACCTGAGAACATTGTGCTGGATTACAAATTGTCCAACGGCGAAGTGCTGATTTTTATGGTGCCTTGCCAAGTTTGGTGGCACCTTTGAAATGTGCATAAAACACAAACACCTGGAGGGATTACAAAAAATAAAATTGCAGAGTGCTTGTAACATTGGTGCCTATAAAGTGTGTTGTTTTCAACATTTTCTCCAAAATTGCCATACCTATTTAAGTCCCTAGCAAGGGAAACACGCTATAGTCATTGCACAATCACGGAGGACGCATTTTACTTCAAATATCTTGAAACAATTACTGAAAATACGTGTATGGCAAAACTGCAGTTGAATGGAACAAACCGTTTTTTGATATTACAGACTTCTCACCAGTCTGCAAGTCCAAATCACAGCGACGGAACACATGTCTTATAAGGGGGGTGGGGTGCGTATGCCAGTAGTTAAGCCTCAATTTGAGAATACGTATGAAAATGAACCAATAACATTGCAGCAGGGTGATTCATCAATCGTTTTTTGTTTACTTCAGCTGACTAAACACACGTGAAGATGTTGTAATTGACCCTAATGAAGTCTGAGGACAGTGATTAGCTGGAGTCAGCCATAGCCGGAGCCTGTTATCAGATCTGTCTACTGACTGGACCTTCTGGCCAATCAAGCAAGTGGCATTGTTTTCTGAATGTCTGCTAATTAGGCTGTGTAATATTATGTAATTGAAATGCTTAAGACGTCAGGCCTTTGAGGAATTCACACCCTAAGGTGACTTTTTGTTGATGTTTACCTTTGTAAATAGGGCACAAGGTCAACAAATAAATACAAATTTGAATGTAACGTAACAACTGGCTGTATTGAATTTTCTTATAAAACACATATTTGACTTTCTGGAAAACTTTATTAGGAGTTCATAGTGCCACCTGAGAACATTGTGCTGGATTACAAATTGTCCAACGGCGAAGTGCTGATTTTTATGGTGCCTTGCCAAGTTTGGTGGCACCTTTGAAATGTGCATAAAACACAAACACCTGGAGGGATTACAAAAAATAAAATTGCAGAGTGCTTGTAACATTGGTGCCTATAAAGTGTGTTGTTTTCAACATTTTCTCCAAAATTGCCATACCTATTTGGGGTCAGCACACTGTTGGACTTCCTGCTTGATTACAGACGAAACAAAGTGCAGTATATTTTTGAGAAATGACTTTTTATAATATTCACTTGCTCTGACATAAGTGCACTTGAGTAGTCAGATTTCTAGATGTGATTGTTGAAGCTGTTGACAGTAAAATGGTGTCTTTTTAGCTGATTTTACTAAGCGGAAGGGTATCTGGCAGCAATTTGGCTAGTTGACACTTTAGCTGGATTACTGCCTGCATCCAGTTGTAAATATTGACGGGTGTCATACATACAGGCATTTTGCAAGAGCTAGAGATATGAGATTTTGACTAAACTCGACCAGCATGTCAATGAGATGATAATAACAGCAGGTGAGAAGTTTAAGAAACTTTATAGGTCACGTTTTCTTATAATCACACAAAACATTAACATGGTCGCCAATGGGAAACCTGACAGTGTGCTGACCCCAATTAAAGTCCCTAGCAAGGGAAACACGCTATAGTCATTGCACAATCACGGAGGACGCATTTTACTTCAAATATCTTGAAACAATTACTGAAAATACGTGTATGGCAAAACTGCAGTTGAATGGAACAAACCGTTTTTGGATATTACAGACTTCTCACCAGTCTGCAAGTCCAAATCACAGCGACGGAACACATGTCTTATAAGGGGGGTGGGGTGCGTATGCCAGTAGTTAAGCCTCAATTTGAGAATACGTATGAAAATGAACCAATAACATTGCAGCAGGGTGATTCATCAATCGTTTTTTTTTTACTTCAGCTGACTAAACACACGTGAAGATGTTGTAATTGACCCTAATGAAGTCTGAGGACAGTGATTAGCTGGAGTCAGCCATAGCCGGAGCCTGTTATCAGATCTGTCTACTGACTGGACCTTCTGGCCAATCAAGCAAGTGGCATTGTTTTCTGAATGTCTGCTAATTAGGCTGTGTAATATTATGTAATTGAAATGCTTAAGACGTCAGGCCTTTGAGGAATTCACACCCTAAGGTGACTTTTTGTTGATGTTTACCTTTGTAAATAGGGCACAAGGTCAACAAATAAATACAAATTTGAATGTAACGTAACAACTGGCTGTATTGAATTTTCTTATAAAACACATATTTGACTTTCTGGAAAACTTTATTAGGAGTTCATAGTGCCACCTGAGAACATTGTGCTGGATTACAAATTGTCCAACGGCGAAGTGCTGATTTTTATGGTGCCTTGCCAAGTTTGGTGGCACCTTTGAAATGTGCATAAAACACAAACACCTGGAGGGATTACAAAAAATAAAATTGCAGAGTGCTTGTAACATTGGTGCCTATAAAGTGTGTTGTTTTCAACATTTTCTCCAAAATTGCCATACCTATTTAAGTCCCTAGCAAGGGAAACACGCTATAGTCATTGCACAATCACGGAGGACGCATTTTACTTCAAATATCTTGAAACAATTACTGAAAATACGTGTATGGCAAAACTGCAGTTGAATGGAACAAACCGTTTTTGGATATTACAGACTTCTCACCAGTCTGCAAGTCCAAATCACAGCGACGGAACACATGTCTTATAAGGGGGGTGGGGTGCGTATGCCAGTAGTTAAGCCTCAATTTGAGAATACGTATGAAAATGAACCAATAACATTGCAGCAGGGTGATTCATCAATCGTTTTTTGTTTACTTCAGCTGACTAAACACACGTGAAGATGTTGTAATTGACCCTAATGAAGTCTGAGGACAGTGATTAGCTGGAGTCAGCCATAGCCGGAGCCTGTTATCAGATCTGTCTACTGACTGGACCTTCTGGCCAATCAAGCAAGTGGCATTGTTTTCTGAATGTCTGCTAATTAGGCTGTGTAATATTATGTAATTGAAATGCTTAAGACGTCAGGCCTTTGAGGAATTCACACCCTAAGGTGACTTTTTGTTGATGTTTACCTTTGTAAATAGGGCACAAGGTCAACAAATAAATACAAATTTGAATGTAACGTAACAACTGGCTGTATTGAATTTTCTTATAAAACACATATTTGACTTTCTGGAAAACTTTATTAGGAGTTCATAGTGCCACCTGAGAACATTGTGCTGGATTACAAATTGTCCAACGGCGAAGTGCTGATTTTTATGGTGCCTTGCCAAGTTTGGTGGCACCTTTGAAATGTGCATAAAACACAAACACCTGGAGGGATTACAAAAAATTAAATTGCAGAGTGCTTGTAACATTGGTGCCTATAAAGTGTGTTGTTTTCAACATTTTCTCCAAAATTGCCATACCTATTTAAGTCCCTAGCAAGGGAAACACGCTATAGTCATTGCACAATCACGGAGGACGCATTTTACTTCAAATATCTTGAAACAATTACTGAAAATACGTGTATGGCAAAACTGCAGTTGAATGGAACAAACCGTTTTTGGATATTACAGACTTCTCACCAGTCTGCAAGTCCAAATCACAGCGACGGAACACATGTCTTATAAGGGGGGTGGGGTGCGTATGCCAGTAGTTAAGCCTCAATTTGAGAATACGTATGAAAATGAACCAATAACATTGCAGCAGGGTGATTCATCAATCGTTTTTTTTTTACTTCAGCTGACTAAACACACGTGAAGATGTTGTAATTGACCCTAATGAAGTCTGAGGACAGTGATTAGCTGGAGTCAGCCATAGCCGGAGCCTGTTATCAGATCTGTCTACTGACTGGACCTTCTGGCCAATCAAGCAAGTGGCATTGTTTTCTGAATGTCTGCTAATTAGGCTGTGTAATATTATGTAATTGAAATGCTTAAGACGTCAGGCCTTTGAGGAATTCACACCCTAAGGTGACTTTTTGTTGATGTTTACCTTTGTAAATAGGGCACAAGGTCAACAAATAAATACAAATTTGAATGTAACGTAACAACTGGCTGTATTGAATTTTCTTATAAAACACATATTTGACTTTCTGGAAAACTTTATTAGGAGTTCATAGTGCCACCTGAGAACATTGTGCTGGATTACAAATTGTCCAACGGCGAAGTGCTGATTTTTATGGTGCCTTGCCAAGTTTGGTGGCACCTTTGAAATGTGCATAAAACACAAACACCTGGAGGGATTACAAAAAATAAAATTGCAGAGTGCTTGTAACATTGGTGCCTATAAAGTGTGTTGTTTTCAACATTTTCTCCAAAATTGCCATACCTATTTGGGGTCAGCACACTGTTGGACTTCCTGCTTGATTACAGACGAAACAAAGTGCAGTATATTTTTGAGAAATGACTTTTTATAATATTCACTTGCTCTGACATAAGTGCACTTGAGTAGTCAGATTTCTAGATGTGATTGTTGAAGCTGTTGACAGTAAAATGGTGTCTTTTTAGCTGATTTTACTAAGCGGAAGGGTATCTGGCAGCAATTTGGCTAGTTGACACTTTAGCTGGATTACTGCCTGCATCCAGTTGTAAATATTGACGGGTGTCATACATACAGGCATTTTGCAAGAGCTAGAGATATGAGATTTTGACTAAACTCGACCAGCATGTCAATGAGATGATAATAACAGCAGGTGAGAAGTTTAAGAAACTTTATAGGTCACGTTTTCTTATAATCACACAAAACATTAACATGGTCGCCAATGGGAAACCTGACAGTGTGCTGACCCCAATTAAAGTCCCTAGCAAGGGAAACACGCTATAGTCATTGCACAATCACGGAGGACGCATTTTACTTCAAATATCTTGAAACAATTACTGAAAATACGTGTATGGCAAAACTGCAGTTGAATGGAACAAACCGTTTTTGGATATTACAGACTTCTCACCAGTCTGCAAGTCCAAATCACAGCGACGGAACACATGTCTTATAAGGGGGGTGGGGTGCGTATGCCAGTAGTTAAGCCTCAATTTGAGAATACGTATGAAAATGAACCAATAACATTGCAGCAGGGTGATTCATCAATCGTTTTTTTTTTACTTCAGCTGACTAAACACACGTGAAGATGTTGTAATTGACCCTAATGAAGTCTGAGGACAGTGATTAGCTGGAGTCAGCCATAGCCGGAGCCTGTTATCAGATCTGTCTACTGACTGGACCTTCTGGCCAATCAAGCAAGTGGCATTGTTTTCTGAATGTCTGCTAATTAGGCTGTGTAATATTATGTAATTGAAATGCTTAAGACGTCAGGCCTTTGAGGAATTCACACCCTAAGGTGACTTTTTGTTGATGTTTACCTTTGTAAATAGGGCACAAGGTCAACAAATAAATACAAATTTGAATGTAACGTAACAACTGGCTGTATTGAATTTTCTTATAAAACACATATTTGACTTTCTGGAAAACTTTATTAGGAGTTCATAGTGCCACCTGAGAACATTGTGCTGGATTACAAATTGTCCAACGGCGAAGTGCTGATTTTTATGGTGCCTTGCCAAGTTTGGTGGCACCTTTGAAATGTGCATAAAACACAAACACCTGGAGGGATTACAAAAAATTAAATTGCAGAGTGCTTGTAACATTGGTGCCTATAAAGTGTGTTGTTTTCAACATTTTCTCCAAAATTGCCATACCTATTTAAGTCCCTAGCAAGGGAAACACGCTATAGTCATTGCACAATCACGGAGGACGCATTTTACTTCAAATATCTTGAAACAATTACTGAAAATACGTGTATGGCAAAACTGCAGTTGAATGGAACAAACCGTTTTTGGATATTACAGACTTCTCACCAGTCTGCAAGTCCAAATCACAGCGACGGAACACATGTCTTATAAGGGGGGTGGGGTGCGTATGCCAGTAGTTAAGCCTCAATTTGAGAATACGTATGAAAATGAACCAATAACATTGCAGCAGGGTGATTCATCAATCGTTTTTTGTTTACTTCAGCTGACTAAACACACGTGAAGATGTTGTAATTGACCCTAATGAAGTCTGAGGACAGTGATTAGCTGGAGTCAGCCATAGCCGGAGCCTGTTATCAGATCTGTCTACTGACTGGACCTTCTGGCCAATCAAGCAAGTGGCATTGTTTTCTGAATGTCTGCTAATTAGGCTGTGTAATACTATGTAATTGAAATGCTTAAGACGTCAGGCCTTTGAGGAATTCACACCCTAAGGTGACTTTTTGTTGATGTTTACCTTTGTAAATAGGGCACAAGGTCAACAAATAAATACAAATTTGAATGTAACGTAACAACTGGCTGTATTGAATTTTCTTATAAAACACATATTTGACTTTCTGGAAAACTTTATTAGGAGTTCATAGTGCCACCTGAGAACATTGTGCTGGATTACAAATTGTCCAACGGCGAAGTGCTGATTTTTATGGTGCCTTGCCAAGTTTGGTGGCACCTTTGAAATGTGCATAAAACACAAACACCTGGAGGGATTACAAAAAATTAAATTGCAGAGTGCTTGTAACATTGGTGCCTATAAAGTGTGTTGTTTTCAACATTTTCTCCAAAATTGCCATACCTATTTAAGTCCCTAGCAAGGGAAACACGCTATAGTCATTGCACAATCACGGAGGACGCATTTTACTTCAAATATCTTGAAACAATTACTGAAAATACGTGTATGGCAAAACTGCAGTTGAATGGAACAAACCGTTTTTGGATATTACAGACTTCTCACCAGTCTGCAAGTCCAAATCACAGCGACGGAACACATGTCTTATAAGGGGGGTGGGGTGCGTATGCCAGTAGTTAAGCCTCAATTTGAGAATACGTATGAAAATGAACCAATAACATTGCAGCAGGGTGATTCATCAATCGTTTTTTTTTTACTTCAGCTGACTAAACACACGTGAAGATGTTGTAATTGACCCTAATGAAGTCTGAGGACAGTGATTAGCTGGAGTCAGCCATAGCCGGAGCCTGTTATCAGATCTGTCTACTGACTGGACCTTCTGGCCAATCAAGCAAGTGGCATTGTTTTCTGAATGTCTGCTAATTAGGCTGTGTAATATTATGTAATTGAAATGCTTAAGACGTCAGGCCTTTGAGGAATTCACACCCTAAGGTGACTTTTTGTTGATGTTTACCTTTGTAAATAGGGCACAAGGTCAACAAATAAATACAAATTTGAATGTAACGTAACAACTGGCTGTATTGAATTTTCTTATAAAACACATATTTGACTTTCTGGAAAACTTTATTAGGAGTTCATAGTGCCACCTGAGAACATTGTGCTGGATTACAAATTGTCCAACGGCGAAGTGCTGATTTTTATGGTGCCTTGCCAAGTTTGGTGGCACCTTTGAAATGTGCATAAAACACAAACACCTGGAGGGATTACAAAAAATAAAATTGCAGAGTGCTTGTAACATTGGTGCCTATAAAGTGTGTTGTTTTCAACATTTTCTCCAAAATTGCCATACCTATTTGGGGTCAGCACACTGTTGGACTTCCTGCTTGATTACAGACGAAACAAAGTGCAGTATATTTTTGAGAAATGACTTTTTATAATATTCACTTGCTCTGACATAAGTGCACTTGAGTAGTCAGATTTCTAGATGTGATTGTTGAAGCTGTTGACAGTAAAATGGTGTCTTTTTAGCTGATTTTACTAAGCGGAAGGGTATCTGGCAGCAATTTGGCTAGTTGACACTTTAGCTGGATTACTGCCTGCATCCAGTTGTAAATATTGACGGGTGTCATACATACAGGCATTTTGCAAGAGCTAGAGATATGAGATTTTGACTAAACTCGACCAGCATGTCAATGAGATGATAATAACAGCAGGTGAGAAGTTTAAGAAACTTTATAGGTCACGTTTTCTTATAATCACACAAAACATTAACATGGTCGCCAATGGGAAACCTGACAGTGTGCTGACCCCAATTAAAGTCCCTAGCAAGGGAAACACGCTATAGTCATTGCACAATCACGGAGGACGCATTTTACTTCAAATATCTTGAAACAATTACTGAAAATACGTGTATGGCAAAACTGCAGTTGAATGGAACAAACCGTTTTTGGATATTACAGACTTCTCACCAGTCTGCAAGTCCAAATCACAGCGACGGAACACATGTCTTATAAGGGGGGTGGGGTGCGTATGCCAGTAGTTAAGCCTCAATTTGAGAATACGTATGAAAATGAACCAATAACATTGCAGCAGGGTGATTCATCAATCGTTTTTTTTTTACTTCAGCTGACTAAACACACATGAAGATGTTGTAATTGACCCTAATGAAGTCTGAGGACAGTGATTAGCTGGAGTCAGCCATAGCCGGAGCCTGTTATCAGATCTGTCTACTGACTGGACCTTCTGGCCAATCAAGCAAGTGGCATTGTTTTCTGAATGTCTGCTAATTAGGCTGTGTAATATTATGTAATTGAAATGCTTAAGACGTCAGGCCTTTGAGGAATTCACACCCTAAGGTGACTTTTTGTTGATGTTTACCTTTGTAAATAGGGCACAAGGTCAACAAATAAATACAAATTTGAATGTAACGTAACAACTGGCTGTATTGAATTTTCTTATAAAACACATATTTGACTTTCTGGAAAACTTTATTAGGAGTTCATAGTGCCACCTGAGAACATTGTGCTGGATTACAAATTGTCCAACGGCGAAGTGCTGATTTTTATGGTGCCTTGCCAAGTTTGGTGGCACCTTTGAAATGTGCATAAAACACAAACACCTGGAGGGATTACAAAAAATTAAATTGCAGAGTGCTTGTAACATTGGTGCCTATAAAGTGTGTTGTTTTCAACATTTTCTCCAAAATTGCCATACCTATTTAAGTCCCTAGCAAGGGAAACACGCTATAGTCATTGCACAATCACGGAGGACGCATTTTACTTCAAATATCTTGAAACAATTACTGAAAATACGTGTATGGCAAAACTGCAGTTGAATGGAACAAACCGTTTTTGGATATTACAGACTTCTCACCAGTCTGCAAGTCCAAATCACAGCGACGGAACACATGTCTTATAAGGGGGGTGGGGTGCGTATGCCAGTAGTTAAGCCTCAATTTGAGAATACGTATGAAAATGAACCAATAACATTGCAGCAGGGTGATTCATCAATCGTTTTTTGTTTACTTCAGCTGACTAAACACACGTGAAGATGTTGTAATTGACCCTAATGAAGTCTGAGGACAGTGATTAGCTGGAGTCAGCCATAGCCGGAGCCTGTTATCAGATCTGTCTACTGACTGGACCTTCTGGCCAATCAAGCAAGTGGCATTGTTTTCTGAATGTCTGCTAATTAGGCTGTGTAATACTATGTAATTGAAATGCTTAAGACGTCAGGCCTTTGAGGAATTCACACCCTAAGGTGACTTTTTGTTGATGTTTACCTTTGTAAATAGGGCACAAGGTCAACAAATAAATACAAATTTGAATGTAACGTAACAACTGGCTGTATTGAATTTTCTTATAAAACACATATTTGACTTTCTGGAAAACTTTATTAGGAGTTCATAGTGCCACCTGAGAACATTGTGCTGGATTACAAATTGTCCAACGGCGAAGTGCTGATTTTTATGGTGCCTTGCCAAGTTTGGTGGCACCTTTGAAATGTGCATAAAACACAAACACCTGGAGGGATTACAAAAAATTAAATTGCAGAGTGCTTGTAACATTGGTGCCTATAAAGTGTGTTGTTTTCAACATTTTCTCCAAAATTGCCATACCTATTTAAGTCCCTAGCAAGGGAAACACGCTATAGTCATTGCACAATCACGGAGGACGCATTTTACTTCAAATATCTTGAAACAATTACTGAAAATACGTGTATGGCAAAACTGCAGTTGAATGGAACAAACCGTTTTTGGATATTACAGACTTCTCACCAGTCTGCAAGTCCAAATCACAGCGACGGAACACATGTCTTATAAGGGGGGTGGGGTGCGTATGCCAGTAGTTAAGCCTCAATTTGAGAATACGTATGAAAATGAACCAATAACATTGCAGCAGGGTGATTCATCAATCGTTTTTTTTTTACTTCAGCTGACTAAACACACGTGAAGATGTTGTAATTGACCCTAATGAAGTCTGAGGACAGTGATTAGCTGGAGTCAGCCATAGCCGGAGCCTGTTATCAGATCTGTCTACTGACTGGACCTTCTGGCCAATCAAGCAAGTGGCATTGTTTTCTGAATGTCTGCTAATTAGGCTGTGTAATATTATGTAATTGAAATGCTTAAGACGTCAGGCCTTTGAGGAATTCACACCCTAAGGTGACTTTTTGTTGATGTTTACCTTTGTAAATAGGGCACAAGGTCAACAAATAAATACAAATTTGAATGTAACGTAACAACTGGCTGTATTGAATTTTCTTATAAAACACATATTTGACTTTCTGGAAAACTTTATTAGGAGTTCATAGTGCCACCTGAGAACATTGTGCTGGATTACAAATTGTCCAACGGCGAAGTGCTGATTTTTATGGTGCCTTGCCAAGTTTGGTGGCACCTTTGAAATGTGCATAAAACACAAACACCTGGAGGGATTACAAAAAATAAAATTGCAGAGTGCTTGTAACATTGGTGCCTATAAAGTGTGTTGTTTTCAACATTTTCTCCAAAATTGCCATACCTATTTGGGGTCAGCACACTGTTGGACTTCCTGCTTGATTACAGACGAAACAAAGTGCAGTATATTTTTGAGAAATGACTTTTTATAATATTCACTTGCTCTGACATAAGTACACTTGAGTAGTCAGATTTCTAGATGTGATTGTTGAATCTGTTGACAGTAAAATGGTGTCTTTTTAGCTGATTTTACTAAGCGGAAGGGTATCTGGCAGCAATTTGGCTAGTTGACACTTTAGCTGGATTACTGCCTGCATCCAGTTGTAAATATTGACGGGTGTCATACATACAGGCATTTTGCAAGAGCTAGAAATAAGAGATTTTGACTAAACTCGACCAGCATGTCAATGAGATGATAATAACAGCAGGTGAGAAGTTTAAGAAACTTTATAGGTCACGTTTTCTTATAATCACACAAAACATTAACATGGTCGCCAATGGGAAACTTGACAGTGTGCTGACCCCAATTAAAGTCCCTAGCAAGGGAAACACGCTATAGTCATTGCACAATCACGGAGGACGCATTTTACTTCAAATATCTTGAAACAATTACTGAAAATACGTGTATGGCAAAACTGCAGTTGAATGGAACAAACCGTTTTTGGATATTACAGACTTCTCACCAGTCTGCAAGTCCAAATCACAGCGACGGAACACATGTCTTATAAGGGGGGTGGAGTGCGTATGCCAGTAGTTAAGCCTCAATTTGAGAATACGTATGAAAATGAACCAATAACATTGCAGCAGGGTGATTCATCAATCGTTTTTTGTTTACTTCAGCTGACTAAACACACGTGAAGATGTTGTAATTGACCCTAATGAAGTCTGAGGACAGTGATTAGCTGGAGTCAGCCATAGCCGGAGCCTGTTATCAGATCTGTCTACTGACTGGACCTTCTGGCCAATCAAGCAAGTGGCATTGTTTTCTGAATGTCTGCTAATTAGGCTGTGTAATATTATGTAATTGAAATGCTTAAGACGTCAGGCCTTTGAGGAATTCACACCCTAAGGTGACTTTTTGTTGATGTTTACCTTTGTAAATAGGGCACAAGGTCAACAAATAAATACAAATTTGAATGTAACGTAACAACTGGCTGTATTGAATTTTCTTATAAAACACATATTTGACTTTCTGGAAAACTTTATTAGGAGTTCATAGTGCCACCTGAGAACATTGTGCTGGATTACAAATTGTCCAACGGCGAAGTGCTGATTTTTATGGTGCCTTGCCAAGTTTGGTGGCACCTTTGAAATGTGCATAAAACACAAACACCTGGAGGGATTACAAAAAATAAAATTGCAGAGTGCTTGTAACATTGGTGCCTATAAAGTGTGTTGTTTTCAACATTTTCTCCAAAATTGCCATACCTATTTAAGTCCCTAGCAAGGGAAACACGCTATAGTCATTGCACAATCACGGAGGACGCATTTTACTTCAAATATCTTGAAACAATTACTGAAAATACGTGTATGGCAAAACTGCAGTTGAATGGAACAAACCGTTTTTGGATATTACAGACTTCTCACCAGTCTGCAAGTCCAAATCACAGCGACGGAACACATGTCTTATAAGGGGGGTGGGGTGCGTATGCCAGTAGTTAAGCCTCAATTTGAGAATACGTATGAAAATGAACCAATAACATTGCAGCAGGGTGATTCATCAATCGTTTTTTGTTTACTTCAGCTGACTAAACACACGTGAAGATGTTGTAATTGACCCTAATGAAGTCTGAGGACAGTGATTAGCTGGAGTCAGCCATAGCCGGAGCCTGTTATCAGATCTGTCTACTGACTGGACCTTCTGGCCAATCAAGCAAGTGGCATTGTTTTCTGAATGTCTGCTAATTAGGCTGTGTAATATTATGTAATTGAAATGCTTAAGACGTCAGGCCTTTGAGGAATTCACACCCTAAGGTGACTTTTTGTTGATGTTTACCTTTGTAAATAGGGCACAAGGTCAACAAATAAATACAAATTTGAATGTAACGTAACAACTGGCTGTATTGAATTTTCTTATAAAACACATATTTGACTTTCTGGAAAACTTTATTAGGAGTTCATAGTGCCACCTGAGAACATTGTGCTGGATTACAAATTGTCCAACGGCGAAGTGCTGATTTTTATGGTGCCTTGCCAAGTTTGGTGGCACCTTTGAAATGTGCATAAAACACAAACACCTGGAGGGATTACAAAAAATAAAATTGCAGAGTGCTTGTAACATTGGTGCCTATAAAGTGTGTTGTTTTCAACATTTTCTCCAAAATTGCCATACCTATTTGGGGTCAGCACACTGTTGGACTTCCTGCTTGATTACAGACGAAACAAAGTGCAGTATATTTTTGAGAAATGACTTTTTATAATATTCACTTGCTCTGACATAAGTACACTTGAGTAGTCAGATTTCTAGATGTGATTGTTGAATCTGTTGACAGTAAAATGGTGTCTTTTTAGCTGATTTTACTAAGCGGAAGGGTATCTGGCAGCAATTTGGCTAGTTGACACTTTAGCTGGATTACTGCCTGCATCCAGTTGTAAATATTGACGGGTGTCATACATACAGGCATTTTGCAAGAGCTAGAAATAAGAGATTTTGACTAAACTCGACCAGCATGTCAATGAGATGATAATAACAGCAGGTGAGAAGTTTAAGAAACTTTATAGGTCACGTTTTCTTATAATCACACAAAACATTAACATGGTCGCCAATGGGAAACTTGACAGTGTGCTGACCCCAATTAAAGTCCCTAGCAAGGGAAACACGCTATAGTCATTGCACAATCACGGAGGACGCATTTTACTTCAAATATCTTGAAACAATTACTGAAAATACGTGTATGGCAAAACTGCAGTTGAATGGAACAAACCGTTTTTGGATATTACAGACTTCTCACCAGTCTGCAAGTCCAAATCACAGCGACGGAACACATGTCTTATAAGGGGGGTGGAGTGCGTATGCCAGTAGTTAAGCCTCAATTTGAGAATACGTATGAAAATGAACCAATAACATTGCAGCAGGGTGATTCATCAATCGTTTTTTGTTTACTTCAGCTGACTAAACACACGTGAAGATGTTGTAATTGACCCTAATGAAGTCTGAGGACAGTGATTAGCTGGAGTCAGCCATAGCCGGAGCCTGTTATCAGATCTGTCTACTGACTGGACCTTCTGGCCAATCAAGCAAGTGGCATTGTTTTCTGAATGTCTGCTAATTAGGCTGTGTAATATTATGTAATTGAAATGCTTAAGACGTCAGGCCTTTGAGGAATTCACACCCTAAGGTGACTTTTTGTTGATGTTTACCTTTGTAAATAGGGCACAAGGTCAACAAATAAATACAAATTTGAATGTAACGTAACAACTGGCTGTATTGAATTTTCTTATAAAACACATATTTGACTTTCTGGAAAACTTTATTAGGAGTTCATAGTGCCACCTGAGAACATTGTGCTGGATTACAAATTGTCCAACGGCGAAGTGCTGATTTTTATGGTGCCTTGCCAAGTTTGGTGGCACCTTTGAAATGTGCATAAAACACAAACACCTGGAGGGATTACAAAAAATAAAATTGCAGAGTGCTTGTAACATTGGTGCCTATAAAGTGTGTTGTTTTCAACATTTTCTCCCAAATTGCCATACCTATTTAAGTCCCTAGCAAGGGAAACACGCTATAGTCATTGCACAATCACGGAGGACGCATTTTACTTCAAATATCTTGAAACAATTACTGAAAATACGTGTATGGCAAAACTGCAGTTGAATGGAACAAACCGTTTTTGGATATTACAGACTTCTCACCAGTCTGCAAGTCCAAATCACAGCGACGGAACACATGTCTTATAAGGGGGGTGGGGTGCGTATGCCAGTAGTTAAGCCTCAATTTGAGAATACGTATGAAAATGAACCAATAACATTGCAGCAGGGTGATTCATCAATCGTTTTTTGTTTACTTCAGCTGACTAAACACACGTGAAGATGTTGTAATTGACCCTAATGAAGTCTGAGGACAGTGATTAGCTGGAGTCAGCCATAGCCGGAGCCTGTTATCAGATCTGTCTACTGACTGGACCTTCTGGCCAATCAAGCAAGTGGCATTGTTTTCTGAATGTCTGCTAATTAGGCTGTGTAATATTATGTAATTGAAATGCTTAAGACGTCAGGCCTTTGAGGAATTCACACCCTAAGGTGACTTTTTGTTGATGTTTACCTTTGTAAATAGGGCACAAGGTCAACAAATAAATACAAATTTGAATGTAACGTAACAACTGGCTGTATTGAATTTTCTTATAAAACACATATTTGACTTTCTGGAAAACTTTATTAGGAGTTCATAGTGCCACCTGAGAACATTGTGCTGGATTACAAATTGTCCAACGGCGAAGTGCTGATTTTTATGGTGCCTTGCCAAGTTTGGTGGCACCTTTGAAATGTGCATAAAACACAAACACCTGGAGGGATTACAAAAAATAAAATTGCAGAGTGCTTGTAACATTGGTGCCTATAAAGTGTGTTGTTTTCAACATTTTCTCCAAAATTGCCATACCTATTTAAGTCCCTAGCAAGGGAAACACGCTATAGTCATTGCACAATCACGGAGGACGCATTTTACTTCAAATATCTTGAAACAATTACTGAAAATACGTGTATGGCAAAACTGCAGTTGAATGGAACAAACCGTTTTTGGATATTACAGACTTCTCACCAGTCTGCAAGTCCAAATCACAGCGACGGAACACATGTCTTATAAGGGGGGTGGGGTGCGTATGCCAGTAGTTAAGCCTCAATTTGAGAATACGTATGAAAATGAACCAATAACATTGCAGCAGGGTGATTCATCAATCGTTTTTTTTTTACTTCAGCTGACTAAACACACGTGAAGATGTTGTAATTGACCCTAATGAAGTCTGAGGACAGTGATTAGCTGGAGTCAGCCATAGCCGGAGCCTGTTATCAGATCTGTCTACTGACTGGACCTTCTGGCCAATCAAGCAAGTGGCATTGTTTTCTGAATGTCTGCTAATTAGGCTGTGTAATATTATGTAATTGAAATGCTTAAGACGTCAGGCCTTTGAGGAATTCACACCCTAAGGTGACTTTTTGTTGATGTTTACCTTTGTAAATAGGGCACAAGGTCAACAAATAAATACAAATTTGAATGTAACGTAACAACTGGCTGTATTGAATTTTCTTATAAAACACATATTTGACTTTCTGGAAAACTTTATTAGGAGTTCATAGTGCCACCTGAGAACATTGTGCTGGATTACAAATTGTCCAACGGCGAAGTGCTGATTTTTATGGTGCCTTGCCAAGTTTGGTGGCACCTTTGAAATGTGCATAAAACACAAACACCTGGAGGGATTACAAAAAATAAAATTGCAGAGTGCTTGTAACATTGGTGCCTATAAAGTGTGTTGTTTTCAACATTTTCTCCAAAATTGCCATACCTATTTGGGGTCAGCACACTGTTGGACTTCCTGCTTGATTACAGACGAAACAAAGTGCAGTATATTTTTGAGAAATGACTTTTTATAATATTCACTTGCTCTGACATAAGTACACTTGAGTAGTCAGATTTCTAGATGTGATTGTTGAATCTGTTGACAGTAAAATGGTGTCTTTTTAGCTGATTTTACTAAGCGGAAGGGTATCTGGCAGCAATTTGGCTAGTTGACACTTTAGCTGGATTACTGCCTGCATCCAGTTGTAAATATTGACGGGTGTCATACATACAGGCATTTTGCAAGAGCTAGAAATAAGAGATTTTGACTAAACTCGACCAGCATGTCAATGAGATGATAATAACAGCAGGTGAGAAGTTTAAGAAACTTTATAGGTCACGTTTTCTTATAATCACACAAAACATTAACATGGTCGCCAATGGGAAACTTGACAGTGTGCTGACCCCAATTAAAGTCCCTAGCAAGGGAAACACGCTATAGTCATTGCACAATCACGGAGGACGCATTTTACTTCAAATATCTTGAAACAATTACTGAAAATACGTGTATGGCAAAACTGCAGTTGAATGGAACAAACCGTTTTTGGATATTACAGACTTCTCACCAGTCTGCAAGTCCAAATCACAGCGACGGAACACATGTCTTATAAGGGGGGTGGAGTGCGTATGCCAGTAGTTAAGCCTCAATTTGAGAATACGTATGAAAATGAACCAATAACATTGCAGCAGGGTGATTCATCAATCGTTTTTTGTTTACTTCAGCTGACTAAACACACGTGAAGATGTTGTAATTGACCCTAATGAAGTCTGAGGACAGTGATTAGCTGGAGTCAGCCATAGCCGGAGCCTGTTATCAGATCTGTCTACTGACTGGACCTTCTGGCCAATCAAGCAAGTGGCATTGTTTTCTGAATGTCTGCTAATTAGGCTGTGTAATATTATGTAATTGAAATGCTTAAGACGTCAGGCCTTTGAGGAATTCACACCCTAAGGTGACTTTTTGTTGATGTTTACCTTTGTAAATAGGGCACAAGGTCAACAAATAAATACAAATTTGAATGTAACGTAACAACTGGCTGTATTGAATTTTCTTATAAAACACATATTTGACTTTCTGGAAAACTTTATTAGGAGTTCATAGTGCCACCTGAGAACATTGTGCTGGATTACAAATTGTCCAACGGCGAAGTGCTGATTTTTATGGTGCCTTGCCAAGTTTGGTGGCACCTTTGAAATGTGCATAAAACACAAACACCTGGAGGGATTACAAAAAATAAAATTGCAGAGTGCTTGTAACATTGGTGCCTATAAAGTGTGTTGTTTTCAACATTTTCTCCAAAATTGCCATACCTATTTAAGTCCCTAGCAAGGGAAACACGCTATAGTCATTGCACAATCACGGAGGACGCATTTTACTTCAAATATCTTGAAACAATTACTGAAAATACGTGTATGGCAAAACTGCAGTTGAATGGAACAAACCGTTTTTGGATATTACAGACTTCTCACCAGTCTGCAAGTCCAAATCACAGCGACGGAACACATGTCTTATAAGGGGGGTGGGGTGCGTATGCCAGTAGTTAAGCCTCAATTTGAGAATACGTATGAAAATGAACCAATAACATTGCAGCAGGGTGATTCATCAATCGTTTTTTGTTTACTTCAGCTGACTAAACACACGTGAAGATGTTGTAATTGACCCTAATGAAGTCTGAGGACAGTGATTAGCTGGAGTCAGCCATAGCCGGAGCCTGTTATCAGATCTGTCTACTGACTGGACCTTCTGGCCAATCAAGCAAGTGGCATTGTTTTCTGAATGTCTGCTAATTAGGCTGTGTAATATTATGTAATTAAAATGCTTAAGACGTCAGGCCTTTGAGGAATTCACACCCTAAGGTGACTTTTTGTTGATGTTTACCTTTGTAAATAGGGCACAAGGTCAACAAATAAATACAAATTTGAATGTAACGTAACAACTGGCTGTATTGAATTTTCTTATAAAACACATATTTGACTTTCTGGAAAACTTTATTAGGAGTTCATAGTGCCACCTGAGAACATTGTGCTGGATTACAAATTGTCCAACGGCGAAGTGCTGATTTTTATGGTGCCTTGCCAAGTTTGGTGGCACCTTTGAAATGTGCATAAAACACAAACACCTGGAGGGATTACAAAAAATAAAATTGCAGAGTGCTTGTAACATTGGTGCCTATAAAGTGTGTTGTTTTCAACATTTTCTCCCAAATTGCCATACCTATTTAAGTCCCTAGCAAGGGAAACACGCTATAGTCATTGCACAATCACGGAGGACGCATTTTACTTCAAATATCTTGAAACAATTACTGAAAATACGTGTATGGCAAAACTGCAGTTGAATGGAACAAACCGTTTTTGGATATTACAGACTTCTCACCAGTCTGCAAGTCCAAATCACAGCGACGGAACACATGTCTTATAAGGGGGGTGGGGTGCGTATGCCAGTAGTTAAGCCTCAATTTGAGAATACGTATGAAAATGAACCAATAACATTGCAGCAGGGTGATTCATCAATCGTTTTTTGTTTACTTCAGCTGACTAAACACACGTGAAGATGTTGTAATTGACCCTAATGAAGTCTGAGGACAGTGATTAGCTGGAGTCAGCCATAGCCGGAGCCTGTTATCAGATCTGTCTACTGACTGGACCTTCTGGCCAATCAAGCAAGTGGCATTGTTTTCTGAATGTCTGCTAATTAGGCTGTGTAATATTATGTAATTGAAATGCTTAAGACGTCAGGCCTTTGAGGAATTCACACCCTAAGGTGACTTTTTGTTGATGTTTACCTTTGTAAATAGGGCACAAGGTCAACAAATAAATACAAATTTGAATGTAACGTAACAACTGGCTGTATTGAATTTTCTTATAAAACACATATTTGACTTTCTGGAAAACTTTATTAGGAGTTCATAGTGCCACCTGAGAACATTGTGCTGGATTACAAATTGTCCAACGGCGAAGTGCTGATTTTTATGGTGCCTTGCCAAGTTTGGTGGCACCTTTGAAATGTGCATAAAACACAAACACCTGGAGGGATTACAAAAAATAAAATTGCAGAGTGCTTGTAACATTGGTGCCTATAAAGTGTGTTGTTTTCAACATTTTCTCCCAAATTGCCATACCTATTTAAGTCCCTAGCAAGGGAAACACGCTATAGTCATTGCACAATCACGGAGGACGCATTTTACTTCAAATATCTTGAAACAATTACTGAAAATACGTGTATGGCAAAACTGCAGTTGAATGGAACAAACCGTTTTTGGATATTACAGACTTCTCACCAGTCTGCAAGTCCAAATCACAGCGACGGAACACATGTCTTATAAGGGGGGTGGGGTGCGTATGCCAGTAGTTAAGCCTCAATTTGAGAATACGTATGAAAATGAACCAATAACATTGCAGCAGGGTGATTCATCAATCGTTTTTTGTTTACTTCAGCTGACTAAACACACGTGAAGATGTTGTAATTGACCCTAATGAAGTCTGAGGACAGTGATTAGCTGGAGTCAGCCATAGCCGGAGCCTGTTATCAGATCTGTCTACTGACTGGACCTTCTGGCCAATCAAGCAAGTGGCATTGTTTTCTGAATGTCTGCTAATTAGGCTGTGTAATATTATGTAATTGAAATGCTTAAGACGTCAGGCCTTTGAGGAATTCACACCCTAAGGTGACTTTTTGTTGATGTTTACCTTTGTAAATAGGGCACAAGGTCAACAAATAAATACAAATTTGAATGTAACGTAACAACTGGCTGTATTGAATTTTCTTATAAAACACATATTTGACTTTCTGGAAAACTTTATTAGGAGTTCATAGTGCCACCTGAGAACATTGTGCTGGATTACAAATTGTCCAACGGCGAAGTGCTGATTTTTATGGTGCCTTGCCAAGTTTGGTGGCACCTTTGAAATGTGCATAAAACACAAACACCTGGAGGGATTACAAAAAATAAAATTGCAGAGTGCTTGTAACATTGGTGCCTATAAAGTGTGTTGTTTTCAACATTTTCTCCAAAATTGCCATACCTATTTAAGTCCCTAGCAAGGGAAACACGCTATAGTCATTGCACAATCACGGAGGACGCATTTTACTTCAAATATCTTGAAACAATTACTGAAAATACGTGTATGGCAAAACTGCAGTTGAATGGAACAAACCGTTTTTGGATATTACAGACTTCTCACCAGTCTGCAAGTCCAAATCACAGCGACGGAACACATGTCTTATAAGGGGGGTGGGGTGCGTATGCCAGTAGTTAAGCCTCAATTTGAGAATACGTATGAAAATGAACCAATAACATTGCAGCAGGGTGATTCATCAATCGTTTTTTTTTTACTTCAGCTGACTAAACACACGTGAAGATGTTGTAATTGACCCTAATGAAGTCTGAGGACAGTGATTAGCTGGAGTCAGCCATAGCCGGAGCCTGTTATCAGATCTGTCTACTGACTGGACCTTCTGGCCAATCAAGCAAGTGGCATTGTTTTCTGAATGTCTGCTAATTAGGCTGTGTAATATTATGTAATTGAAATGCTTAAGACGTCAGGCCTTTGAGGAATTCACACCCTAAGGTGACTTTTTGTTGATGTTTACCTTTGTAAATAGGGCACAAGGTCAACAAATAAATACAAATTTGAATGTAACGTAACAACTGGCTGTATTGAATTTTCTTATAAAACACATATTTGACTTTCTGGAAAACTTTATTAGGAGTTCATAGTGCCACCTGAGAACATTGTGCTGGATTACAAATTGTCCAACGGCGAAGTGCTGATTTTTATGGTGCCTTGCCAAGTTTGGTGGCACCTTTGAAATGTGCATAAAACACAAACACCTGGAGGGATTACAAAAAATAAAATTGCAGAGTGCTTGTAACATTGGTGCCTATAAAGTGTGTTGTTTTCAACATTTTCTCCAAAATTGCCATACCTATTTGGGGTCAGCACACTGTTGGACTTCCTGCTTGATTACAGACGAAACAAAGTGCAGTATATTTTTGAGAAATGACTTTTTATAATATTCACTTGCTCTGACATAAGTACACTTGAGTAGTCAGATTTCTAGATGTGATTGTTGAATCTGTTGACAGTAAAATGGTGTCTTTTTAGCTGATTTTACTAAGCGGAAGGGTATCTGGCAGCAATTTGGCTAGTTGACACTTTAGCTGGATTACTGCCTGCATCCAGTTGTAAATATTGACGGGTGTCATACATACAGGCATTTTGCAAGAGCTAGAAATAAGAGATTTTGACTAAACTCGACCAGCATGTCAATGAGATGATAATAACAGCAGGTGAGAAGTTTAAGAAACTTTATAGGTCACGTTTTCTTATAATCACACAAAACATTAACATGGTCGCCAATGGGAAACTTGACAGTGTGCTGACCCCAATTAAAGTCCCTAGCAAGGGAAACACGCTATAGTCATTGCACAATCACGGAGGACGCATTTTACTTCAAATATCTTGAAACAATTACTGAAAATACGTGTATGGCAAAACTGCAGTTGAATGGAACAAACCGTTTTTGGATATTACAGACTTCTCACCAGTCTGCAAGTCCAAATCACAGCGACGGAACACATGTCTTATAAGGGGGGTGGAGTGCGTATGCCAGTAGTTAAGCCTCAATTTGAGAATACGTATGAAAATGAACCAATAACATTGCAGCAGGGTGATTCATCAATCGTTTTTTGTTTACTTCAGCTGACTAAACACACGTGAAGATGTTGTAATTGACCCTAATGAAGTCTGAGGACAGTGATTAGCTGGAGTCAGCCATAGCCGGAGCCTGTTATCAGATCTGTCTACTGACTGGACCTTCTGGCCAATCAAGCAAGTGGCATTGTTTTCTGAATGTCTGCTAATTAGGCTGTGTAATATTATGTAATTGAAATGCTTAAGACGTCAGGCCTTTGAGGAATTCACACCCTAAGGTGACTTTTTGTTGATGTTTACCTTTGTAAATAGGGCACAAGGTCAACAAATAAATACAAATTTGAATGTAACGTAACAACTGGCTGTATTGAATTTTCTTATAAAACACATATTTGACTTTCTGGAAAACTTTATTAGGAGTTCATAGTGCCACCTGAGAACATTGTGCTGGATTACAAATTGTCCAACGGCGAAGTGCTGATTTTTATGGTGCCTTGCCAAGTTTGGTGGCACCTTTGAAATGTGCATAAAACACAAACACCTGGAGGGATTACAAAAAATAAAATTGCAGAGTGCTTGTAACATTGGTGCCTATAAAGTGTGTTGTTTTCAACATTTTCTCCAAAATTGCCATACCTATTTAAGTCCCTAGCAAGGGAAACACGCTATAGTCATTGCACAATCACGGAGGACGCATTTTACTTCAAATATCTTGAAACAATTACTGAAAATACGTGTATGGCAAAACTGCAGTTGAATGGAACAAACCGTTTTTGGATATTACAGACTTCTCACCAGTCTGCAAGTCCAAATCACAGCGACGGAACACATGTCTTATAAGGGGGGTGGGGTGCGTATGCCAGTAGTTAAGCCTCAATTTGAGAATACGTATGAAAATGAACCAATAACATTGCAGCAGGGTGATTCATCAATCGTTTTTTGTTTACTTCAGCTGACTAAACACACGTGAAGATGTTGTAATTGACCCTAATGAAGTCTGAGGACAGTGATTAGCTGGAGTCAGCCATAGCCGGAGCCTGTTATCAGATCTGTCTACTGACTGGACCTTCTGGCCAATCAAGCAAGTGGCATTGTTTTCTGAATGTCTGCTAATTAGGCTGTGTAATATTATGTAATTAAAATGCTTAAGACGTCAGGCCTTTGAGGAATTCACACCCTAAGGTGACTTTTTGTTGATGTTTACCTTTGTAAATAGGGCACAAGGTCAACAAATAAATACAAATTTGAATGTAACGTAACAACTGGCTGTATTGAATTTTCTTATAAAACACATATTTGACTTTCTGGAAAACTTTATTAGGAGTTCATAGTGCCACCTGAGAACATTGTGCTGGATTACAAATTGTCCAACGGCGAAGTGCTGATTTTTATGGTGCCTTGCCAAGTTTGGTGGCACCTTTGAAATGTGCATAAAACACAAACACCTGGAGGGATTACAAAAAATAAAATTGCAGAGTGCTTGTAACATTGGTGCCTATAAAGTGTGTTGTTTTCAACATTTTCTCCCAAATTGCCATACCTATTTAAGTCCCTAGCAAGGGAAACACGCTATAGTCATTGCACAATCACGGAGGACGCATTTTACTTCAAATATCTTGAAACAATTACTGAAAATACGTGTATGGCAAAACTGCAGTTGAATGGAACAAACCGTTTTTGGATATTACAGACTTCTCACCAGTCTGCAAGTCCAAATCACAGCGACGGAACACATGTCTTATAAGGGGGGTGGGGTGCGTATGCCAGTAGTTAAGCCTCAATTTGAGAATACGTATGAAAATGAACCAATAACATTGCAGCAGGGTGATTCATCAATCGTTTTTTGTTTACTTCAGCTGACTAAACACACGTGAAGATGTTGTAATTGACCCTAATGAAGTCTGAGGACAGTGATTAGCTGGAGTCAGCCATAGCCGGAGCCTGTTATCAGATCTGTCTACTGACTGGACCTTCTGGCCAATCAAGCAAGTGGCATTGTTTTCTGAATGTCTGCTAATTAGGCTGTGTAATATTATGTAATTGAAATGCTTAAGACGTCAGGCCTTTGAGGAATTCACACCCTAAGGTGACTTTTTGTTGATGTTTACCTTTGTAAATAGGGCACAAGGTCAACAAATAAATACAAATTTGAATGTAACGTAACAACTGGCTGTATTGAATTTTCTTATAAAACACATATTTGACTTTCTGGAAAACTTTATTAGGAGTTCATAGTGCCACCTGAGAACATTGTGCTGGATTACAAATTGTCCAACGGCGAAGTGCTGATTTTTATGGTGCCTTGCCAAGTTTGGTGGCACCTTTGAAATGTGCATAAAACACAAACACCTGGAGGGATTACAAAAAATAAAATTGCAGAGTGCTTGTAACATTGGTGCCTATAAAGTGTGTTGTTTTCAACATTTTCTCCAAAATTGCCATACCTATTTAAGTCCCTAGCAAGGGAAACACGCTATAGTCATTGCACAATCACGGAGGACGCATTTTACTTCAAATATCTTGAAACAATTACTGAAAATACGTGTATGGCAAAACTGCAGTTGAATGGAACAAACCGTTTTTGGATATTACAGACTTCTCACCAGTCTGCAAGTCCAAATCACAGCGACGGAACACATGTCTTATAAGGGGGGTGGGGTGCGTATGCCAGTAGTTAAGCCTCAATTTGAGAATACGTATGAAAATGAACCAATAACATTGCAGCAGGGTGATTCATCAATCGTTTTTTGTTTACTTCAGCTGACTAAACACACGTGAAGATGTTGTAATTGACCCTAATGAAGTCTGAGGACAGTGATTAGCTGGAGTCAGCCATAGCCGGAGCCTGTTATCAGATCTGTCTACTGACTGGACCTTCTGGCCAATCAAGCAAGTGGCATTGTTTTCTGAATGTCTGCTAATTAGGCTGTGTAATATTATGTAATTGAAATGCTTAAGACGTCAGGCCTTTGAGGAATTCACACCCTAAGGTGACTTTTTGTTGATGTTTACCTTTGTAAATAGGGCACAAGGTCAACAAATAAATACAAATTTGAATGTAACGTAACAACTGGCTGTATTGAATTTTCTTATAAAACACATATTTGACTTTCTGGAAAACTTTATTAGGAGTTCATAGTGCCACCTGAGAACATTGTGCTGGATTACAAATTGTCCAACGGCGAAGTGCTGATTTTTATGGTGCCTTGCCAAGTTTGGTGGCACCTTTGAAATGTGCATAAAACACAAACACCTGGAGGGATTACAAAAAATAAAATTGCAGAGTGCTTGTAACATTGGTGCCTATAAAGTGTGTTGTTTTCAACATTTTCTCCAAAATTGCCATACCTATTTAAGTCCCTAGCAAGGGAAACACGCTATAGTCATTGCACAATCACGGAGGACGCATTTTACTTCAAATATCTTGAAACAATTACTGAAAATACGTGTATGGCAAAACTGCAGTTGAATGGAACAAACCGTTTTTGGATATTACAGACTTCTCACCAGTCTGCAAGTCCAAATCACAGCGACGGAACACATGTCTTATAAGGGGGGTGGGGTGCGTATGCCAGTAGTTAAGCCTCAATTTGAGAATACGTATGAAAATGAACCAATAACATTGCAGCAGGGTGATTCATCAATCGTTTTTTGTTTACTTCAGCTGACTAAACACACGTGAAGATGTTGTAATTGACCCTAATGAAGTCTGAGGACAGTGATTAGCTGGAGTCAGCCATAGCCGGAGCCTGTTATCAGATCTGTCTACTGACTGGACCTTCTGGCCAATCAAGCAAGTGGCATTGTTTTCTGAATGTCTGCTAATTAGGCTGTGTAATATTATGTAATTAAAATGCTTAAGACGTCAGGCCTTTGAGGAATTCACACCCTAAGGTGACTTTTTGTTGATGTTTACCTTTGTAAATAGGGCACAAGGTCAACAAATAAATACAAATTTGAATGTAACGTAACAACTGGCTGTATTGAATTTTCTTATAAAACACATATTTGACTTTCTGGAAAACTTTATTAGGAGTTCATAGTGCCACCTGAGAACATTGTGCTGGATTACAAATTGTCCAACGGCGAAGTGCTGATTTTTATGGTGCCTTGCCAAGTTTGGTGGCACCTTTGAAATGTGCATAAAACACAAACACCTGGAGGGATTACAAAAAATAAAATTGCAGAGTGCTTGTAACATTGGTGCCTATAAAGTGTGTTGTTTTCAACATTTTCTCCAAAATTGCCATACCTATTTAAGTCCCTAGCAAGGGAAACACGCTATAGTCATTGCACAATCACGGAGGACGCATTTTACTTCAAATATCTTGAAACAATTACTGAAAATACGTGTATGGCAAAACTGCAGTTGAATGGAACAAACCGTTTTTGGATATTACAGACTTCTCACCAGTCTGCAAGTCCAAATCACAGCGACGGAACACATGTCTTATAAGGGGGGTGGGGTGCGTATGCCAGTAGTTAAGCCTCAATTTGAGAATACGTATGAAAATGAACCAATAACATTGCAGCAGGGTGATTCATCAATCGTTTTTTGTTTACTTCAGCTGACTAAACACACGTGAAGATGTTGTAATTGACCCTAATGAAGTCTGAGGACAGTGATTAGCTGGAGTCAGCCATAGCCGGAGCCTGTTATCAGATCTGTCTACTGACTGGACCTTCTGGCCAATCAAGCAAGTGGCATTGTTTTCTGAATGTCTGCTAATTAGGCTGTGTAATATTATGTAATTGAAATGCTTAAGACGTCAGGCCTTTGAGGAATTCACACCCTAAGGTGACTTTTTGTTGATGTTTACCTTTGTAAATAGGGCACAAGGTCAACAAATAAATACAAATTTGAATGTAACGTAACAACTGGCTGTATTGAATTTTCTTATAAAACACATATTTGACTTTCTGGAAAACTTTATTAGGAGTTCATAGTGCCACCTGAGAACATTGTGCTGGATTACAAATTGTCCAACGGCGAAGTGCTGATTTTTATGGTGCCTTGCCAAGTTTGGTGGCACCTTTGAAATGTGCATAAAACACAAACACCTGGAGGGATTACAAAAAATAAAATTGCAGAGTGCTTGTAACATTGGTGCCTATAAAGTGTGTTGTTTTCAACATTTTCTCCAAAATTGCCATACCTATTTAAGTCCCTAGCAAGGGAAACACGCTATAGTCATTGCACAATCACGGAGGACGCATTTTACTTCAAATATCTTGAAACAATTACTGAAAATACGTGTATGGCAAAACTGCAGTTGAATGGAACAAACCGTTTTTGGATATTACAGACTTCTCACCAGTCTGCAAGTCCAAATCACAGCGACGGAACACATGTCTTATAAGGGGGGTGGGGTGCGTATGCCAGTAGTTAAGCCTCAATTTGAGAATACGTATGAAAATGAACCAATAACATTGCAGCAGGGTGATTCATCAATCGTTTTTTGTTTACTTCAGCTGACTAAACACACGTGAAGATGTTGTAATTGACCCTAATGAAGTCTGAGGACAGTGATTAGCTGGAGTCAGCCATAGCCGGAGCCTGTTATCAGATCTGTCTACTGACTGGACCTTCTGGCCAATCAAGCAAGTGGCATTGTTTTCTGAATGTCTGCTAATTAGGCTGTGTAATATTATGTAATTGAAATGCTTAAGACGTCAGGCCTTTGAGGAATTCACACCCTAAGGTGACTTTTTGTTGATGTTTACCTTTGTAAATAGGGCACAAGGTCAACAAATAAATACAAATTTGAATGTAACGTAACAACTGGCTGTATTGAATTTTCTTATAAAACACATATTTGACTTTCTGGAAAACTTTATTAGGAGTTCATAGTGCCACCTGAGAACATTGTGCTGGATTACAAATTGTCCAACGGCGAAGTGCTGATTTTTATGGTGCCTTGCCAAGTTTGGTGGCACCTTTGAAATGTGCATAAAACACAAACACCTGGAGGGATTACAAAAAATAAAATTGCAGAGTGCTTGTAACATTGGTGCCTATAAAGTGTGTTGTTTTCAACATTTTCTCCAAAATTGCCATACCTATTTAAGTCCCTAGCAAGGGAAACACGCTATAGTCATTGCACAATCACGGAGGACGCATTTTACTTCAAATATCTTGAAACAATTACTGAAAATACGTGTATGGCAAAACTGCAGTTGAATGGAACAAACCGTTTTTGGATATTACAGACTTCTCACCAGTCTGCAAGTCCAAATCACAGCGACGGAACACATGTCTTATAAGGGGGGTGGGGTGCGTATGCCAGTAGTTAAGCCTCAATTTGAGAATACGTATGAAAATGAACCAATAACATTGCAGCAGGGTGATTCATCAATCGTTTTTTGTTTACTTCAGCTGACTAAACACACGTGAAGATGTTGTAATTGACCCTAATGAAGTCTGAGGACAGTGATTAGCTGGAGTCAGCCATAGCCGGAGCCTGTTATCAGATCTGTCTACTGACTGGACCTTCTGGCCAATCAAGCAAGTGGCATTGTTTTCTGAATGTCTGCTAATTAGGCTGTGTAATATTATGTAATTGAAATGCTTAAGACGTCAGGCCTTTGAGGAATTCACACCCTAAGGTGACTTTTTGTTGATGTTTACCTTTGTAAATAGGGCACAAGGTCAACAAATAAATACAAATTTGAATGTAACGTAACAACTGGCTGTATTGAATTTTCTTATAAAACACATATTTGACTTTCTGGAAAACTTTATTAGGAGTTCATAGTGCCACCTGAGAACATTGTGCTGGATTACAAATTGTCCAACGGCGAAGTGCTGATTTTTATGGTGCCTTGCCAAGTTTGGTGGCACCTTTGAAATGTGCATAAAACACAAACACCTGGAGGGATTACAAAAAATAAAATTGCAGAGTGCTTGTAACATTGGTGCCTATAAAGTGTGTTGTTTTCAACATTTTCTCCAAAATTGCCATACCTATTTAAGTCCCTAGCAAGGGAAACACGCTATAGTCATTGCACAATCACGGAGGACGCATTTTACTTCAAATATCTTGAAACAATTACTGAAAATACGTGTATGGCAAAACTGCAGTTGAATGGAACAAACCGTTTTTGGATATTACAGACTTCTCACCAGTCTGCAAGTCCAAATCACAGCGACGGAACACATGTCTTATAAGGGGGGTGGGGTGCGTATGCCAGTAGTTAAGCCTCAATTTGAGAATACGTATGAAAATGAACCAATAACATTGCAGCAGGGTGATTCATCAATCGTTTTTTGTTTACTTCAGCTGACTAAACACACGTGAAGATGTTGTAATTGACCCTAATGAAGTCTGAGGACAGTGATTAGCTGGAGTCAGCCATAGCCGGAGCCTGTTATCAGATCTGTCTACTGACTGGACCTTCTGGCCAATCAAGCAAGTGGCATTGTTTTCTGAATGTCTGCTAATTAGGCTGTGTAATATTATGTAATTGAAATGCTTAAGACGTCAGGCCTTTGAGGAATTCACACCCTAAGGTGACTTTTTGTTGATGTTTACCTTTGTAAATAGGGCACAAGGTCAACAAATAAATACAAATTTGAATGTAACGTAACAACTGGCTGTATTGAATTTTCTTATAAAACACATATTTGACTTTCTGGAAAACTTTATTAGGAGTTCATAGTGCCACCTGAGAACATTGTGCTGGATTACAAATTGTCCAACGGCGAAGTGCTGATTTTTATGGTGCCTTGCCAAGTTTGGTGGCACCTTTGAAATGTGCATAAAACACAAACACCTGGAGGGATTACAAAAAATAAAATTGCAGAGTGCTTGTAACATTGGTGCCTATAAAGTGTGTTGTTTTCAACATTTTCTCCAAAATTGCCATACCTATTTAAGTCCCTAGCAAGGGAAACACGCTATAGTCATTGCACAATCACGGAGGACGCATTTTACTTCAAATATCTTGAAACAATTACTGAAAATACGTGTATGGCAAAACTGCAGTTGAATGGAACAAACCGTTTTTGGATATTACAGACTTCTCACCAGTCTGCAAGTCCAAATCACAGCGACGGAACACATGTCTTATAAGGGGGGTGGGGTGCGTATGCCAGTAGTTAAGCCTCAATTTGAGAATACGTATGAAAATGAACCAATAACATTGCAGCAGGGTGATTCATCAATCGTTTTTTGTTTACTTCAGCTGACTAAACACACGTGAAGATGTTGTAATTGACCCTAATGAAGTCTGAGGACAGTGATTAGCTGGAGTCAGCCATAGCCGGAGCCTGTTATCAGATCTGTCTACTGACTGGACCTTCTGGCCAATCAAGCAAGTGGCATTGTTTTCTGAATGTCTGCTAATTAGGCTGTGTAATATTATGTAATTGAAATGCTTAAGACGTCAGGCCTTTGAGGAATTCACACCCTAAGGTGACTTTTTGTTGATGTTTACCTTTGTAAATAGGGCACAAGGTCAACAAATAAATACAAATTTGAATGTAACGTAACAACTGGCTGTATTGAATTTTCTTATAAAACACATATTTGACTTTCTGGAAAACTTTATTAGGAGTTCATAGTGCCACCTGAGAACATTGTGCTGGATTACAAATTGTCCAACGGCGAAGTGCTGATTTTTATGGTGCCTTGCCAAGTTTGGTGGCACCTTTGAAATGTGCATAAAACACAAACACCTGGAGGGATTACAAAAAAATAAAATTGCAGAGTGCTTGTAACATTGGTGCCTATAAAGTGTGTTGTTTTCAACATTTTCTCCAAAATTGCCATACCTATTTAAGTCCCTAGCAAGGGAAACACGCTATAGTCATTGCACAATCACGGAGGACGCATTTTACTTCAAATATCTTGAAACAATTACTGAAAATACGTGTATGGCAAAACTGCAGTTGAATGGAACAAACCGTTTTTGGATATTACAGACTTCTCACCAGTCTGCAAGTCCAAATCACAGCGACGGAACACATGTCTTATAAGGGGGGTGGGGTGCGTATGCCAGTAGTTAAGCCTCAATTTGAGAATACGTATGAAAATGAACCAATAACATTGCAGCAGGGTGATTCATCAATCGTTTTTTGTTTACTTCAGCTGACTAAACACACGTGAAGATGTTGTAATTGACCCTAATGAAGTCTGAGGACAGTGATTAGCTGGAGTCAGCCATAGCCGGAGCCTGTTATCAGATCTGTCTACTGACTGGACCTTCTGGCCAATCAAGCAAGTGGCATTGTTTTCTGAATGTCTGCTAATTAGGCTGTGTAATATTATGTAATTGAAATGCTTAAGACGTCAGGCCTTTGAGGAATTCACACCCTAAGGTGACTTTTTGTTGATGTTTACCTTTGTAAATAGGGCACAAGGTCAACAAATAAATACAAATTTGAATGTAACGTAACAACTGGCTGTATTGAATTTTCTTATAAAACACATATTTGACTTTCTGGAAAACTTTATTAGGAGTTCATAGTGCCACCTGAGAACATTGTGCTGGATTACAAATTGTCCAACGGCGAAGTGCTGATTTTTATGGTGCCTTGCCAAGTTTGGTGGCACCTTTGAAATGTGCATAAAACACAAACACCTGGAGGGATTACAAAAAATAAAATTGCAGAGTGCTTGTAACATTGGTGCCTATAAAGTGTGTTGTTTTCAACATTTTCTCCAAAATTGCCATACCTATTTGGGGTCAGCACACTGTTGGACTTCCTGCTTGATTACAGACGAAACAAAGTGCAGTATATTTTTGAGAAATGACTTTTTATAATATTCACTTGCTCTGACATAAGTGCACTAGAGTAGTCAGATTTCTAGATGTGATTGTTGAAGCTGTTGACAGTAAAATGGTGTCTTTTTAGCTGATTTTACTAAGCGGAAGGGTATCTGGCAGCAATTTGGCTAGTTGACACTTTAGCTGGATTACTGCCTGCATCCAGTTGTAAATATTGACGGGTGTCATACATACAGGCATTTTGCAAGAGCTAGAGATATGAGATTTTGACTAAACTCGACCAGCATGTCAATGAGATGATAATAACAGCAGGTGAGAAGTTTAAGAAACTTTATAGGTCACGTTTTCTTATAATCACACAAAACATTAACATGGTCGCCAATGGGAAACCTGACAGTGTGCTGACCCCAATTAAAGTCCCTAGCAAGGGAAACACGCTATAGTCATTGCACAATCACGGAGGACGCATTTTACTTCAAATATCTTGAAACAATTACTGAAAATACGTGTATGGCAAAACTGCAGTTGAATGGAACAAACCGTTTTTGGATATTACAGACTTCTCACCAGTCTGCAAGTCCAAATCACAGCGACGGAACACATGTCTTATAAGGGGGGTGGGGTGCGTATGCCAGTAGTTAAGCCTCAATTTGAGAATACGTATGAAAATGAACCAATAACATTGCAGCAGGGTGATTCATCAATCGTTTTTTGTTTACTTCAGCTGACTAAACACACGTGAAGATGTTGTAATTGACCCTAATGAAGTCTGAGGACAGTGATTAGCTGGAGTCAGCCATAGCCGGAGCCTGTTATCAGATCTGTCTACTGACTGGACCTTCTGGCCAATCAAGCAAGTGGCATTGTTTTCTGAATGTCTGCTAATTAGGCTGTGTAATATTATGTAATTGAAATGCTTAAGACGTCAGGCCTTTGAGGAATTCACACCCTAAGGTGACTTTTTGTTGATGTTTACCTTTGTAAATAGGGCACAAGGTCAACAAATAAATACAAATTTGAATGTAACGTAACAACTGGCTGTATTGAATTTTCTTATAAAACACATATTTGACTTTCTGGAAAACTTTATTAGGAGTTCATAGTGCCACCTGAGAACATTGTGCTGGATTACAAATTGTCCAACGGCGAAGTGCTGATTTTTATGGTGCCTTGCCAAGTTTGGTGGCACCTTTGAAATGTGCATAAAACACAAACACCTGGAGGGATTACAAAAAATAAAATTGCAGAGTGCTTGTAACATTGGTGCCTATAAAGTGTGTTGTTTTCAACATTTTCTCCAAAATTGCCATACCTATTTATTAAAGTCCCTAGCAAGGGAAACACGCTATAGTCATTGCACAATCACGGAGGACGCATTTTACTTCAAATATCTTGAAACAATTACTGAAAATACGTGTATGGCAAAACTGCAGTTGAATGGAACAAACCGTTTTTGGATATTACAGACTTCTCACCAGTCTGCAAGTCCAAATCACAGCGACGGAACACATGTCTTATAAGGGGGGTGGGGTGCGTATGCCAGTAGTTAAGCCTCAATTTGAGAATACGTATGAAAATGAACCAATAACATTGCAGCAGGGTGATTCATCAATCGTTTTTTGTTTACTTCAGCTGACTAAACACACGTGAAGATGTTGTAATTGACCCTAATGAAGTCTGAGGACAGTGATTAGCTGGAGTCAGCCATAGCCGGAGCCTGTTATCAGATCTGTCTACTGACTGGACCTTCTGGCCAATCAAGCAAGTGGCATTGTTTTCTGAATGTCTGCTAATTAGGCTGTGTAATATTATGTAATTGAAATGCTTAAGACGTCAGGCCTTTGAGGAATTCACACCCTAAGGTGACTTTTTGTTGATGTTTACCTTTGTAAATAGGGCACAAGGTCAACAAATAAATACAAATTTGAATGTAACGTAACAACTGGCTGTATTGAATTTTCTTATAAAACACATATTTGACTTTCTGGAAAACTTTATTAGGAGTTCATAGTGCCACCTGAGAACATTGTGCTGGATTACAAATTGTCCAACGGCGAAGTGCTGATTTTTATGGTGCCTTGCCAAGTTTGGTGGCACCTTTGAAATGTGCATAAAACACAAACACCTGGAGGGATTACAAAAAATAAAATTGCAGAGTGCTTGTAACATTGGTGCCTATAAAGTGTGTTGTTTTCAACATTTTCTCCAAAATTGCCATACCTATTTAAGTCCCTAGCAAGGGAAACACGCTATAGTCATTGCACAATCACGGAGGACGCATTTTACTTCAAATATCTTGAAACAATTACTGAAAATACGTGTATGGCAAAACTGCAGTTGAATGGAACAAACCGTTTTTGGATATTACAGACTTCTCACCAGTCTGCAAGTCCAAATCACAGCGACGGAACACATGTCTTATAAGGGGGGTGGGGTGCGTATGCCAGTAGTTAAGCCTCAATTTGAGAATACGTATGAAAATGAACCAATAACATTGCAGCAGGGTGATTCATCAATCGTTTTTTGTTTACTTCAGCTGACTAAACACACGTGAAGATGTTGTAATTGACCCTAATGAAGTCTGAGGACAGTGATTAGCTGGAGTCAGCCATAGCCGGAGCCTGTTATCAGATCTGTCTACTGACTGGACCTTCTGGCCAATCAAGCAAGTGGCATTGTTTTCTGAATGTCTGCTAATTAGGCTGTGTAATATTATGTAATTGAAATGCTTAAGACGTCAGGCCTTTGAGGAATTCACACCCTAAGGTGACTTTTTGTTGATGTTTACCTTTGTAAATAGGGCACAAGGTCAACAAATAAATACAAATTTGAATGTAACGTAACAACTGGCTGTATTGAATTTTCTTATAAAACACATATTTGACTTTCTGGAAAACTTTATTAGGAGTTCATAGTGCCACCTGAGAACATTGTGCTGGATTACAAATTGTCCAACGGCGAAGTGCTGATTTTTATGGTGCCTTGCCAAGTTTGGTGGCACCTTTGAAATGTGCATAAAACACAAACACCTGGAGGGATTACAAAAAATAAAATTGCAGAGTGCTTGTAACATTGGTGCCTATAAAGTGTGTTGTTTTCAACATTTTCTCCAAAATTGCCATACCTATTTGGGGTCAGCACACTGTTGGACTTCCTGCTTGATTACAGACGAAACAAAGTGCAGTATATTTTTGAGAAATGACTTTTTATAATATTCACTTGCTCTGACATAAGTGCACTTGAGTAGTCAGATTTCTAGATGTGATTGTTGAAGCTGTTGACAGTAAAATGGTGTCTTTTTAGCTGATTTTACTAAGCGGAAGGGTATCTGGCAGCAATTTGGCTAGTTGACACTTTAGCTGGATTACTGCCTGCATCCAGTTGTAAATATTGACGGGTGTCATACATACAGGCATTTTGCAAGAGCTAGAGATATGAGATTTTGACTAAACTCGACCAGCATGTCAATGAGATGATAATAACAGCAGGTGAGAAGTTTAAGAAACTTTATAGGTCACGTTTTCTTATAATCACACAAAACATTAACATGGTCGCCAATGGGAAACCTGACAGTGTGCTGACCCCAATTAAAGTCCCTAGCAAGGGAAACACGCTATAGTCATTGCACAATCACGGAGGACGCATTTTACTTCAAATATCTTGAAACAATTACTGAAAATACGTGTATGGCAAAACTGCAGTTGAATGGAACAAACCGTTTTTGGATATTACAGACTTCTCACCAGTCTGCAAGTCCAAATCACAGCGACGGAACACATGTCTTATAAGGGGGGTGGGGTGCGTATGCCAGTAGTTAAGCCTCAATTTGAGAATACGTATGAAAATGAACCAATAACATTGCAGCAGGGTGATTCATCAATCGTTTTTTGTTTACTTCAGCTGACTAAACACACGTGAAGATGTTGTAATTGACCCTAATGAAGTCTGAGGACAGTGATTAGCTGGAGTCAGCCATAGCCGGAGCCTGTTATCAGATCTGTCTACTGACTGGACCTTCTAGCCAATCAAGCAAGTGGCATTGTTTTCTGAATGTCTGCTAATTAGGCTGTGTAATATTATGTAATTGAAATGCTTAAGACGTCAGGCCTTTGAGGAATTCACACCCTAAGGTGACTTTTTGTTGATGTTTACCTTTGTAAATAGGGCACAAGGTCAACAAATAAATACAAATTTGAATGTAACGTAACAACTGGCTGTATTGAATTTTCTTATAAAACACATATTTGACTTTCTGGAAAACTTTATTAGGAGTTCATAGTGCCACCTGAGAACATTGTGCTGGATTACAAATTGTCCAACGGCGAAGTGCTGATTTTTATGGTGCCTTGCCAAGTTTGGTGGCACCTTTGAAATGTGCATAAAACACAAACACCTGGAGGGATTACAAAAAATAAAATTGCAGAGTGCTTGTAACATTGGTGCCTATAAAGTGTGTTGTTTTCAACATTTTCTCCAAAATTGCCATACCTATTTATTAAAGTCCCTAGCAAGGGAAACACGCTATAGTCATTGCACAATCACGGAGGACGCATTTTACTTCAAATATCTTGAAACAATTACTGAAAATACGTGTATGGCAAAACTGCAGTTGAATGGAACAAACCGTTTTTGGATATTACAGACTTCTCACCAGTCTGCAAGTCCAAATCACAGCGACGGAACACATGTCTTATAAGGGGGGTGGGGTGCGTATGCCAGTAGTTAAGCCTCAATTTGAGAATACGTATGAAAATGAACCAATAACATTGCAGCAGGGTGATTCATCAATCGTTTTTTGTTTACTTCAGCTGACTAAACACACGTGAAGATGTTGTAATTGACCCTAATGAAGTCTGAGGACAGTGATTAGCTGGAGTCAGCCATAGCCGGAGCCTGTTATCAGATCTGTCTACTGACTGGACCTTCTAGCCAATCAAGCAAGTGGCATTGTTTTCTGAATGTCTGCTAATTAGGCTGTGTAATATTATGTAATTGAAATGCTTAAGACGTCAGGCCTTTGAGGAATTCACACCCTAAGGTGACTTTTTGTTGATGTTTACCTTTGTAAATAGGGCACAAGGTCAACAAATAAATACAAATTTGAATGTAACGTAACAACTGGCTGTATTGAATTTTCTTATAAAACACATATTTGACTTTCTGGAAAACTTTATTAGGAGTTCATAGTGCCACCTGAGAACATTGTGCTGGATTACAAATTGTCCAACGGCGAAGTGCTGATTTTTATGGTGCCTTGCCAAGTTTGGTGGCACCTTTGAAATGTGCATAAAACACAAACACCTGGAGGGATTACAAAAAAATAAAATTGCAGAGTGCTTGTAACATTGGTGCCTATAAAGTGTGTTGTTTTCAACATTTTCTCCAAAATTGCCATACCTATTTAAGTCCCTAGCAAGGGAAACACGCTATAGTCATTGCACAATCACGGAGGACGCATTTTACTTCAAATATCTTGAAACAATTACTGAAAATACGTGTATGGCAAAACTGCAGTTGAATGGAACAAACCGTTTTTGGATATTACAGACTTCTCACCAGTCTGCAAGTCCAAATCACAGCGACGGAACACATGTCTTATAAGGGGGGTGGGGTGCGTATGCCAGTAGTTAAGCCTCAATTTGAGAATACGTATGAAAATGAACCAATAACATTGCAGCAGGGTGATTCATCAATCGTTTTTTGTTTACTTCAGCTGACTAAACACACGTGAAGATGTTGTAATTGACCCTAATGAAGTCTGAGGACAGTGATTAGCTGGAGTCAGCCATAGCCGGAGCCTGTTATCAGATCTGTCTACTGACTGGACCTTCTGGCCAATCAAGCAAGTGGCATTGTTTTCTGAATGTCTGCTAATTAGGCTGTGTAATATTATGTAATTGAAATGCTTAAGACGTCAGGCCTTTGAGGAATTCACACCCTAAGGTGACTTTTTGTTGATGTTTACCTTTGTAAATAGGGCACAAGGTCAACAAATAAATACAAATTTGAATGTAACGTAACAACTGGCTGTATTGAATTTTCTTATAAAACACATATTTGACTTTCTGGAAAACTTTATTAGGAGTTCATAGTGCCACCTGAGAACATTGTGCTGGATTACAAATTGTCCAACGGCGAAGTGCTGATTTTTATGGTGCCTTGCCAAGTTTGGTGGCACCTTTGAAATGTGCATAAAACACAAACACCTGGAGGGATTACAAAAAATAAAATTGCAGAGTGCTTGTAACATTGGTGCCTATAAAGTGTGTTGTTTTCAACATTTTCTCCAAAATTGCCATACCTATTTGGGGTCAGCACACTGTTGGACTTCCTGCTTGATTACAGACGAAACAAAGTGCAGTATATTTTTGAGAAATGACTTTTTATAATATTCACTTGCTCTGACATAAGTGCACTTGAGTAGTCAGATTTCTAGATGTGATTGTTGAAGCTGTTGACAGTAAAATGGTGTCTTTTTAGCTGATTTTACTAAGCGGAAGGGTATCTGGCAGCAATTTGGCTAGTTGACACTTTAGCTGGATTACTGCCTGCATCCAGTTGTAAATATTGACGGGTGTCATACATACAGGCATTTTGCAAGAGCTAGAGATATGAGATTTTGACTAAACTCGACCAGCATGTCAATGAGATGATAATAACAGCAGGTGAGAAGTTTAAGAAACTTTATAGGTCACGTTTTCTTATAATCACACAAAACATTAACATGGTCGCCAATGGGAAACCTGACAGTGTGCTGACCCCAATTAAAGTCCCTAGCAAGGGAAACACGCTATAGTCATTGCACAATCACGGAGGACGCATTTTACTTCAAATATCTTGAAACAATTACTGAAAATACGTGTATGGCAAAACTGCAGTTGAATGGAACAAACCGTTTTTGGATATTACAGACTTCTCACCAGTCTGCAAGTCCAAATCACAGCGACGGAACACATGTCTTATAAGGGGGGTGGGGTGCGTATGCCAGTAGTTAAGCCTCAATTTGAGAATACGTATGAAAATGAACCAATAACATTGCAGCAGGGTGATTCATCAATCGTTTTTTGTTTACTTCAGCTGACTAAACACACGTGAAGATGTTGTAATTGACCCTAATGAAGTCTGAGGACAGTGATTAGCTGGAGTCAGCCATAGCCGGAGCCTGTTATCAGATCTGTCTACTGACTGGACCTTCTGGCCAATCAAGCAAGTGGCATTGTTTTCTGAATGTCTGCTAATTAGGCTGTGTAATATTATGTAATTGAAATGCTTAAGACGTCAGGCCTTTGAGGAATTCACACCCTAAGGTGACTTTTTGTTGATGTTTACCTTTGTAAATAGGGCACAAGGTCAACAAATAAATACAAATTTGAATGTAACGTAACAACTGGCTGTATTGAATTTTCTTATAAAACACATATTTGACTTTCTGGAAAACTTTATTAGGAGTTCATAGTGCCACCTGAGAACATTGTGCTGGATTACAAATTGTCCAACGGCGAAGTGCTGATTTTTATGGTGCCTTGCCAAGTTTGGTGGCACCTTTGAAATGTGCATAAAACACAAACACCTGGAGGGATTACAAAAAATAAAATTGCAGAGTGCTTGTAACATTGGTGCCTATAAAGTGTGTTGTTTTCAACATTTTCTCCAAAATTGCCATACCTATTTATTAAAGTCCCTAGCAAGGGAAACACGCTATAGTCATTGCACAATCACGGAGGACGCATTTTACTTCAAATATCTTGAAACAATTACTGAAAATACGTGTATGGCAAAACTGCAGTTGAATGGAACAAACCGTTTTTGGATATTACAGACTTCTCACCAGTCTGCAAGTCCAAATCACAGCGACGGAACACATGTCTTATAAGGGGGGTGGGGTGCGTATGCCAGTAGTTAAGCCTCAATTTGAGAATACGTATGAAAATGAACCAATAACATTGCAGCAGGGTGATTCATCAATCGTTTTTTGTTTACTTCAGCTGACTAAACACACGTGAAGATGTTGTAATTGACCCTAATGAAGTCTGAGGACAGTGATTAGCTGGAGTCAGCCATAGCCGGAGCCTGTTATCAGATCTGTCTACTGACTGGACCTTCTGGCCAATCAAGCAAGTGGCATTGTTTTCTGAATGTCTGCTAATTAGGCTGTGTAATATTATGTAATTGAAATGCTTAAGACGTCAGGCCTTTGAGGAATTCACACCCTAAGGTGACTTTTTGTTGATGTTTACCTTTGTAAATAGGGCACAAGGTCAACAAATAAATACAAATTTGAATGTAACGTAACAACTGGCTGTATTGAATTTTCTTATAAAACACATATTTGACTTTCTGGAAAACTTTATTAGGAGTTCATAGTGCCACCTGAGAACATTGTGCTGGATTACAAATTGTCCAACGGCGAAGTGCTGATTTTTATGGTGCCTTGCCAAGTTTGGTGGCACCTTTGAAATGTGCATAAAACACAAACACCTGGAGGGATTACAAAAAATAAAATTGCAGAGTGCTTGTAACATTGGTGCCTATAAAGTGTGTTGTTTTCAACATTTTCTCCAAAATTGCCATACCTATTTATTAAAGTCCCTAGCAAGGGAAACACGCTATAGTCATTGCACAATCACGGAGGACGCATTTTACTTCAAATATCTTGAAACAATTACTGAAAATACGTGTATGGCAAAACTGCAGTTGAATGGAACAAACCGTTTTTGGATATTACAGACTTCTCACCAGTCTGCAAGTCCAAATCACAGCGACGGAACACATGTCTTATAAGGGGGGTGGGGTGCGTATGCCAGTAGTTAAGCCTCAATTTGAGAATACGTATGAAAATGAACCAATAACATTGCAGCAGGGTGATTCATCAATCGTTTTTTGTTTACTTCAGCTGACTAAACACACGTGAAGATGTTGTAATTGACCCTAATGAAGTCTGAGGACAGTGATTAGCTGGAGTCAGCCATAGCCGGAGCCTGTTATCAGATCTGTCTACTGACTGGACCTTCTGGCCAATCAAGCAAGTGGCATTGTTTTCTGAATGTCTGCTAATTAGGCTGTGTAATATTATGTAATTGAAATGCTTAAGACGTCAGGCCTTTGAGGAATTCACACCCTAAGGTGACTTTTTGTTGATGTTTACCTTTGTAAATAGGGCACAAGGTCAACAAATAAATACAAATTTGAATGTAACGTAACAACTGGCTGTATTGAATTTTCTTATAAAACACATATTTGACTTTCTGGAAAACTTTATTAGGAGTTCATAGTGCCACCTGAGAACATTGTGCTGGATTACAAATTGTCCAACGGCGAAGTGCTGATTTTTATGGTGCCTTGCCAAGTTTGGTGGCACCTTTGAAATGTGCATAAAACACAAACACCTGGAGGGATTACAAAAAATAAAATTGCAGAGTGCTTGTAACATTGGTGCCTATAAAGTGTGTTGTTTTCAACATTTTCTCCAAAATTGCCATACCTATTTAAGTCCCTAGCAAGGGAAACACGCTATAGTCATTGCACAATCACGGAGGACGCATTTTACTTCAAATATCTTGAAACAATTACTGAAAATACGTGTATGGCAAAACTGCAGTTGAATGGAACAAACCGTTTTTGGATATTACAGACTTCTCACCAGTCTGCAAGTCCAAATCACAGCGACGGAACACATGTCTTATAAGGGGGGTGGGGTGCGTATGCCAGTAGTTAAGCCTCAATTTGAGAATACGTATGAAAATGAACCAATAACATTGCAGCAGGGTGATTCATCAATCGTTTTTTGTTTACTTCAGCTGACTAAACACACGTGAAGATGTTGTAATTGACCCTAATGAAGTCTGAGGACAGTGATTAGCTGGAGTCAGCCATAGCCGGAGCCTGTTATCAGATCTGTCTACTGACTGGACCTTCTGGCCAATCAAGCAAGTGGCATTGTTTTCTGAATGTCTGCTAATTAGGCTGTGTAATATTATGTAATTGAAATGCTTAAGACGTCAGGCCTTTGAGGAATTCACACCCTAAGGTGACTTTTTGTTGATGTTTACCTTTGTAAATAGGGCACAAGGTCAACAAATAAATACAAATTTGAATGTAACGTAACAACTGGCTGTATTGAATTTTCTTATAAAACACATATTTGACTTTCTGGAAAACTTTATTAGGAGTTCATAGTGCCACCTGAGAACATTGTGCTGGATTACAAATTGTCCAACGGCGAAGTGCTGATTTTTATGCTGCCTTGCCAAGTTTGGTGGCACCTTTGAAATGTGCATAAAACACAAACACCTGGAGGGATTACAAAAAATAAAATTGCAGAGTGCTTGTAACATTGGTGCCTATAAAGTGTGTTGTTTTCAACATTTTCTCCAAAATTGCCATACCTAATTAAAGTCCCTAGCAAGGGAAACACGCTAAAGTCATTGCACAATCACGGAGGACGCATTTTACTTCAAATATCTTGAAACAATTGCTGAAAATACGTGTATGGCAAAACTGCAGTTGAATGGAACAAACCGTTTTTGGATATTACAGACTTCTCACCAGTCTGCAAGTCCAAATCACAGCGACGGAACACATGTCTTATAAGGGGGGTGGGGTGCGTATGCCAGTAGTTAAGCCTCAATTTGAGAATACGTATGAAAATGAACCAATAACATTGCAGCAGGGTGATTCATCAATCGTTTTTTTTTTACTTCAGCTGACTAAAAACACGTGAAGATGTTGTAATTGACCCTAATGAAGTCTGAGGACAGTGATTAGCTGGAGTCAGCCATAGCCGGAGCCTGTTATCAGATCTGTCTACTGACTGGACCTTCTGGCCAATCAAGCAAGTGGCATTGTTTTCTGAATGTCTGCTAATTAGGCTGTGTAATATAATGTAATTGAAATGCTTAAGACGTCAGGCCTTTGAGGAATTCACACCCTAAGGTGACTTTTTGTTGATGTTTACCTTTGTAAATAGGGCACAAGGTCAACAAATAAATACAAATTTGAATGTAACGTAACAACTGGCTGTATTGAATTTTCTTATAAAACACATATTTGACTTTCTGGAAAACTTTATTAGGAGTTCATAGTGCCACCTGAGAACATTGTGCTGGATTACAAATTGTCCAACGGCGAAGTGCTGATTTTTATGGTGCCTTGCCAAGTTTGGTGGCACCTTTGAAATGTGCATAAAACACAAACACCTGGAGGGATTACAAAAAATAAAATTGCAGAGTGCTTGTAACATTGGTGCCTATAAAGTGTGTTGTTTTCAACATTTTCTCCAAAATTGCCATACCTAATTAAAGTCCCTAGCAAGGGAAACACACTATAGTCATTGCACAATCACGGAGGTCGCATTTTACTTCAAATATCTTGAAACAATTACTGAAAATACGTGTATGGCAAAACTGCAGTTGAATGGAACAAACCGTTTTTGGATATTACAGACTTCTCACCAGTCTGCAAGTCCAAATCACAGCGACGGAACACATGTCTTATAAGGGGGGTGGGGTGCGTATGCCAGTAGTTAAGCCTCAATTTGAGAATACGTATGAAAATGAACCAATAACATTGCAGCAGGGTGATTCATCAATCGTTTTTTGTTTACTTCAGCTGACTAAACACACGTGAAGATGTTGTAATTGACCCTAATGAAGTCTGAGGACAGTGATTAGCTGGAGTCAGCCATAGCCGGAGCCTGTTATCAGATCTGTCTACTGACTGGACCTTCTGGCCAATCAAGCAAGTGGCATTGTTTTCTGAATGTCTGCTAATTAGGCTGTGTAATATTATGTAATTGAAATGCTTAAGACGTCAGGCCTTTGAGGAATTCACACCCTAAGGTGACTTTTTGTTGATGTTTACCTTTGTAAATAGGGCACAAGGTCAACAAATAAATACAAATTTGAATGTAACGTAACAACTGGCTGTATTGAATTTTCTTATAAAACACATATTTGACTTTCTGGAAAACTTTATTAGGAGTTCATAGTGCCACCTGAGAACATTGTGCTGGATTACAAATTGTCCAACGGCGAAGTGCTGATTTTTATGGTGCCTTGCCAAGTTTGGTGGCACCTTTGAAATGTGCATAAAACACAAACACCTGGAGGGATTACAAAAAATAAAATTGCAGAGTGCTTGTAACATTGGTGCCTATAAAGTGTGTTGTTTTCAACATTTTCTCCAAAATTGCCATACCTAATTAAAGTCCCTAGCAAGGGAAACACGCTATAGTCATTGCACAATCACGGAGGACGCATTTTACTTCAAATATCTTGAAACAATTGCTGAAAATACGTGTATGGCAAAACTGCAGTTGAATGGAACAAACCGTTTTTGGATATTACAGACTTCTCACCAGTCTGCAAGTCCAAATCACAGCGACGGAACACATGTCTTATAAGGGGGGTGGGGTGCGTATGCCAGTAGTTAAGCCTCAATTTGAGAATACGTATGAAAATGAACCAATAACATTGCAGCAGGGTGATTCATCAATCGTTTTTTTTTTTACTTCAGCTGACTAAACACACGTGAAGATGTTGTAATTGACCCTAATGAAGTCTGAGGACAGTGATTAGCTGGAGTCAGCCATAGCCGGAGCCTGTTATCAGATCTGTCTACTGACTGGACCTTCTGGCCAATCAAGCAAGTGGCATTGTTTTCTGAATGTCTGCTAATTAGGCTGTGTAATATTATGTAATTGAAATGCTTAAGACGTCAGGCCTTTGAGGAATTCACACCCTAAGGTGACTTTTTGTTGATGTTTACCTTTGTAAATAGGGCACAAGGTCAACAAATAAATACAAATTTGAATGTAACGTAACAACTGGCTGTATTGAATTTTCTTATAAAACACATATTTGACTTTCTGGAAAACTTTATTAGGAGTTCATAGTGCCACCTGAGAACATTGTGCTGGATTACAAATTGTCCAACGGCGAAGTGCTGATTTTTATGGTGCCTTGCCAAGTTTGGTGGCACCTTTGAAATGTGCATAAAACACAAACACCTGGAGGGATTACAAAAAATAAAATTGCAGAGTGCTTGTAACATTGGTGCCTATAAAGTGTGTTGTTTTCAACATTTTCTCCAAAATTGCCATACCTAATTAAAGTCCCTAGCAAGGGAAACACGCTATAGTCATTGCACAATCACGGAGGACGCATTTTACTTCAAATATCTTGAAACAATTACTGAAAATACGTGTATGGCAAAACTGCAGTTGAATGGAACAAACCGTTTTTGGATATTACAGACTTCTCACCAGTCTGCAAGTCCAAATCACAGCGACGGAACACATGTCTTATAAGGGGGGTGGGGTGCGTATGCCAGTAGTTAAGCCTCAATTTGAGAATACGTATGAAAATGAACCAATAACATTGCAGCAGGGTGATTCATCAATCGTTTTTTGTTTACTTCAGCTGACTAAACACACGTGAAGATGTTGTAATTGACCCTAATGAAGTCTGAGGACAGTGATTAGCTGGAGTCAGCCATAGCCGGAGCCTGTTATCAGATCTGTCTACTGACTGGACCTTCTGGCCAATCAAGCAAGTGGCATTGTTTTCTGAATGTCTGCTAATTAGGCTGTGTAATATTATGTAATTGAAATGCTTAAGACGTCAGGCCTTTGAGGAATTCACACCCTAAGGTGACTTTTTGTTGATGTTTACCTTTGTAAATAGGGCACAAGGTCAACAAATAAATACAAATTTGAATGTAACGTAACAACTGGCTGTATTGAATTTTCTTATAAAACACATATTTGACTTTCTGGAAAACTTTATTAGGAGTTCATAGTGCCACCTGAGAACATTGTGCTGGATTACAAATTGTCCAACGGCGAAGTGCTGATTTTTATGGTGCCTTGCCAAGTTTGGTGGCACCTTTGAAATGTGCATAAAACACAAACACCTGGAGGGATTACAAAAAATAAAATTGCAGAGTGCTTGTAACATTGGTGCCTATAAAGTGTGTTGTTTTCAACATTTTCTCCAAAATTGCCATACCTATTTAAGTCCCTAGCAAGGGAAACACGCTATAGTCATTGCACAATCACGGAGGACGCATTTTACTTCAAATATCTTGAAACAATTACTGAAAATACGTGTATGGCAAAACTGCAGTTGAATGGAACAAACCGTTTTTGGATATTACAGACTTCTCACCAGTCTGCAAGTCCAAATCACAGCGACGGAACACATGTCTTATAAGGGGGGTGGGGTGCGTATGCCAGTAGTTAAGCCTCAATTTGAGAATACGTATGAAAATGAACCAATAACATTGCAGCAGGGTGATTCATCAATCGTTTTTTGTTTACTTCAGCTGACTAAACACACGTGAAGATGTTGTAATTGACCCTAATGAAGTCTGAGGACAGTGATTAGCTGGAGTCAGCCATAGCCGGAGCCTGTTATCAGATCTGTCTACTGACTGGACCTTCTGGCCAATCAAGCAAGTGGCATTGTTTTCTGAATGTCTGCTAATTAGGCTGTGTAATATTATGTAATTGAAATGCTTAAGACGTCAGGCCTTTGAGGAATTCACACCCTAAGGTGACTTTTTGTTGATGTTTACCTTTGTAAATAGGGCACAAGGTCAACAAATAAATACAAATTTGAATGTAACGTAACAACTGGCTGTATTGAATTTTCTTATAAAACACATATTTGACTTTCTGGAAAACTTTATTAGGAGTTCATAGTGCCACCTGAGAACATTGTGCTGGATTACAAATTGTCCAACGGCGAAGTGCTGATTTTTATGCTGCCTTGCCAAGTTTGGTGGCACCTTTGAAATGTGCATAAAACACAAACACCTGGAGGGATTACAAAAAATAAAATTGCAGAGTGCTTGTAACATTGGTGCCTATAAAGTGTGTTGTTTTCAACATTTTCTCCAAAATTGCCATACCTAATTAAAGTCCCTAGCAAGGGAAACACGCTATAGTCATTGCACAATCACGGAGGACGCATTTTACTTCAAATATCTTGAAACAATTGCTGAAAATACGTGTATGGCAAAACTGCAGTTGAATGGAACAAACCGTTTTTGGATATTACAGACTTCTCACCAGTCTGCAAGTCCAAATCACAGCGACGGAACACATGTCTTATAAGGGGGGTGGGGTGCGTATGCCAGTAGTTAAGCCTCAATTTGAGAATACGTATGAAAATGAACCAATAACATTGCAGCAGGGTGATTCATCAATCGTTTTTTTTTTACTTCAGCTGACTAAAAACACGTGAAGATGTTGTAATTGACCCTAATGAAGTCTGAGGACAGTGATTAGCTGGAGTCAGCCATAGCCGGAGCCTGTTATCAGATCTGTCTACTGACTGGACCTTCTGGCCAATCAAGCAAGTGGCATTGTTTTCTGAATGTCTGCTAATTAGGCTGTGTAATATAATGTAATTGAAATGCTTAAGACGTCAGGCCTTTGAGGAATTCACACCCTAAGGTGACTTTTTGTTGATGTTTACCTTTGTAAATAGGGCACAAGGTCAACAAATAAATACAAATTTGAATGTAACGTAACAACTGGCTGTATTGAATTTTCTTATAAAACACATATTTGACTTTCTGGAAAACTTTATTAGGAGTTCATAGTGCCACCTGAGAACATTGTGCTGGATTACAAATTGTCCAACGGCGAAGTGCTGATTTTTATGGTGCCTTGCCAAGTTTGGTGGCACCTTTGAAATGTGCATAAAACACAAACACCTGGAGGGATTACAAAAAATAAAATTGCAGAGTGCTTGTAACATTGGTGCCTATAAAGTGTGTTGTTTTCAACATTTTCTCCAAAATTGCCATACCTAATTAAAGTCCCTAGCAAGGGAAACACACTATAGTCATTGCACAATCACGGAGGTCGCATTTTACTTCAAATATCTTGAAACAATTACTGAAAATACGTGTATGGCAAAACTGCAGTTGAATGGAACAAACCGTTTTTGGATATTACAGACTTCTCACCAGTCTGCAAGTCCAAATCACAGCGACGGAACACATGTCTTATAAGGGGGGTGGGGTGCGTATGCCAGTAGTTAAGCCTCAATTTGAGAATACGTATGAAAATGAACCAATAACATTGCAGCAGGGTGATTCATCAATCGTTTTTTGTTTACTTCAGCTGACTAAACACACGTGAAGATGTTGTAATTGACCCTAATGAAGTCTGAGGACAGTGATTAGCTGGAGTCAGCCATAGCCGGAGCCTGTTATCAGATCTGTCTACTGACTGGACCTTCTGGCCAATCAAGCAAGTGGCATTGTTTTCTGAATGTCTGCTAATTAGGCTGTGTAATATTATGTAATTGAAATGCTTAAGACGTCAGGCCTTTGAGGAATTCACACCCTAAGGTGACTTTTTGTTGATGTTTACCTTTGTAAATAGGGCACAAGGTCAACAAATAAATACAAATTTGAATGTAACGTAACAACTGGCTGTATTGAATTTTCTTATAAAACACATATTTGACTTTCTGGAAAACTTTATTAGGAGTTCATAGTGCCACCTGAGAACATTGTGCTGGATTACAAATTGTCCAACGGCGAAGTGCTGATTTTTATGGTGCCTTGCCAAGTTTGGTGGCACCTTTGAAATGTGCATAAAACACAAACACCTGGAGGGATTACAAAAAATAAAATTGCAGAGTGCTTGTAACATTGGTGCCTATAAAGTGTGTTGTTTTCAACATTTTCTCCAAAATTGCCATACCTAATTAAAGTCCCTAGCAAGGGAAACACGCTATAGTCATTGCACAATCACGGAGGACGCATTTTACTTCAAATATCTTGAAACAATTGCTGAAAATACGTGTATGGCAAAACTGCAGTTGAATGGAACAAACCGTTTTTGGATATTACAGACTTCTCACCAGTCTGCAAGTCCAAATCACAGCGACGGAACACATGTCTTATAAGGGGGGTGGGGTGCGTATGCCAGTAGTTAAGCCTCAATTTGAGAATACGTATGAAAATGAACCAATAACATTGCAGCAGGGTGATTCATCAATCGTTTTTTTTTTTACTTCAGCTGACTAAACACACGTGAAGATGTTGTAATTGACCCTAATGAAGTCTGAGGACAGTGATTAGCTGGAGTCAGCCATAGCCGGAGCCTGTTATCAGATCTGTCTACTGACTGGACCTTCTGGCCAATCAAGCAAGTGGCATTGTTTTCTGAATGTCTGCTAATTAGGCTGTGTAATATTATGTAATTGAAATGCTTAAGACGTCAGGCCTTTGAGGAATTCACACCCTAAGGTGACTTTTTGTTGATGTTTACCTTTGTAAATAGGGCACAAGGTCAACAAATAAATACAAATTTGAATGTAACGTAACAACTGGCTGTATTGAATTTTCTTATAAAACACATATTTGACTTTCTGGAAAACTTTATTAGGAGTTCATAGTGCCACCTGAGAACATTGTGCTGGATTACAAATTGTCCAACGGCGAAGTGCTGATTTTTATGGTGCCTTGCCAAGTTTGGTGGCACCTTTGAAATGTGCATAAAACACAAACACCTGGAGGGATTACAAAAAATAAAATTGCAGAGTGCTTGTAACATTGGTGCCTATAAAGTGTGTTGTTTTCAACATTTTCTCCAAAATTGCCATACCTAATTAAAGTCCCTAGCAAGGGAAACACGCTATAGTCATTGCACAATCACGGAGGACGCATTTTACTTCAAATATCTTGAAACAATTGCTGAAAATACGTGTATGGCAAAACTGCAGTTGAATGGAACAAACCGTTTTTGGATATTACAGACTTCTCACCAGTCTGCAAGTCCAAATCACAGCGACGGAACACATGTCTTATAAGGGGGGTGGGGTGCGTATGCCAGTAGTTAAGCCTCAATTTGAGAATACGTATGAAAATGAACCAATAACATTGCAGCAGGGTGATTCATCAATCGTTTTTTTTTTTACTTCAGCTGACTAAACACACGTGAAGATGTTGTAATTGACCCTAATGAAGTCTGAGGACAGTGATTAGCTGGAGTCAGCCATAGCCGGAGCCTGTTATCAGATCTGTCTACTGACTGGACCTTCTGGCCAATCAAGCAAGTGGCATTGTTTTCTGAATGTCTGCTAATTAGGCTGTGTAATATTATGTAATTGAAATGCTTAAGACGTCAGGCCTTTGAGGAATTCACACCCTAAGGTGACTTTTTGTTGATGTTTACCTTTGTAAATAGGGCACAAGGTCAACAAATAAATACAAATTTGAATGTAACGTAACAACTGGCTGTATTGAATTTTCTTATAAAACACATATTTGACTTTCTGGAAAACTTTATTAGGAGTTCATAGTGCCACCTGAGAACATTGTGCTGGATTACAAATTGTCCAACGGCGAAGTGCTGATTTTTATGGTGCCTTGCCAAGTTTGGTGGCACCTTTGAAATGTGCATAAAACACAAACACCTGGAGGGATTACAAAAAATAAAATTGCAGAGTGCTTGTAACATTGGTGCCTATAAAGTGTGTTGTTTTCAACATTTTCTCCAAAATTGCCATACCTAATTAAAGTCCCTAGCAAGGGAAACACGCTATAGTCATTGCACAATCACGGAGGACGCATTTTACTTCAAATATCTTGAAACAATTACTGAAAATACGTGTATGGCAAAACTGCAGTTGAATGGAACAAACCGTTTTTGGATATTACAGACTTCTCACCAGTCTGCAAGTCCAAATCACAGCGACGGAACACATGTCTTATAAGGGGGGTGGGGTGCGTATGCCAGTAGTTAAGCCTCAATTTGAGAATACGTATGAAAATGAACCAATAACATTGCAGCAGGGTGATTCATCAATCGTTTTTTGTTTACTTCAGCTGACTAAACACACGTGAAGATGTTGTAATTGACCCTAATGAAGTCTGAGGACAGTGATTAGCTGGAGTCAGCCATAGCCGGAGCCTGTTATCAGATCTGTCTACTGACTGGACCTTCTGGCCAATCAAGCAAGTGGCATTGTTTTCTGAATGTCTGCTAATTAGGCTGTGTAATATTATGTAATTGAAATGCTTAAGACGTCAGGCCTTTGAGGAATTCACACCCTAAGGTGACTTTTTGTTGATGTTTACCTTTGTAAATAGGGCACAAGGTCAACAAATAAATACAAATTTGAATGTAACGTAACAACTGGCTGTATTGAATTTTCTTATAAAACACATATTTGACTTTCTGGAAAACTTTATTAGGAGTTCATAGTGCCACCTGAGAACATTGTGCTGGATTACAAATTGTCCAACGGCGAAGTGCTGATTTTTATGGTGCCTTGCCAAGTTTGGTGGCACCTTTGAAATGTGCATAAAACACAAACACCTGGAGGGATTACAAAAAATAAAATTGCAGAGTGCTTGTAACATTGGTGCCTATAAAGTGTGTTGTTTTCAACATTTTCTCCAAAATTGCCATACCTATTTATTAAAGTCCCTAGCAAGGGAAACACGCTATAGTCATTGCACAATCACGGAGGACGCATTTTACTTCAAATATCTTGAAACAATTACTGAAAATACGTGTATGGCAAAACTGCAGTTGAATGGAACAAACCGTTTTTGGATATTACAGACTTCTCACCAGTCTGCAAGTCCAAATCACAGCGACGGAACACATGTCTTATAAGGGGGGTGGGGTGCGTATGCCAGTAGTTAAGCCTCAATTTGAGAATACGTATGAAAATGAACCAATAACATTGCAGCAGGGTGATTCATCAATCGTTTTTTGTTTACTTCAGCTGACTAAACACACGTGAAGATGTTGTAATTGACCCTAATGAAGTCTGAGGACAGTGATTAGCTGGAGTCAGCCATAGCCGGAGCCTGTTATCAGATCTGTCTACTGACTGGACCTTCTGGCCAATCAAGCAAGTGGCATTGTTTTCTGAATGTCTGCTAATTAGGCTGTGTAATATTATGTAATTGAAATGCTTAAGACGTCAGGCCTTTGAGGAATTCACATCCTAAGGTGACTTTTTGTTGATGTTTACCTTTGTAAATAGGGCACAAGGTCAACAAATAAATACAAATTTGAATGTAACGTAACAACTGGCTGTATTGAATTTTCTTATAAAACACATATTTGACTTTCTGGAAAACTTTATTAGGAGTTCATAGTGCCACCTGAGAACATTGTGCTGGATTACAAATTGTCCAACGGCGAAGTGCTGATTTTTATGGTGCCTTGCCAAGTTTGGTGGCACCTTTGAAATGTGCATAAAACACAAACACCTGGAGGGATTACAAAAAATAAAATTGCAGAGTGCTTGTAACATTGGTGCCTATAAAGTGTGTTGTTTTCAACATTTTCTCCAAAATTGCCATACCTATTTATTAAAGTCCCTAGCAAGGGAAACACGCTATAGTCATTGCACAATCACGGAGGACGCATTTTACTTCAAATATCTTGAAACAATTACTGAAAATACGTGTTTGGCAAAACTGCAGTTGAATGGAACAAACCGTTTTTGGATATTACAGACTTCTCACCAGTCTGCAAGTCCAAATCACAGCGACGGAACACATGACTTATAAGGGGGGTGGGGTGCGTATGCCAGTAGTTAAGCCTCAATTTGAGAATACGTATGAAAATGAACCAATAACATTGCAGCAGGGTGATTCATCAATCGTTTTTTGTTTACTTCAGCTGACTAAACACACGTGAAGATGTTGTAATTGACCCTAATGAAGTCTGAGGACAGTGATTAGCTGGAGTCAGCCATAGCCGGAGCCTGTTATCAGATCTGTCTACTGACTGGACCTTCTGGCCAATCAAGCAAGTGGCATTGTTTTCTGAATGTCTGCTAATTAGGCTGTGTAATATTATGTAATTGAAATGCTTAAGACGACAGGCCTTTGAGGAATTCACACCCTAAGGTGACTTTTTGTTGATGTTTACCTTTGTAAATAGGGTACAAGGTCAACAAATAAATACAAATTTGAATGTAACGTAACAACTGGCTGTATTGAATTTTCTTATAAAACACATATTTGACTTTCTGGAAAACTTTATTAGGAGTTCATAGTGCCACCTGAGAACATTGTGCTGGATTACAAATTGTCCAACGGCGAAGTGCTGATTTTTATGGTGCCTTGCCAAGTTTGGTGGCACCTTTGAAATGTGCATAAAACACAAACACCTGGAGGGATTACAAAAAATAAAATTGCAGAGTGCTTGTAACATTGGTGCCTATAAAGTGTGTTGTTTTCAACATTTTCTCCAAAATTGCCATACCTATTTGGGGTCAGCACACTGTTGGACTTCCTGCTTGATTACAGACGAAACAAAGTGCAGTATATTTTTGAGAAATGACTTTTTATAATATTCACTTGCTCTGACATAAGTGCACTTGAGTAGTCAGATTTCTAGATGTGATTGTTGAAGCTGTTGTCAGTAAAATGGTGTCTTTTTAGCTGATTTTACCAAGCGGAAGGGTATCTAGTAGCAATTTGGCTAGTTGACACTTTAGCTGGATTACTGCCTGCATCCAGTTGTAAATATTGACGGGTGTCATACATACAGGCATTTTGCAAGAGCTAGAGATATGAGATTTTGACTAAACTCGAACAGCATGTCAATGAGATGATAATAACAGCAGGAGAGAAGTTTAAGAAACTTAATAGGTCACGTTTTCTTATAATCACACAAAACATTAACATGGTCGCCAATGGGAAACCTGACAGTGTGCTGACCCCAAATAATTAAAGTCCCTAGCAAGGGAAACACGCTATAGTCATTGCACAATCACGGAGGACGCAATTTACTTCAAATATCTTGAAACAATTACTGAAAATACGTGTATGGCAAAACTGCAGTTGAATGGAACAAACCGTTTTTGGATATTACAGACTTCTCACCAGTCTGCAAGTCCAAATCACAGCGACGGAACACATGTCTTATAAGGGGGGTGGGGTGCGTATGCCAGTATTTAAGCCTCAATTTGAGAATACGTATGAAAATGAACCAATAACATTGCAGCAGGGTGATTCATCAATCGTTTTTTGTTTACTTCAGCTGACTAAACACACGTGAAGATGTTGTAATTGACCCTAATGAAGTCTGAGGACAGTGATTAGCTGGAGTCAGCCATAGCCGGAGCCTGTTATCAGATCTGTCTACTGACTGGACCTTCTGGCCAATCAAGCAAGTGGCATTGTTTTCTGAATGTCTGCTAATTAGGCTGTGTAATATTATGTAATTGAAATGCTTAAGACGTCAGGCCTTTGAGGAATTCACACCCTAAGGTGACTTTTTGTTGATGTTTACCTTTGTAAATAGGGCACAAGGTCAACAAATAAATACAAATTTGAATGTAACGTAACAACTGGCTGTATTGAATTTTCTTATAAAACACATATTTGACTTTCTGGAAAACTTTATTAGGAGTTCATAGTGCCACCTGAGAACATTGTGCTGGATTACAAATTGTCCAACGGCGAAGTGCTGATTTTTATGGTGCCTTGCCAAGTTTGGTGGCACCTTTGAAATGTGCATAAAACACAAACACCTGGAGGGATTACAAAAAATAAAATTGCAGAGTGCTTGTAACATTGGTGCCTATAAAGTGTGTTGTTTTCAACATTTTCTCCAAAATTGCCATACCTAATTAAAGTCCCTAGCAAGGGAAACACGCTATAGTCATTGCACAATCACGGAGGTCGCATTTTACTTCAAATATCTTGAAACAATTACTGAAAATACGTGTATGGCAAAACTGCAGTTGAATGGAACAAACCGTTTTTGGATATTACAGACTTCTCACCAGTCTGCAAGTCCAAATCACAGCGACGGAACACATGTCTTATAAGGGGGGTGGGGTGCGTATGCCAGTAGTTAAGCCTCAATTTGAGAATACGTATGAAAATGAACCAACAACATTGCAGCAGGGTGATTCATCAATCGTTTTTTGTTTACTTCAGCTGACTAAACACACGTGAAGATGTTGTAATTGACCCTAATGAAGTCTGAGGACAGTGATTAGCTGGAGTCAGCCATAGCCGGAGCCTGTTATCAGATCTGTCTACTGACTGGACCTTCTGGCCAATCAAGCAAGTGGCATTGTTTTCTGAATGTCTGCTAATTAGGCTGTGTAATATTATGTAATTGAAATGCTTAAGACGTCAGGCCTTTGAGGAATTCACACCCTAAGGTGACTTTTTGTTGATGTTTACCTTTGTAAATAGGACACAAGGTCAACAAATAAATACAAATTTGAATGTAACGTAACAACTGGCTGTATTGAATTTTCTTATAAAACACATATTTGACTTTCTGGAAAACTTTATTAGGAGTTCATAGTGCCACCTGAGAACATTGTGCTGGATTACAAATTGTCCAACGGCGAAGTGCTGATTTTTATGGTGCCTTGCCAAGTTTGGTGGCACCTTTGAAATGTGCATAAAACACAAACACCTGGAGGGATTACAAAAAATAAAATTGCAGAGTGCTTGTAACATTGGTGCCTATAAAGTGTGTTGTTTTCAACATTTTCTCCAAAATTGCCATACCTATTTAAGTCCCTAGCAAGGGAAACACGCTATAGTCATTGCACAATCACGGAGGACGCATTTTACTTCAAATATCTTGAAACAATTACTGAAAATACGTGTATGGCAAAACTGCAGTTGAATGGAACAAACCGTTTTTGGATATTACAGACTTCTCACCAGTCTGCAAGTCCAAATCACAGCGACGGAACACATGTCTTATAAGGGGGGTGGGGTGCGTATGCCAGTAGTTAAGCCTCAATTTGAGAATACGTATGAAAATGAACCAATAACATTGCAGCAGGGTGATTCATCAATCGTTTTTTGTTTACTTCAGCTGACTAAACACACGTGAAGATGTTGTAATTGACCCTAATGAAGTCTGAGGACAGTGATTAGCTGGAGTCAGCCATAGCCGGAGCCTGTTATCAGATCTGTCTACTGACTGGACCTTCTGGCCAATCAAGCAAGTGGCATTGTTTTCTGAATGTCTGCTAATTAGGCTGTGTAATATTATGTAATTGAAATGCTTAAGACGTCAGGCCTTTGAGGAATTCACACCCTAAGGTGACTTTTTGTTGATGTTTACCTTTGTAAATAGGGCACAAGGTCAACAAATAAATACAAATTTGAATGTAACGTAACAACTGGCTGTATTGAATTTTCTTATAAAACACATATTTGACTTTCTGGAAAACTTTATTAGGAGTTCATAGTGCCACCTGAGAACATTGTGCTGGATTACAAATTGTCCAACGGCGAAGTGCTGATTTTTATGGTGCCTTGCCAAGTTTGGTGGCACCTTTGAAATGTGCATAAAACACAAACACCTGGAGGGATTACAAAAAATAAAATTGCAGAGTGCTTGTAACATTGGTGCCTATAAAGTGTGTTGTTTTCAACATTTTCTCCAAAATTGCCATACCTATTTAAGTCCCTAGCAAGGGAAACACGCTATAGTCATTGCACAATCACGGAGGACGCATTTTACTTCAAATATCTTGAAACAATTACTGAAAATACGTGTATGGCAAAACTGCAGTTGAATGGAACAAACCGTTTTTGGATATTACAGACTTCTCACCAGTCTGCAAGTCCAAATCACAGCGACGGAACACATGTCTTATAAGGGGGTGGGGTGCGTATGCCAGTAGTTAAGCCTCAATTTGAGAATACGTATGAAAATGAACCAATAACATTGCAGCAGGGTGATTCATCAATCGTTTTTTGTTTACTTCAGCTGACTAAACACACGTGAAGATGTTGTAATTGACCCTAATGAAGTCTGAGGACAGTGATTAGCTGGAGTCAGCCATAGCCGGAGCCTGTTATCAGATCTGTCTACTGACTGGACCTTCTGGCCAATCAAGCAAGTGGCATTGTTTTCTGAATGTCTGCTAATTAGGCTGTGTAATATTATGTAATTGAAATGCTTAAGACGTCAGGCCTTTGAGGAATTCACACCCTAAGGTGACTTTTTGTTGATGTTTACCTTTGTAAATAGGACACAAGGTCAACAAATAAATACAAATTTGAATGTAACGTAACAACTGGCTGTATTGAATTTTCTTATAAAACACATATTTGACTTTCTGGAAAACTTTATTAGGAGTTCATAGTGCCACCTGAGAACATTGTGCTGGATTACAAATTGTCCAACGGCGAAGTGCTGATTTTTATGGTGCCTTGCCAAGTTTGGTGGCACCTTTGAAATGTGCATAAAACACAAACACCTGGAGGGATTACAAAAAATAAAATTGCAGAGTGCTTGTAACATTGGTGCCTATAAAGTGTGTTGTTTTCAACATTTTCTCCAAAATTGCCATACCTATTTAAGTCCCTAGCAAGGGAAACACGCTATAGTCATTGCACAATCACGGAGGACGCATTTTACTTCAAATATCTTGAAACAATTACTGAAAATACGTGTATGGCAAAACTGCAGTTGAATGGAACAAACCGTTTTTGGATATTACAGACTTCTCACCAGTCTGCAAGTCCAAATCACAGCGACGGAACACATGTCTTATAAGGGGGGTGGGGTGCGTATGCCAGTAGTTAAGCCTCAATTTGAGAATACGTATGAAAATGAACCAATAACATTGCAGCAGGGTGATTCATCAATCGTTTTTTGTTTACTTCAGCTGACTAAACACACGTGAAGATGTTGTAATTGACCCTAATGAAGTCTGAGGACAGTGATTAGCTGGAGTCAGCCATAGCCGGAGCCTGTTATCAGATCTGTCTACTGACTGGACCTTCTGGCCAATCAAGCAAGTGGCATTGTTTTCTGAATGTCTGCTAATTAGGCTGTGTAATATTATGTAATTGAAATGCTTAAGACGTCAGGCCTTTGAGGAATTCACACCCTAAGGTGACTTTTTGTTGATGTTTACCTTTGTAAATAGGGCACAAGGTCAACAAATAAATACAAATTTGAATGTAACGTAACAACTGGCTGTATTGAATTTTCTTATAAAACACATATTTGACTTTCTGGAAAACTTTATTAGGAGTTCATAGTGCCACCTGAGAACATTGTGCTGGATTACAAATTGTCCAACGGCGAAGTGCTGATTTTTATGGTGCCTTGCCAAGTTTGGTGGCACCTTTGAAATGTGCATAAAACACAAACACCTGGAGGGATTACAAAAAATAAAATTGCAGAGTGCTTGTAACATTGGTGCCTATAAAGTGTGTTGTTTTCAACATTTTCTCCAAAATTGCCATACCTATTTAAGTCCCTAGCAAGGGAAACACGCTATAGTCATTGCACAATCACGGAGGACGCATTTTACTTCAAATATCTTGAAACAATTACTGAAAATACGTGTATGGCAAAACTGCAGTTGAATGGAACAAACCGTTTTTGGATATTACAGACTTCTCACCAGTCTGCAAGTCCAAATCACAGCGACGGAACACATGTCTTATAAGGGGGGTGGGGTGCGTATGCCAGTAGTTAAGCCTCAATTTGAGAATACGTATGAAAATGAACCAATAACATTGCAGCAGGGTGATTCATCAATCGTTTTTTGTTTACTTCAGCTGACTAAACACACGTGAAGATGTTGTAATTGACCCTAATGAAGTCTGAGGACAGTGATTAGCTGGAGTCAGCCATAGCCGGAGCCTGTTATCAGATCTGTCTACTGACTGGACCTTCTGGCCAATCAAGCAAGTGGCATTGTTTTCTGAATGTCTGCTAATTAGGCTGTGTAATATTATGTAATTGAAATGCTTAAGACGTCAGGCCTTTGAGGAATTCACACCCTAAGGTGACTTTTTGTTGATGTTTACCTTTGTAAATAGGGCACAAGGTCAACAAATAAATACAAATTTGAATGTAACGTAACAACTGGCTGTATTGAATTTTCTTATAAAACACATATTTGACTTTCTGGAAAACTTTATTAGGAGTTCATAGTGCCACCTGAGAACATTGTGCTGGATTACAAATTGTCCAACGGCGAAGTGCTGATTTTTATGGTGCCTTGCCAAGTTTGGTGGCACCTTTGAAATGTGCATAAAACACAAACACCTAGAGGGATTACAAAAAATAAAATTGCAGAGTGCTTGTAACATTGGTGCCTATAAAGTGTGTTGTTTTCAACATTTTCTCCAAAATTGCCATACCTTATTAAAGTCCCTAGCAAGGGAAACACGCTATAGTCATTGCACAATCACGGAGGACGCATTTTACTTCAAATATCTTGAAACAATTACTGAAAATACGTGTATGGCAAAACTGCAGTTGAATGGAACAAACCGTTTTTGGATATTACAGACTTCTCACCAGTCTGCAAGTCCAAATCACAGCGACGGAACACATGTCTTATAAGGGGGTGGGGTGCGTATGCCAGTAGTTAAGCCTCAATTTGAGAATACGTATGAAAATGAACCAATAACATTGCAGCAGGGTGATTCATCAATCGTTTTTTGTTTACTTCAGCTGACTAAACACACGTGAAGATGTTGTAATTGACCCTAATGAAGTCTGAGGACAGTGATTAGCTGGAGTCAGCCATAGCCGGAGCCTGTTATCAGATCTGTCTACTGACTGGACCTTCTGGCCAATCAAGCAAGTGGCATTGTTTTCTGAATGTCTGCTAATTAGGCTGTGTAATATTATGTAATTGAAATGCTTAAGACGTCAGGCCTTTGAGGAATTCACACCCTAAGGTGACTTTTTGTTGATGTTTACCTTTGTAAATAGGACACAAGGTCAACAAATAAATACAAATTTGAATGTAACGTAACAACTGGCTGTATTGAATTTTCTTATAAAACACATATTTGACTTTCTGGAAAACTTTATTAGGAGTTCATAGTGCCACCTGAGAACATTGTGCTGGATTACAAATTGTCCAACGGCGAAGTGCTGATTTTTATGGTGCCTTGCCAAGTTTGGTGGCACCTTTGAAATGTGCATAAAACACAAACACCTGGAGGGATTAAAAAAAAAAAATTGCAGAGTGCTTGTAACATTGGTGCCTATAAAGTGTGTTGTTTTCAACATTTTCTCCAAAATTGCCATACCTATTTGGGGTCAGCACACTGTTGGACTTCCTGCTTGATTACAGACGAAACAAAGTGCAGTATATTTTTGAGAAATGACTTTTTATAATATTCACTTGCTCTGACATAAGTGCACTTGAGTAGTCAGATTTCTAGATGTGATTGTTGAAGCTGTTGACAGTAAAATGGTGTCTTTTTAGCTGATTTTACTAAGCGGAAGGGTATCTGGCAGCAATTTGGCTAGTTGACACTTTAGCTGGATTACTGCCTGCATCCAGTTGTAAATATTGACGGGTGTCATACATACAGGCATTTTGCAAGAGCTAGAGATATGAGATTTTGACTAAACTCGACCAGCATGTCAATGAGATGATAATAACAGCAGGTGAGAAGTTTAAGAAACTTTATAGGTCACGTTTTCTTATAATCACACAAAACATTAACATGGTCGCCAATGGGAAACCTGACAGTGTGCTGACCCCAATTAAAGTCCCTAGCAAGGGAAACACGCTATAGTCATTGCACAATCACGGAGGACGCATTTTACTTCAAATATCTTGAAACAATTACTGAAAATACGTGTATGGCAAAACTGCAGTTGAATGGAACAAACCGTTTTTGGATATTACAGACTTCTCACCAGTCTGCAAGTCCAAATCACAGCGACGGAACACATGTCTTATAAGGGGGGTGGGGTGCGTATGCCAGTAGTTAAGCCTCAATTTGAGAATACGTATGAAAATGAACCAATAACATTGCAGCAGGGTGATTCATCAATCGTTTTTTGTTTACTTCAGCTGACTAAACACACGTGAAGATGTTGTAATTGACCCTAATGAAGTCTGAGGACAGTGATTAGCTGGAGTCAGCCATAGCCGGAGCCTGTTATCAGATCTGTCTACTGACTGGACCTTCTGGCCAATCAAGCAAGTGGCATTGTTTTCTGAATGTCTGCTAATTAGGCTGTGTAATATTATGTAATTGAAATGCTTAAGACGTCAGGCCTTTGAGGAATTCACACCCTAAGGTGACTTTTTGTTGATGTTTACCTTTGTAAATAGGGCACAAGGTCAACAAATAAATACAAATTTGAATGTAACGTAACAACTGGCTGTATTGAATTTTCTTATAAAACACATATTTGACTTTCTGGAAAACTTTATTAGGAGTTCATAGTGCCACCTGAGAACATTGTGCTGGATTACAAATTGTCCAACGGCGAAGTGCTGATTTTTATGGTGCCTTGCCAAGTTTGGTGGCACCTTTGAAATGTGCATAAAACACAAACACCTGGAGGGATTACAAAAAAATAAAATTGCAGAGTGCTTGTAACATTGGTGCCTATAAAGTGTGTTGTTTTCAACATTTTCTCCAAAATTGCCATACCTATTTAAGTCCCTAGCAAGGGAAACACGCTATAGTCATTGCACAATCACGGAGGACGCATTTTACTTCAAATATCTTGAAACAATTACTGAAAATACGTGTATGGCAAAACTGCAGTTGAATGGAACAAACCGTTTTTGGATATTACAGACTTCTCACCAGTCTGCAAGTCCAAATCACAGCGACGGAACACATGTCTTATAAGGGGGGTGGGGTGCGTATGCCAGTAGTTAAGCCTCAATTTGAGAATACGTATGAAAATGAACCAATAACATTGCAGCAGGGTGATTCATCAATCGTTTTTTGTTTACTTCAGCTGACTAAACACACGTGAAGATGTTGTAATTGACCCTAATGAAGTCTGAGGACAGTGATTAGCTGGAGTCAGCCATAGCCGGAGCCTGTTATCAGATCTGTCTACTGACTGGACCTTCTGGCCAATCAAGCAAGTGGCATTGTTTTCTGAATGTCTGCTAATTAGGCTGTGTAATATTATGTAATTGAAATGCTTAAGACGTCAGGCCTTTGAGGAATTCACACCCTAAGGTGACTTTTTGTTGATGTTTACCTTTGTAAATAGGGCACAAGGTCAACAAATAAATACAAATTTGAATGTAACGTAACAACTGGCTGTATTGAATTTTCTTATAAAACACATATTTGACTTTCTGGAAAACTTTATTAGGAGTTCATAGTGCCACCTGAGAACATTGTGCTGGATTACAAATTGTCCAACGGCGAAGTGCTGATTTTTATGGTGCCTTGCCAAGTTTGGTGGCACCTTTGAAATGTGCATAAAACACAAACACCTAGAGGGATTACAAAAAATAAAATTGCAGAGTGCTTGTAACATTGGTGCCTATAAAGTGTTTTGTTTTCAACATTTTCTCCAAAATTGCCATACCTTATTAAAGTCCCTAGCAAGGGAAACACGCTATAGTCATTGCACAATCACGGAGGACGCATTTTACTTCAAATATCTTGAAACAATTACTGAAAATACGTGTATGGCAAAACTGCAGTTGAATGGAACAAACCGTTTTTGGATATTACAGACTTCTCACCAGTCTGCAAGTCCAAATCACAGCGACGGAACACATGTCTTATAAGGGGGTGGGGTGCGTATGCCAGTAGTTAAGCCTCAATTTGAGAATACGTATGAAAATGAACCAATAACATTGCAGCAGGGTGATTCATCAATCGTTTTTTGTTTACTTCAGCTGACTAAACACACGTGAAGATGTTGTAATTGACCCTAATGAAGTCTGAGGACAGTGATTAGCTGGAGTCAGCCATAGCCGGAGCCTGTTATCAGATCTGTCTACTGACTGGACCTTCTGGCCAATCAAGCAAGTGGCATTGTTTTCTGAATGTCTGCTAATTAGGCTGTGTAATATTATGTAATTGAAATGCTTAAGACGTCAGGCCTTTGAGGAATTCACACCCTAAGGTGACTTTTTGTTGATGTTTACCTTTGTAAATAGGACACAAGGTCAACAAATAAATACAAATTTGAATGTAACGTAACAACTGGCTGTATTGAATTTTCTTATAAAACACATATTTGACTTTCTGGAAAACTTTATTAGGAGTTCATAGTGCCACCTGAGAACATTGTGCTGGATTACAAATTGTCCAACGGCGAAGTGCTGATTTTTATGGTGCCTTGCCAAGTTTGGTGGCACCTTTGAAATGTGCATAAAACACAAACACCTGGAGGGATTAAAAAAAAAAAATTGCAGAGTGCTTGTAACATTGGTGCCTATAAAGTGTGTTGTTTTCAACATTTTCTCCAAAATTGCCATACCTATTTGGGGTCAGCACACTGTTGGACTTCCTGCTTGATTACAGACGAAACAAAGTGCAGTATATTTTTGAGAAATGACTTTTTATAATATTCACTTGCTCTGACATAAGTGCACTTGAGTAGTCAGATTTCTAGATGTGATTGTTGAAGCTGTTGACAGTAAAATGGTGTCTTTTTAGCTGATTTTACTAAGCGGAAGGGTATCTGGCAGCAATTTGGCTAGTTGACACTTTAGCTGGATTACTGCCTGCATCCAGTTGTAAATATTGACGGGTGTCATACATACAGGCATTTTGCAAGAGCTAGAGATATGAGATTTTGACTAAACTCGACCAGCATGTCAATGAGATGATAATAACAGCAGGTGAGAAGTTTAAGAAACTTTATAGGTCACGTTTTCTTATAATCACACAAAACATTAACATGGTCGCCAATGGGAAACCTGACAGTGTGCTGACCCCAATTAAAGTCCCTAGCAAGGGAAACACGCTATAGTCATTGCACAATCACGGAGGACGCATTTTACTTCAAATATCTTGAAACAATTACTGAAAATACGTGTATGGCAAAACTGCAGTTGAATGGAACAAACCGTTTTTGGATATTACAGACTTCTCACCAGTCTGCAAGTCCAAATCACAGCGACGGAACACATGTCTTATAAGGGGGGTGGGGTGCGTATGCCAGTAGTTAAGCCTCAATTTGAGAATACGTATGAAAATGAACCAATAACATTGCAGCAGGGTGATTCATCAATCGTTTTTTGTTTACTTCAGCTGACTAAACACACGTGAAGATGTTGTAATTGACCCTAATGAAGTCTGAGGACAGTGATTAGCTGGAGTCAGCCATAGCCGGAGCCTGTTATCAGATCTGTCTACTGACTGGACCTTCTGGCCAATCAAGCAAGTGGCATTGTTTTCTGAATGTCTGCTAATTAGGCTGTGTAATATTATGTAATTGAAATGCTTAAGACGTCAGGCCTTTGAGGAATTCACACCCTAAGGTGACTTTTTGTTGATGTTTACCTTTGTAAATAGGGCACAAGGTCAACAAATAAATACAAATTTGAATGTAACGTAACAACTGGCTGTATTGAATTTTCTTATAAAACACATATTTGACTTTCTGGAAAACTTTATTAGGAGTTCATAGTGCCACCTGAGAACATTGTGCTGGATTACAAATTGTCCAACGGCGAAGTGCTGATTTTTATGGTGCCTTGCCAAGTTTGGTGGCACCTTTGAAATGTGCATAAAACACAAACACCTGGAGGGATTACAAAAAATAAAATTGCAGAGTGCTTGTAACATTGGTTCCTATAAAGTGTGTTGTTTTCAACATTTTCTCCAAAATTGCCATACCTATTTAAGTCCCTAGCAAGGGAAACACGCTATAGTCATTGCACAATCACGGAGGACGCATTTTACTTCAAATATCTTGAAACAATTACTGAAAATACGTGTATGGCAAAACTGCAGTTGAATGGAACAAACCGTTTTTGGATATTACAGACTTCTCACCAGTCTGCAAGTCCAAATCACAGCGACGGAACACATGTCTTATAAGGGGGGTGGGGTGCGTATGCCAGTAGTTAAGCCTCAATTTGAGAATACGTATGAAAATGAACCAATAACATTGCAGCAGGGTGATTCATCAATCGTTTTTTGTTTACTTCAGCTGACTAAACACACGTGAAGATGTTGTAATTGACCCTAATGAAGTCTGAGGACAGTGATTAGCTGGAGTCAGCCATAGCCGGAGCCTGTTATCAGATCTGTCTACTGACTGGACCTTCTGGCCAATCAAGCAAGTGGCATTGTTTTCTGAATGTCTGCTAATTAGGCTGTGTAATATTATGTAATTGAAATGCTTAAGACGTCAGGCCTTTGAGGAATTCACACCCTAAGGTGACTTTTTGTTGATGTTTACCTTTGTAAATAGGGCACAAGGTCAACAAATAAATACAAATTTGAATGTAACGTAACAACTGGCTGTATTGAATTTTCTTATAAAACACATATTTGACTTTCTGGAAAACTTTATTAGGAGTTCATAGTGCCACCTGAGAACATTGTGCTGGATTACAAATTGTCCAACGGCGAAGTGCTGATTTTTATGGTGCCTTGCCAAGTTTGGTGGCACCTTTGAAATGTGCATAAAACACAAACACCTGGAGGGATTACAAAAAATAAAATTGCAGAGTGCTTGTAACATTGGTGCCTATAAAGTGTGTTGTTTTCAACATTTTCTCCAAAATTGCCATACCTATTTAAGTCCCTAGCAAGGGAAACACGCTATAGTCATTGCACAATCACGGAGGACGCATTTTACTTCAAATATCTTGAAACAATTACTGAAAATACGTGTATGGCAAAACTGCAGTTGAATGGAACAAACCGTTTTTGGATATTACAGACTTCTCACCAGTCTGCAAGTCCAAATCACAGCGACGGAACACATGTCTTATAAGGGGGGTGGGGTGCGTATGCCAGTAGTTAAGCCTCAATTTGAGAATACGTATGAAAATGAACCAATAACATTGCAGCAGGGTGATTCATCAATCGTTTTTTGTTTACTTCAGCTGACTAAACACACGTGAAGATGTTGTAATTGACCCTAATGAAGTCTGAGGACAGTGATTAGCTGGAGTCAGCCATAGCCGGAGCCTGTTATCAGATCTGTCTACTGACTGGACCTTCTGGCCAATCAAGCAAGTGGCATTGTTTTCTGAATGTCTGCTAATTAGGCTGTGTAATATTATGTAATTGAAATGCTTAAGACGTCAGGCCTTTGAGGAATTCACACCCTAAGGTGACTTTTTGTTGATGTTTACCTTTGTAAATAGGGCACAAGGTCAACAAATAAATACAAATTTGAATGTAACGTAACAACTGGCTGTATTGAATTTTCTTATAAAACACATATTTGACTTTCTGGAAAACTTTATTAGGAGTTCATAGTGCCACCTGAGAACATTGTGCTGGATTACAAATTGTCCAACGGCGAAGTGCTGATTTTTATGGTGCCTTGCCAAGTTTGGTGGCACCTTTGAAATGTGCATAAAACACAAACACCTGGAGGGATTACAAAAAATAAAATTGCAGAGTGCTTGTAACATTGGTGCCTATAAAGTGTGTTGTTTTCAACATTTTCTCCAAAATTGCCATACCTATTTAAGTCCCTAGCAAGGGAAACACGCTATAGTCATTGCACAATCACGGAGGACGCATTTTACTTCAAATATCTTGAAACAATTACTGAAAATACGTGTATGGCAAAACTGCAGTTGAATGGAACAAACCGTTTTTGGATATTACAGACTTCTCACCAGTCTGCAAGTCCAAATCACAGCGACGGAACACATGTCTTATAAGGGGGGTGGGGTGCGTATGCCAGTAGTTAAGCCTCAATTTGAGAATACGTATGAAAATGAACCAATAACATTGCAGCAGGGTGATTCATCAATCGTTTTTTGTTTACTTCAGCTGACTAAACACACGTGAAGATGTTGTAATTGACCCTAATGAAGTCTGAGGACAGTGATTAGCTGGAGTCAGCCATAGCCGGAGCCTGTTATCAGATCTGTCTACTGACTGGACCTTCTGGCCAATCAAGCAAGTGGCATTGTTTTCTGAATGTCTGCTAATTAGGCTGTGTAATATTATGTAATTGAAATGCTTAAGACGTCAGGCCTTTGAGGAATTCACACCCTAAGGTGACTTTTTGTTGATGTTTACCTTTGTAAATAGGGCACAAGGTCAACAAATAAATACAAATTTGAATGTAACGTAACAACTGGCTGTATTGAATTTTCTTATAAAACACATATTTGACTTTCTGGAAAACTTTATTAGGAGTTCATAGTGCCACCTGAGAACATTGTGCTGGATTACAAATTGTCCAACGGCGAAGTGCTGATTTTTATGGTGCCTTGCCAAGTTTGGTGGCACCTTTGAAATGTGCATAAAACACAAACACCTGGAGGGATTACAAAAAATAAAATTGCAGAGTGCTTGTAACATTGGTGCCTATAAAGTGTGTTGTTTTCAACATTTTCTCCAAAATTGCCATACCTATTTAAGTCCCTAGCAAGGGAAACACGCTATAGTCATTGCACAATCACGGAGGACGCATTTTACTTCAAATATCTTGAAACAATTACTGAAAATACGTGTATGGCAAAACTGCAGTTGAATGGAACAAACCGTTTTTGGATATTACAGACTTCTCACCAGTCTGCAAGTCCAAATCACAGCGACGGAACACATGTCTTATAAGGGGGGTGGGGTGCGTATGCCAGTAGTTAAGCCTCAATTTGAGAATACGTATGAAAATGAACCAATAACATTGCAGCAGGGTGATTCATCAATCGTTTTTTGTTTACTTCAGCTGACTAAACACACGTGAAGATGTTGTAATTGACCCTAATGAAGTCTGAGGACAGTGATTAGCTGGAGTCAGCCATAGCCGGAGCCTGTTATCAGATCTGTCTACTGACTGGACCTTCTGGCCAATCAAGCAAGTGGCATTGTTTTCTGAATGTCTGCTAATTAGGCTGTGTAATATTATGTAATTGAAATGCTTAAGACGTCAGGCCTTTGAGGAATTCACACCCTAAGGTGACTTTTTGTTGATGTTTACCTTTGTAAATAGGGCACAAGGTCAACAAATAAATACAAATTTGAATGTAACGTAACAACTGGCTGTATTGAATTTTCTTATAAAACACATATTTGACTTTCTGGAAAACTTTATTAGGAGTTCATAGTGCCACCTGAGAACATTGTGCTGGATTACAAATTGTCCAACGGCGAAGTGCTGATTTTTATGGTGCCTTGCCAAGTTTGGTGGCACCTTTGAAATGTGCATAAAACACAAACACCTGGAGGGATTACAAAAAATAAAATTGCAGAGTGCTTGTAACATTGGTGCCTATAAAGTGTGTTGTTTTCAACATTTTCTCCAAAATTGCCATAGCTATTTAAGTCCCTAGCAAGGGAAACACGCTATAGTCATTGCACAATCACGGAGGACGCATTTTACTTCAAATATCTTGAAACAATTACTGAAAATACGTGTATGGCAAAACTGCAGTTGAATGGAACAAACCGTTTTTGGATATTACAGACTTCTCACCAGTCTGCAAGTCCAAATCACAGCGACGGAACACATGTCTTATAAGGGGGGTGGGGTGCGTATGCCAGTAGTTAAGCCTCAATTTGAGAATACGTATGAAAATGAACCAATAACATTGCAGCAGGGTGATTCATCAATCGTTTTTTGTTTACTTCAGCTGACTAAACACACGTGAAGATGTTGTAATTGACCCTAATGAAGTCTGAGGACAGTGATTAGCTGGAGTCAGCCATAGCCGGAGCCTGTTATCAGATCTGTCTACTGACTGGACCTTCTGGCCAATCAAGCAAGTGGCATTGTTTTCTGAATGTCTGCTAATTAGGCTGTGTAATATTATGTAATTGAAATGCTTAAGACGTCAGGCCTTTGAGGAATTCACACCCTAAGGTGACTTTTTGTTGATGTTTACCTTTGTAAATAGGGCACAAGGTCAACAAATAAATACAAATTTGAATGTAACGTAACAACTGGCTGTATTGAATTTTCTTATAAAACACATATTTGACTTTCTGGAAAACTTTATTAGGAGTTCATAGTGCCACCTGAGAACATTGTGCTGGATTACAAATTGTCCAACGGCGAAGTGCTGATTTTTATGGTGCCTTGCCAAGTTTGGTGGCACCTTTGAAATGTGCATAAAACACAAACACCTGGAGGGATTACAAAAAATAAAATTGCAGAGTGCTTGTAACATTGGTGCCTATAAAGTGTGTTGTTTTCAACATTTTCTCCAAAATTGCCATACCTATTTAAGTCCCTAGCAAGGGAAACACGCTATAGTCATTGCACAATCACGGAGGACGCATTTTACTTCAAATATCTTGAAACAATTACTGAAAATACGTGTATGGCAAAACTGCAGTTGAATGGAACAAACCGTTTTTGGATATTACAGACTTCTCACCAGTCTGCAAGTCCAAATCACAGCGACGGAACACATGTCTTATAAGGGGGGTGGGGTGCGTATGCCAGTAGTTAAGCCTCAATTTGAGAATACGTATGAAAATGAACCAATAACATTGCAGCAGGGTGATTCATCAATCGTTTTTTGTTTACTTCAGCTGACTAAACACACGTGAAGATGTTGTAATTGACCCTAATGAAGTCTGAGGACAGTGATTAGCTGGAGTCAGCCATAGCCGGAGCCTGTTATCAGATCTGTCTACTGACTGGACCTTCTGGCCAATCAAGCAAGTGGCATTGTTTTCTGAATGTCTGCTAATTAGGCTGTGTAATATTATGTAATTGAAATGCTTAAGACGTCAGGCCTTTGAGGAATTCACACCCTAAGGTGACTTTTTGTTGATGTTTACCTTTGTAAATAGGGCACAAGGTCAACAAATAAATACAAATTTGAATGTAACGTAACAACTGGCTGTATTGAATTTTCTTATAAAACACATATTTGACTTTCTGGAAAACTTTATTAGGAGTTCATAGTGCCACCTGAGAACATTGTGCTGGATTACAAATTGTCCAACGGCGAAGTGCTGATTTTTATGGTGCCTTGCCAAGTTTGGTGGCACCTTTGAAATGTGCATAAAACACAAACACCTGGAGGGATTACAAAAAATAAAATTGCAGAGTGCTTGTAACATTGGTGCCTATAAAGTGTGTTGTTTTCAACATTTTCTCCAAAATTGCCATACCTATTTAAGTCCCTAGCAAGGGAAACACGCTATAGTCATTGCACAATCACGGAGGACGCATTTTACTTCAAATATCTTGAAACAATTACTGAAAATACGTGTATGGCAAAACTGCAGTTGAATGGAACAAACCGTTTTTGGATATTACAGACTTCTCACCAGTCTGCAAGTCCAAATCACAGCGACGGAACACATGTCTTATAAGGGGGGTGGGGTGCGTATGCCAGTAGTTAAGCCTCAATTTGAGAATACGTATGAAAATGAACCAATAACATTGCAGCAGGGTGATTCATCAATCGTTTTTTGTTTACTTCAGCTGACTAAACACACGTGAAGATGTTGTAATTGACCCTAATGAAGTCTGAGGACAGTGATTAGCTGGAGTCAGCCATAGCCGGAGCCTGTTATCAGATCTGTCTACTGACTGGACCTTCTGGCCAATCAAGCAAGTGGCATTGTTTTCTGAATGTCTGCTAATTAGGCTGTGTAATATTATGTAATTGAAATGCTTAAGACGTCAGGCCTTTGAGGAATTCACACCCTAAGGTGACTTTTTGTTGATGTTTACCTTTGTAAATAGGGCACAAGGTCAACAAATAAATACAAATTTGAATGTAACGTAACAACTGGCTGTATTGAATTTTCTTATAAAACACATATTTGACTTTCTGGAAAACTTTATTAGGAGTTCATAGTGCCACCTGAGAACATTGTGCTGGATTACAAATTGTCCAACGGCGAAGTGCTGATTTTTATGGTGCCTTGCCAAGTTTGGTGGCACCTTTGAAATGTGCATAAAACACAAACACCTGGAGGGATTACAAAAAATAAAATTGCAGAGTGCTTGTAACATTGGTGCCTATAAAGTGTGTTGTTTTCAACATTTTCTCCAAAATTGCCATACCTATTTAAGTCCCTAGCAAGGGAAACACGCTATAGTCATTGCACAATCACGGAGGACGCATTTTACTTCAAATATCTTGAAACAATTACTGAAAATACGTGTATGGCAAAACTGCAGTTGAATGGAACAAACCGTTTTTGGATATTACAGACTTCTCACCAGTCTGCAAGTCCAAATCACAGCGACGGAACACATGTCTTATAAGGGGGGTGGGGTGCGTATGCCAGTAGTTAAGCCTCAATTTGAGAATACGTATGAAAATGAACCAATAACATTGCAGCAGGGTGATTCATCAATCGTTTTTTGTTTACTTCAGCTGACTAAACACACGTGAAGATGTTGTAATTGACCCTAATGAAGTCTGAGGACAGTGATTAGCTGGAGTCAGCCATAGCCGGAGCCTGTTATCAGATCTGTCTACTGACTGGACCTTCTGGCCAATCAAGCAAGTGGCATTGTTTTCTGAATGTCTGCTAATTAGGCTGTGTAATATTATGTAATTGAAATGCTTAAGACGTCAGGCCTTTGAGGAATTCACACCCTAAGGTGACTTTTTGTTGATGTTTACCTTTGTAAATAGGGCACAAGGTCAACAAATAAATACAAATTTGAATGTAACGTAACAACTGGCTGTATTGAATTTTCTTATAAAACACATATTTGACTTTCTGGAAAACTTTATTAGGAGTTCATAGTGCCACCTGAGAACATTGTGCTGGATTACAAATTGTCCAACGGCGAAGTGCTGATTTTTATGGTGCCTTGCCAAGTTTGGTGGCACCTTTGAAATGTGCATAAAACACAAACACCTAGAGGGATTACAAAAAATAAAATTGCAGAGTGCTTGTAACATTGGTGCCTATAAAGTGTGTTGTTTTCAACATTTTCTCCAAAATTGCCATACCTTATTAAAGTCCCTAGCAAGGGAAACACGCTATAGTCATTGCACAATCACGGAGGACGCATTTTACTTCAAATATCTTGAAACAATTACTGAAAATACGTGTATGGCAAAACTGCAGTTGAATGGAACAAACCGTTTTTGGATATTACAGACTTCTCACCAGTCTGCAAGTCCAAATCACAGCGACGGAACACATGTCTTATAAGGGGGTGGGGTGCGTATGCCAGTAGTTAAGCCTCAATTTGAGAATACGTATGAAAATGAACCAATAACATTGCAGCAGGGTGATTCATCAATCGTTTTTTGTTTACTTCAGCTGACTAAACACACGTGAAGATGTTGTAATTGACCCTAATGAAGTCTGAGGACAGTGATTAGCTGGAGTCAGCCATAGCCGGAGCCTGTTATCAGATCTGTCTACTGACTGGACCTTCTGGCCAATCAAGCAAGTGGCATTGTTTTCTGAATGTCTGCTAATTAGGCTGTGTAATATTATGTAATTGAAATGCTTAAGACGTCAGGCCTTTGAGGAATTCACACCCTAAGGTGACTTTTTGTTGATGTTTACCTTTGTAAATAGGACACAAGGTCAACAAATAAATACAAATTTGAATGTAACGTAACAACTGGCTGTATTGAATTTTCTTATAAAACACATATTTGACTTTCTGGAAAACTTTATTAGGAGTTCATAGTGCCACCTGAGAACATTGTGCTGGATTACAAATTGTCCAACGGCGAAGTGCTGATTTTTATGGTGCCTTGCCAAGTTTGGTGGCACCTTTGAAATGTGCATAAAACACAAACACCTGGAGGGATTAAAAAAAAAAAAATTGCAGAGTGCTTGTAACATTGGTGCCTATAAAGTGTGTTGTTTTCAACATTTTCTCCAAAATTGCCATACCTATTTAAGTCCCTAGCAAGGGAAACACGCTATAATCATTGCACAATCACGGAGGACGCATTTTACTTCAAATATCTTGAAACAATTACTGAAAATACGTGTATGGCAAAACTGCAGTTGAATGGAACAAACCGTTTTTGGATATTACAGACTTCTCACCAGTCTGCAAGTCCAAATCACAGCGACGGAACACATGTCTTATAAGGGGGGTGGGGTGCGTATGCCAGTAGTTAAGCCTCAATTTGAGAATACGTATGAAAATGAACCAATAACATTGCAGCAGGGTGATTCATCAATCGTTTTTTGTTTACTTCAGCTGACTAAACACACGTGAAGATGTTGTAATTGACCCTAATGAAGTCTGAGGACAGTGATTAGCTGGAGTCAGCCATAGCCGGAGCCTGTTATCAGATCTGTCTACTGACTGGACCTTCTGGCCAATCAAGCAAGTGGCATTGTTTTCTGAATGTCTGCTAATTAGGCTGTGTAATATTATGTAATTGAAATGCTTAAGACGTCAGGCCTTTGAGGAATTCACACCCTAAGGTGACTTTTTGTTGATGTTTACCTTTGTAAATAGGGCACAAGGTCAACAAATAAATACAAATTTGAATGTAACGTAACAACTGGCTGTATTGAATTTTCTTATAAAACACATATTTGACTTTCTGGAAAACTTTATTAGGAGTTCATAGTGCCACCTGAGAACATTGTGCTGGATTACAAATTGTCCAACGGCGAAGTGCTGATTTTTATGGTGCCTTGCCAAGTTTGGTGGCACCTTTGAAATGTGCATAAAACACAAACACCTGGAGGGATTACAAAAAATAAAATTGCAGAGTGCTTGTAACATTGGTGCCTATAAAGTGTGTTGTTTTCAACATTTTCTCCAAAATTGCCATACCTATTTAAGTCCCTAGCAAGGGAAACACGCTATAGTCATTGCACAATCACGGAGGACGCATTTTACTTCAAATATCTTGAAACAATTACTGAAAATACGTGTATGGCAAAACTGCAGTTGAATGGAACAAACCGTTTTTGGATATTACAGACTTCTCACCAGTCTGCAAGTCCAAATCACAGCGACGGAACACATGTCTTATAAGGGGGGTGGGGTGCGTATGCCAGTAGTTAAGCCTCAATTTGAGAATACGTATGAAAATGAACCAATAACATTGCAGCAGGGTGATTCATCAATCGTTTTTTGTTTACTTCAGCTGACTAAACACACGTGAAGATGTTGTAATTGACCCTAATGAAGTCTGAGGACAGTGATTAGCTGGAGTCAGCCATAGCCGGAGCCTGTTATCAGATCTGTCTACTGACTGGACCTTCTGGCCAATCAAGCAAGTGGCATTGTTTTCTGAATGTCTGCTAATTAGGCTGTGTAATATTATGTAATTGAAATGCTTAAGACGTCAGGCCTTTGAGGAATTCACACCCTAAGGTGACTTTTTGTTGATGTTTACCTTTGTAAATAGGGCACAAGGTCAACAAATAAATACAAATTTGAATGTAACGTAACAACTGGCTGTATTGAATTTTCTTATAAAACACATATTTGACTTTCTGGAAAACTTTATTAGGAGTTCATAGTGCCACCTGAGAACATTGTGCTGGATTACAAATTGTCCAACGGCGAAGTGCTGATTTTTATGGTGCCTTGCCAAGTTTGGTGGCACCTTTGAAATGTGCATAAAACACAAACACCTGGAGGGATTACAAAAAATAAAATTGCAGAGTGCTTGTAACATTGGTGCCTATAAAGTGTGTTGTTTTCAACATTTTCTCCAAAATTGCCATACCTATTTAAGTCCCTAGCAAGGGAAACACGCTATAGTCATTGCACAATCACGGAGGACGCATTTTACTTCAAATATCTTGAAACAATTACTGAAAATACGTGTATGGCAAAACTGCAGTTGAATGGAACAAACCGTTTTTGGATATTACAGACTTCTCACCAGTCTGCAAGTCCAAATCACAGCGACGGAACACATGTCTTATAAGGGGGGTGGGGTGCGTATGCCAGTAGTTAAGCCTCAATTTGAGAATACGTATGAAAATGAACCAATAACATTGCAGCAGGGTGATTCATCAATCGTTTTTTGTTTACTTCAGCTGACTAAACACACGTGAAGATGTTGTAATTGACCCTAATGAAGTCTGAGGACAGTGATTAGCTGGAGTCAGCCATAGCCGGAGCCTGTTATCAGATCTGTCTACTGACTGGACCTTCTGGCCAATCAAGCAAGTGGCATTGTTTTCTGAATGTCTGCTAATTAGGCTGTGTAATATTATGTAATTGAAATGCTTAAGACGTCAGGCCTTTGAGGAATTCACACCCTAAGGTGACTTTTTGTTGATGTTTACCTTTGTAAATAGGGCACAAGGTCAACAAATAAATACAAATTTGAATGTAACGTAACAACTGGCTGTATTGAATTTTCTTATAAAACACATATTTGACTTTCTGGAAAACTTTATTAGGAGTTCATAGTGCCACCTGAGAACATTGTGCTGGATTACAAATTGTCCAACGGCGAAGTGCTGATTTTTATGGTGCCTTGCCAAGTTTGGTGGCACCTTTGAAATGTGCATAAAACACAAACACCTAGAGGGATTACAAAAAATAAAATTGCAGAGTGCTTGTAACATTGGTGCCTATAAAGTGTGTTGTTTTCAACATTTTCTCCAAAATTGCCATACCTTATTAAAGTCCCTAGCAAGGGAAACACGCTATAGTCATTGCACAATCACGGAGGACGCATTTTACTTCAAATATCTTGAAACAATTACTGAAAATACGTGTATGGCAAAACTGCAGTTGAATGGAACAAACCGTTTTTGGATATTACAGACTTCTCACCAGTCTGCAAGTCCAAATCACAGCGACGGAACACATGTCTTATAAGGGGGTGGGGTGCGTATGCCAGTAGTTAAGCCTCAATTTGAGAATACGTATGAAAATGAACCAATAACATTGCAGCAGGGTGATTCATCAATCGTTTTTTGTTTACTTCAGCTGACTAAACACACGTGAAGATGTTGTAATTGACCCTAATGAAGTCTGAGGACAGTGATTAGCTGGAGTCAGCCATAGCCGGAGCCTGTTATCAGATCTGTCTACTGACTGGACCTTCTGGCCAATCAAGCAAGTGGCATTGTTTTCTGAATGTCTGCTAATTAGGCTGTGTAATATTATGTAATTGAAATGCTTAAGACGTCAGGCCTTTGAGGAATTCACACCCTAAGGTGACTTTTTGTTGATGTTTACCTTTGTAAATAGGACACAAGGTCAACAAATAAATACAAATTTGAATGTAACGTAACAACTGGCTGTATTGAATTTTCTTATAAAACACATATTTGACTTTCTGGAAAACTTTATTAGGAGTTCATAGTGCCACCTGAGAACATTGTGCTGGATTACAAATTGTCCAACGGCGAAGTGCTGATTTTTATGGTGCCTTGCCAAGTTTGGTGGCACCTTTGAAATGTGCATAAAACACAAACACCTGGAGGGATTAAAAAAAAAAAAATTGCAGAGTGCTTGTAACATTGGTGCCTATAAAGTGTGTTGTTTTCAACATTTTCTCCAAAATTGCCATACCTATTTAAGTCCCTAGCAAGGGAAACACGCTATAATCATTGCACAATCACGGAGGACGCATTTTACTTCAAATATCTTGAAACAATTACTGAAAATACGTGTATGGCAAAACTGCAGTTGAATGGAACAAACCGTTTTTGGATATTACAGACTTCTCACCAGTCTGCAAGTCCAAATCACAGCGACGGAACACATGTCTTATAAGGGGGGTGGGGTGCGTATGCCAGTAGTTAAGCCTCAATTTGAGAATACGTATGAAAATGAACCAATAACATTGCAGCAGGGTGATTCATCAATCGTTTTTTGTTTACTTCAGCTGACTAAACACACGTGAAGATGTTGTAATTGACCCTAATGAAGTCTGAGGACAGTGATTAGCTGGAGTCAGCCATAGCCGGAGCCTGTTATCAGATCTGTCTACTGACTGGACCTTCTGGCCAATCAAGCAAGTGGCATTGTTTTCTGAATGTCTGCTAATTAGGCTGTGTAATATTATGTAATTGAAATGCTTAAGACGTCAGGCCTTTGAGGAATTCACACCCTAAGGTGACTTTTTGTTGATGTTTACCTTTGTAAATAGGGCACAAGGTCAACAAATAAATACAAATTTGAATGTAACGTAACAACTGGCTGTATTGAATTTTCTTATAAAACACATATTTGACTTTCTGGAAAACTTTATTAGGAGTTCATAGTGCCACCTGAGAACATTGTGCTGGATTACAAATTGTCCAACGGCGAAGTGCTGATTTTTATGGTGCCTTGCCAAGTTTGGTGGCACCTTTGAAATGTGCATAAAACACAAACACCTGGAGGGATTACAAAAAATAAAATTGCAGAGTGCTTGTAACATTGGTGCCTATAAAGTGTGTTGTTTTCAACATTTTCTCCAAAATTGCCATACCTATTTAAGTCCCTAGCAAGGGAAACACGCTATAGTCATTGCACAATCACGGAGGACGCATTTTACTTCAAATATCTTGAAACAATTACTGAAAATACGTGTATGGCAAAACTGCAGTTGAATGGAACAAACCGTTTTTGGATATTACAGACTTCTCACCAGTCTGCAAGTCCAAATCACAGCGACGGAACACATGTCTTATAAGGGGGGTGGGGTGCGTATGCCAGTAGTTAAGCCTCAATTTGAGAATACGTATGAAAATGAACCAATAACATTGCAGCAGGGTGATTCATCAATCGTTTTTTGTTTACTTCAGCTGACTAAACACACGTGAAGATGTTGTAATTGACCCTAATGAAGTCTGAGGACAGTGATTAGCTGGAGTCAGCCATAGCCGGAGCCTGTTATCAGATCTGTCTACTGACTGGACCTTCTGGCCAATCAAGCAAGTGGCATTGTTTTCTGAATGTCTGCTAATTAGGCTGTGTAATATTATGTAATTGAAATGCTTAAGACGTCAGGCCTTTGAGGAATTCACACCCTAAGGTGACTTTTTGTTGATGTTTACCTTTGTAAATAGGGCACAAGGTCAACAAATAAATACAAATTTGAATGTAACGTAACAACTGGCTGTATTGAATTTTCTTATAAAACACATATTTGACTTTCTGGAAAACTTTATTAGGAGTTCATAGTGCCACCTGAGAACATTGTGCTGGATTACAAATTGTCCAACGGCGAAGTGCTGATTTTTATGGTGCCTTGCCAAGTTTGGTGGCACCTTTGAAATGTGCATAAAACACAAACACCTGGAGGGATTACAAAAAATAAAATTGCAGAGTGCTTGTAACATTGGTGCCTATAAAGTGTGTTGTTTTCAACATTTTCTCCAAAATTGCCATACCTATTTAAGTCCCTAGCAAGGGAAACACGCTATAGTCATTGCACAATCACGGAGGACGCATTTTACTTCAAATATCTTGAAACAATTACTGAAAATACGTGTATGGCAAAACTGCAGTTGAATGGAACAAACCGTTTTTGGATATTACAGACTTCTCACCAGTCTGCAAGTCCAAATCACAGCGACGGAACACATGTCTTATAAGGGGGGTGGGGTGCGTATGCCAGTAGTTAAGCCTCAATTTGAGAATACGTATGAAAATGAACCAATAACATTGCAGCAGGGTGATTCATCAATCGTTTTTTGTTTACTTCAGCTGACTAAACACACGTGAAGATGTTGTAATTGACCCTAATGAAGTCTGAGGACAGTGATTAGCTGGAGTCAGCCATAGCCGGAGCCTGTTATCAGATCTGTCTACTGACTGGACCTTCTGGCCAATCAAGCAAGTGGCATTGTTTTCTGAATGTCTGCTAATTAGGCTGTGTAATATTATGTAATTGAAATGCTTAAGACGTCAGGCCTTTGAGGAATTCACACCCTAAGGTGACTTTTTGTTGATGTTTACCTTTGTAAATAGGGCACAAGGTCAACAAATAAATACAAATTTGAATGTAACGTAACAACTGGCTGTATTGAATTTTCTTATAAAACACATATTTGACTTTCTGGAAAACTTTATTAGGAGTTCATAGTGCCACCTGAGAACATTGTGCTGGATTACAAATTGTCCAACGGCGAAGTGCTGATTTTTATGGTGCCTTGCCAAGTTTGGTGGCACCTTTGAAATGTGCATAAAACACAAACACCTAGAGGGATTACAAAAAATAAAATTGCAGAGTGCTTGTAACATTGGTGCCTATAAAGTGTGTTGTTTTCAACATTTTCTCCAAAATTGCCATACCTTATTAAAGTCCCTAGCAAGGGAAACACGCTATAGTCATTGCACAATCACGGAGGACGCATTTTACTTCAAATATCTTGAAACAATTACTGAAAATACGTGTATGGCAAAACTGCAGTTGAATGGAACAAACCGTTTTTGGATATTACAGACTTCTCACCAGTCTGCAAGTCCAAATCACAGCGACGGAACACATGTCTTATAAGGGGGTGGGGTGCGTATGCCAGTAGTTAAGCCTCAATTTGAGAATACGTATGAAAATGAACCAATAACATTGCAGCAGGGTGATTCATCAATCGTTTTTTGTTTACTTCAGCTGACTAAACACACGTGAAGATGTTGTAATTGACCCTAATGAAGTCTGAGGACAGTGATTAGCTGGAGTCAGCCATAGCCGGAGCCTGTTATCAGATCTGTCTACTGACTGGACCTTCTGGCCAATCAAGCAAGTGGCATTGTTTTCTGAATGTCTGCTAATTAGGCTGTGTAATATTATGTAATTGAAATGCTTAAGACGTCAGGCCTTTGAGGAATTCACACCCTAAGGTGACTTTTTGTTGATGTTTACCTTTGTAAATAGGACACAAGGTCAACAAATAAATACAAATTTGAATGTAACGTAACAACTGGCTGTATTGAATTTTCTTATAAAACACATATTTGACTTTCTGGAAAACTTTATTAGGAGTTCATAGTGCCACCTGAGAACATTGTGCTGGATTACAAATTGTCCAACGGCGAAGTGCTGATTTTTATGGTGCCTTGCCAAGTTTGGTGGCACCTTTGAAATGTGCATAAAACACAAACACCTGGAGGGATTTAAAAAAAAAAAATTGCAGAGTGCTTGTAACATTGGTGCCTATAAAGTGTGTTGTTTTCAACATTTTCTCCAAAATTGCCATACCTATTTAAGTCCCTAGCAAGGGAAACACGCTATAATCATTGCACAATCACGGAGGACGCATTTTACTTCAAATATCTTGAAACAATTACTGAAAATACGTGTATGGCAAAACTGCAGTTGAATGGAACAAACCGTTTTTGGATATTACAGACTTCTCACCAGTCTGCAAGTCCAAATCACAGCGACGGAACACATGTCTTATAAGGGGGGTGGGGTGCGTATGCCAGTAGTTAAGCCTCAATTTGAGAATACGTATGAAAATGAACCAATAACATTGCAGCAGGGTGATTCATCAATCGTTTTTTGTTTACTTCAGCTGACTAAACACACGTGAAGATGTTGTAATTGACCCTAATGAAGTCTGAGGACAGTGATTAGCTGGAGTCAGCCATAGCCGGAGCCTGTTATCAGATCTGTCTACTGACTGGACCTTCTGGCCAATCAAGCAAGTGGCATTGTTTTCTGAATGTCTGCTAATTAGGCTGTGTAATATTATGTAATTGAAATGCTTAAGACGTCAGGCCTTTGAGGAATTCACACCCTAAGGTGACTTTTTGTTGATGTTTACCTTTGTAAATAGGGCACAAGGTCAACAAATAAATACAAATTTGAATGTAACGTAACAACTGGCTGTATTGAATTTTCTTATAAAACACATATTTGACTTTCTGGAAAACTTTATTAGGAGTTCATAGTGCCACCTGAGAACATTGTGCTGGATTACAAATTGTCCAACGGCGAAGTGCTGATTTTTATGGTGCCTTGCCAAGTTTGGTGGCACCTTTGAAATGTGCATAAAACACAAACACCTGGAGGGATTACAAAAAATAAAATTGCAGAGTGCTTGTAACATTGGTGCCTATAAAGTGTGTTGTTTTCAACATTTTCTCCAAAATTGCCATACCTATTTAAGTCCCTAGCAAGGGAAACACGCTATAGTCATTGCACAATCACGGAGGACGCATTTTACTTCAAATATCTTGAAACAATTACTGAAAATACGTGTATGGCAAAACTGCAGTTGAATGGAACAAACCGTTTTTGGATATTACAGACTTCTCACCAGTCTGCAAGTCCAAATCACAGCGACGGAACACATGTCTTATAAGGGGGGTGGGGTGCGTATGCCAGTAGTTAAGCCTCAATTTGAGAATACGTATGAAAATGAACCAATAACATTGCAGCAGGGTGATTCATCAATCGTTTTTTGTTTACTTCAGCTGACTAAACACACGTGAAGATGTTGTAATTGACCCTAATGAAGTCTGAGGACAGTGATTAGCTGGAGTCAGCCATAGCCGGAGCCTGTTATCAGATCTGTCTACTGACTGGACCTTCTGGCCAATCAAGCAAGTGGCGTTGTTTTCTGAATGTCTGCTAATTAGGCTGTGTAATATTATGTAATTGAAATGCTTAAGACGTCAGGCCTTTGAGGAATTCACACCCTAAGGTGACTTTTTGTTGATGTTTACCTTTGTAAATAGGGCACAAGGTCAACAAATAAATACAAATTTGAATGTAACGTAACAACTGGCTGTATTGAATTTTCTTATAAAACACATATTTGACTTTCTGGAAAACTTTATTAGGAGTTCATAGTGCCACCTGAGAACATTGTGCTGGATTACAAATTGTCCAACGGCGAAGTGCTGATTTTTATGGTGCCTTGCCAAGTTTGGTGGCACCTTTGAAATGTGCATAAAACACAAACACCTGGAGGGATTACAAAAAATAAAATTGCAGAGTGCTTGTAACATTGGTGCCTATAAAGTGTGTTGTTTTCAACATTTTCTCCAAAATTGCCATACCTATTTAAGTCCCTAGCAAGGGAAACACGCTATAGTCATTGCACAATCACGGAGGACGCATTTTACTTCAAATATCTTGAAACAATTACTGAAAATACGTGTATGGCAAAACTGCAGTTGAATGGAACAAACCGTTTTTGGATATTACAGACTTCTCACCAGTCTGCAAGTCCAAATCACAGCGACGGAACACATGTCTTATAAGGGGGGTGGGGTGCGTATGCCAGTAGTTAAGCCTCAATTTGAGAATACGTATGAAAATGAACCAATAACATTGCAGCAGGGTGATTCATCAATCGTTTTTTGTTTACTTCAGCTGACTAAACACACGTGAAGATGTTGTAATTGACCCTAATGAAGTCTGAGGACAGTGATTAGCTGGAGTCAGCCATAGCCGGAGCCTGTTATCAGATCTGTCTACTGACTGGACCTTCTGGCCAATCAAGCAAGTGGCATTGTTTTCTGAATGTCTGCTAATTAGGCTGTGTAATATTATGTAATTGAAATGCTTAAGACGTCAGGCCTTTGAGGAATTCACACCCTAAGGTGACTTTTTGTTGATGTTTACCTTTGTAAATAGGGCACAAGGTCAACAAATAAATACAAATTTGAATGTAACGTAACAACTGGCTGTATTGAATTTTCTTATAAAACACATATTTGACTTTCTGGAAAACTTTATTAGGAGTTCATAGTGCCACCTGAGAACATTGTGCTGGATTACAAATTGTCCAACGGCGAAGTGCTGATTTTTATGGTGCCTTGCCAAGTTTGGTGGCACCTTTGAAATGTGCATAAAACACAAACACCTGGAGGGATTACAAAAAATAAAATTGCAGAGTGCTTGTAACATTGGTGCCTATAAAGTGTGTTGTTTTCAACATTTTCTCCAAAATTGCCATACCTATTTAAGTCCCTAGCAAGGGAAACACGCTATAGTCATTGCACAATCACGGAGGACGCATTTTACTTCAAATATCTTGAAACAATTACTGAAAATACGTGTATGGCAAAACTGCAGTTGAATGGAACAAACCGTTTTTGGATATTACAGACTTCTCACCAGTCTGCAAGTCCAAATCACAGCGACGGAACACATGTCTTATAAGGGGGGTGGGGTGCGTATGCCAGTAGTTAAGCCTCAATTTGAGAATACGTATGAAAATGAACCAATAACATTGCAGCAGGGTGATTCATCAATCGTTTTTTGTTTACTTCAGCTGACTAAACACACGTGAAGATGTTGTAATTGACCCTAATGAAGTCTGAGGACAGTGATTAGCTGGAGTCAGCCATAGCCGGAGCCTGTTATCAGATCTGTCTACTGACTGGACCTTCTGGCCAATCAAGCAAGTGGCATTGTTTTCTGAATGTCTGCTAATTAGGCTGTGTAATATTATGTAATTGAAATGCTTAAGACGTCAGGCCTTTGAGGAATTCACACCCTAAGGTGACTTTTTGTTGATGTTTACCTTTGTAAATAGGGCACAAGGTCAACAAATAAATACAAATTTGAATGTAACGTAACAACTGGCTGTATTGAATTTTCTTATAAAACACATATTTGACTTTCTGGAAAACTTTATTAGGAGTTCATAGTGCCACCTGAGAACATTGTGCTGGATTACAAATTGTCCAACGGCGAAGTGCTGATTTTTATGGTGCCTTGCCAAGTTTGGTGGCACCTTTGAAATGTGCATAAAACACAAACACCTGGAGGGATTACAAAAAATAAAATTGCAGAGTGCTTGTAACATTGGTGCCTATAAAGTGTGTTGTTTTCAACATTTTCTCCAAAATTGCCATACCTATTTAAGTCCCTAGCAAGGGAAACACGCTATAGTCATTGCACAATCACGGAGGACGCATTTTACTTCAAATATCTTGAAACAATTACTGAAAATACGTGTATGGCAAAACTGCAGTTGAATGGAACAAACCGTTTTTGGATATTACAGACTTCTCACCAGTCTGCAAGTCCAAATCACAGCGACGGAACACATGTCTTATAAGGGGGGTGGGGTGCGTATGCCAGTAGTTAAGCCTCAATTTGAGAATACGTATGAAAATGAACCAATAACATTGCAGCAGGGTGATTCATCAATCGTTTTTTGTTTACTTCAGCTGACTAAACACACGTGAAGATGTTGTAATTGACCCTAATGAAGTCTGAGGACAGTGATTAGCTGGAGTCAGCCATAGCCGGAGCCTGTTATCAGATCTGTCTACTGACTGGACCTTCTGGCCAATCAAGCAAGTGGCATTGTTTTCTGAATGTCTGCTAATTAGGCTGTGTAATATTATGTAATTGAAATGCTTAAGACGTCAGGCCTTTGAGGAATTCACACCCTAAGGTGACTTTTTGTTGATGTTTACCTTTGTAAATAGGGCACAAGGTCAACAAATAAATACAAATTTGAATGTAACGTAACAACTGGCTGTATTGAATTTTCTTATAAAACACATATTTGACTTTCTGGAAAACTTTATTAGGAGTTCATAGTGCCACCTGAGAACATTGTGCTGGATTACAAATTGTCCAACGGCGAAGTGCTGATTTTTATGGTGCCTTGCCAAGTTTGGTGGCACCTTTGAAATGTGCATAAAACACAAACACCTGGAGGGATTACAAAAAATAAAATTGCAGAGTGCTTGTAACATTGGTGCCTATAAAGTGTGTTGTTTTCAACATTTTCTCCAAAATTGCCATACCTATTTAAGTCCCTAGCAAGGGAAACACGCTATAGTCATTGCACAATCACGGAGGACGCATTTTACTTCAAATATCTTGAAACAATTACTGAAAATACGTGTATGGCAAAACTGCAGTTGAATGGAACAAACCGTTTTTGGATATTACAGACTTCTCACCAGTCTGCAAGTCCAAATCACAGCGACGGAACACATGTCTTATAAGGGGGGTGGGGTGCGTATGCCAGTAGTTAAGCCTCAATTTGAGAATACGTATGAAAATGAACCAATAACATTGCAGCAGGGTGATTCATCAATCGTTTTTTGTTTACTTCAGCTGACTAAACACACGTGAAGATGTTGTAATTGACCCTAATGAAGTCTGAGGACAGTGATTAGCTGGAGTCAGCCATAGCCGGAGCCTGTTATCAGATCTGTCTACTGACTGGACCTTCTGGCCAATCAAGCAAGTGGCATTGTTTTCTGAATGTCTGCTAATTAGGCTGTGTAATATTATGTAATTGAAATGCTTAAGACGTCAGGCCTTTGAGGAATTCACACCCTAAGGTGACTTTTTGTTGATGTTTACCTTTGTAAATAGGGCACAAGGTCAACAAATAAATACAAATTTGAATGTAACGTAACAACTGGCTGTATTGAATTTTCTTATAAAACACATATTTGACTTTCTGGAAAACTTTATTAGGAGTTCATAGTGCCACCTGAGAACATTGTGCTGGATTACAAATTGTCCAACGGCGAAGTGCTGATTTTTATGGTGCCTTGCCAAGTTTGGTGGCACCTTTGAAATGTGCATAAAACACAAACACCTGGAGGGATTACAAAAAATAAAATTGCAGAGTGCTTGTAACATTGGTGCCTATAAAGTGTGTTGTTTTCAACATTTTCTCCAAAATTGCCATACCTATTTAAGTCCCTAGCAAGGGAAACACGCTATAGTCATTGCACAATCACGGAGGACGCATTTTACTTCAAATATCTTGAAACAATTACTGAAAATACGTGTATGGCAAAACTGCAGTTGAATGGAACAAACCGTTTTTGGATATTACAGACTTCTCACCAGTCTGCAAGTCCAAATCACAGCGACGGAACACATGTCTTATAAGGGGGGTGGGGTGCGTATGCCAGTAGTTAAGCCTCAATTTGAGAATACGTATGAAAATGAACCAATAACATTGCAGCAGGGTGATTCATCAATCGTTTTTTGTTTACTTCAGCTGACTAAACACACGTGAAGATGTTGTAATTGACCCTAATGAAGTCTGAGGACAGTGATTAGCTGGAGTCAGCCATAGCCGGAGCCTGTTATCAGATCTGTCTACTGACTGGACCTTCTGGCCAATCAAGCAAGTGGCATTGTTTTCTGAATGTCTGCTAATTAGGCTGTGTAATATTATGTAATTGAAATGCTTAAGACGTCAGGCCTTTGAGGAATTCACACCCTAAGGTGACTTTTTGTTGATGTTTACCTTTGTAAATAGGGCACAAGGTCAACAAATAAATACAAATTTGAATGTAACGTAACAACTGGCTGTATTGAATTTTCTTATAAAACACATATTTGACTTTCTGGAAAACTTTATTAGGAGTTCATAGTGCCACCTGAGAACATTGTGCTGGATTACAAATTGTCCAACGGCGAAGTGCTGATTTTTATGGTGCCTTGCCAAGTTTGGTGGCACCTTTGAAATGTGCATAAAACACAAACACCTGGAGGGATTACAAAAAATAAAATTGCAGAGTGCTTGTAACATTGGTGCCTATAAAGTGTGTTGTTTTCAACATTTTCTCCAAAATTGCCATACCTATTTAAGTCCCTAGCAAGGGAAACACGCTATAGTCATTGCACAATCACGGAGGACGCATTTTACTTCAAATATCTTGAAACAATTACTGAAAATACGTGTATGGCAAAACTGCAGTTGAATGGAACAAACCGTTTTTGGATATTACAGACTTCTCACCAGTCTGCAAGTCCAAATCACAGCGACGGAACACATGTCTTATAAGGGGGGTGGGGTGCGTATGCCAGTAGTTAAGCCTCAATTTGAGAATACGTATGAAAATGAACCAATAACATTGCAGCAGGGTGATTCATCAATCGTTTTTTGTTTACTTCAGCTGACTAAACACACGTGAAGATGTTGTAATTGACCCTAATGAAGTCTGAGGACAGTGATTAGCTGGAGTCAGCCATAGCCGGAGCCTGTTATCAGATCTGTCTACTGACTGGACCTTCTGGCCAATCAAGCAAGTGGCATTGTTTTCTGAATGTCTGCTAATTAGGCTGTGTAATATTATGTAATTGAAATGCTTAAGACGTCAGGCCTTTGAGGAATTCACACCCTAAGGTGACTTTTTGTTGATGTTTACCTTTGTAAATAGGGCACAAGGTCAACAAATAAATACAAATTTGAATGTAACGTAACAACTGGCTGTATTGAATTTTCTTATAAAACACATATTTGACTTTCTGGAAAACTTTATTAGGAGTTCATAGTGCCACCTGAGAACATTGTGCTGGATTACAAATTGTCCAACGGCGAAGTGCTGATTTTTATGGTGCCTTGCCAAGTTTGGTGGCACCTTTGAAATGTGCATAAAACACAAACACCTGGAGGGATTACAAAAAATAAAATTGCAGAGTGCTTGTAACATTGGTGCCTATAAAGTGTGTTGTTTTCAACATTTTCTCCAAAATTGCCATACCTATTTAAGTCCCTAGCAAGGGAAACACGCTATAGTCATTGCACAATCACGGAGGACGCATTTTACTTCAAATATCTTGAAACAATTACTGAAAATACGTGTATGGCAAAACTGCAGTTGAATGGAACAAACCGTTTTTGGATATTACAGACTTCTCACCAGTCTGCAAGTCCAAATCACAGCGACGGAACACATGTCTTATAAGGGGGGTGGGGTGCGTATGCCAGTAGTTAAGCCTCAATTTGAGAATACGTATGAAAATGAACCAATAACATTGCAGCAGGGTGATTCATCAATCGTTTTTTGTTTACTTCAGCTGACTAAACACACGTGAAGATGTTGTAATTGACCCTAATGAAGTCTGAGGACAGTGATTAGCTGGAGTCAGCCATAGCCGGAGCCTGTTATCAGATCTGTCTACTGACTGGACCTTCTGGCCAATCAAGCAAGTGGCATTGTTTTCTGAATGTCTGCTAATTAGGCTGTGTAATATTATGTAATTGAAATGCTTAAGACGTCAGGCCTTTGAGGAATTCACACCCTAAGGTGACTTTTTGTTGATGTTTACCTTTGTAAATAGGGCACAAGGTCAACAAATAAATACAAATTTGAATGTAACGTAACAACTGGCTGTATTGAATTTTCTTATAAAACACATATTTGACTTTCTGGAAAACTTTATTAGGAGTTCATAGTGCCACCTGAGAACATTGTGCTGGATTACAAATTGTCCAACGGCGAAGTGCTGATTTTTATGGTGCCTTGCCAAGTTTGGTGGCACCTTTGAAATGTGCATAAAACACAAACACCTGGAGGGATTACAAAAAATAAAATTGCAGAGTGCTTGTAACATTGGTGCCTATAAAGTGTGTTGTTTTCAACATTTTCTCCAAAATTGCCATACCTATTTAAGTCCCTAGCAAGGGAAACACGCTATAGTCATTGCACAATCACGGAGGACGCATTTTACTTCAAATATCTTGAAACAATTACTGAAAATACGTGTATGGCAAAACTGCAGTTGAATGGAACAAACCGTTTTTGGATATTACAGACTTCTCACCAGTCTGCAAGTCCAAATCACAGCGACGGAACACATGTCTTATAAGGGGGGTGGGGTGCGTATGCCAGTAGTTAAGCCTCAATTTTAGAATACGTATGAAAATGAACCAATAACATTGCAGCAGGGTGATTCATCAATCGTTTTTTGTTTACTTCAGCTGACTAAACACACGTGAAGATGTTGTAATTGACCCTAATGAAGTCTGAGGACAGTGATTAGCTGGAGTTAGCCATAGCCGGAGCCTGTTATCAGATCTGTCTACTGACTGGACCTTCTGGCCAATCAAGCAAGTGGCATTGTTTTCTGAATGTCTGCTAATTAGGCTGTGTAATATTATGTAATTGAAATGCTTAAGACGTCAGGCCTTTGAGGAATTCACACCCTAAGGTGACTTTTTGTTGATGTTTACCTTTGTAAATAGGGCACAAGGTCAACAAATAAATACAAATTTGAATGTAACGTAACAACTGGCTGTATTGAATTTTCTTATAAAACACATATTTGACTTTCTGGAAAACTTTATTAGGAGTTCATAGTGCCACCTGAGAACATTGTGCTGGATTACAAATTGTCCAACGGCGAAGTGCTGATTTTTATGGTGCCTTGCCAAGTTTGGTGGCACCTTTGAAATGTGCATAAAACACAAACACCTGGAGGGATTACAAAAAAATAAAATTGCAGAGTGCTTGTAACATTGGTGCCTATAAAGTGTGTTGTTTTCAACATTTTCTCCAAAATTGCCATACCTATTTAAGTCCCTAGCAAGGGAAACACGCTATAGTCATTGCACAATCACGGAGGACGCATTTTACTTCAAATATCTTGAAACAATTACTGAAAATACGTGTATGGCAAAACTGCAGTTGAATGGAACAAACCGTTTTTGGATATTACAGACTTCTCACCAGTCTGCAAGTCCAAATCACAGCGACGGAACACATGTCTTATAAGGGGGGTGGGGTGCGTATGCCAGTAGTTAAGCCTCAATTTGAGAATACGTATGAAAATGAACCAATAACATTGCAGCAGGGTGATTCATCAATCGTTTTTTGTTTACTTCAGCTGACTAAACACACGTGAAGATGTTGTAATTGACCCTAATGAAGTCTGAGGACAGTGATTAGCTGGAGTCAGCCATAGCCGGAGCCTGTTATCAGATCTGTCTACTGACTGGACCTTCTGGCCAATCAAGCAAGTGGCATTGTTTTCTGAATGTCTGCTAATTAGGCTGTGTAATATTATGTAATTGAAATGCTTAAGACGTCAGGCCTTTGAGGAATTCACACCCTAAGGTGACTTTTTGTTGATGTTTACCTTTGTAAATAGGGCACAAGGTCAACAAATAAATACAAATTTGAATGTAACGTAACAACTGGCTGTATTGAATTTTCTTATAAAACACATATTTGACTTTCTGGAAAACTTTATTAGGAGTTCATAGTGCCACCTGAGAACATTGTGCTGGATTACAAATTGTCCAACGGCGAAGTGCTGATTTTTATGGTGCCTTGCCAAGTTTGGTGGCACCTTTGAAATGTGCATAAAACACAAACACCTGGAGGGATTACAAAAAATAAAATTGCAGAGTGCTTTTAACATTGGTGCCTATAAAGTGTGTTGTTTTCAACATTTTCTCCAAAATTGCCATACCTATTTGGGGTCAGCACACTGTTGGACTTCCTGCTTGATTACAGACGAAACAAAGTGCAGTATATTTTTGAGAAATGACTTTTTATAATATTCACTTGCTCTGACATAAGTGCACTTGAGTAGTCAGATTTCTAGATGTGATTGTTGAAGCTGTTGACAGTAAAATGGTGTCTTTTTAGCTGATTTTACTAAGCGGAAGGGTATCTGGCAGCAATTTGGCTAGTTGACACTTTAGCTGGATTACTGCCTGCATCCAGTTGTAAATATTGACGGGTATCATACATACAGGCATTTTGCAAGAGCTAGAGATATGAGATTTTGACTAAACTCGACCAGCATGTCAATGAGATGATAATAACAGCAGGTGAGAAGTTTAAGAAACTTTATAGGTCACGTTTTCTTATAATCACACAAAACATTAACATGGTCGCCAATGGGAAACCTGACAGTGTGCTGACCCCAATTAAAGTCCCTAGCAAGGGAAACACGCTATAGTCATTGCACAATCACGGAGGACGCATTTTACTTCAAATATCTTGAAACAATTACTGAAAATACGTGTATGGCAAAACTGCAGTTGAATGGAACAAACCGTTTTTGGATATTACAGACTTCTCACCAGTCTGCAAGTCCAAATCACAGCGACGGAACACATGTCTTATAAGGGGGGTGGGGTGCGTATGCCAGTAGTTAAGCCTCAATTTGAGAATACGTATGAAAATGAACCAATAACATTGCAGCAGGGTGATTCATCAATCGTTTTTTGTTTACTTCAGCTGACTAAACACACGTGAAGATGTTGTAATTGACCCTAATGAAGTCTGAGGACAGTGATTAGCTGGAGTCAGCCATAGCCGGAGCCTGTTATCAGATCTGTCTACTGACTGGACCTTCTGGCCAATCAAGCAAGTGGCATTGTTTTCTGAATGTCTGCTAATTAGGCTGTGTAATATTATGTAATTGAAATGCTTAAGACGTCAGGCCTTTGAGGAATTCACACCCTAAGGTGACTTTTTGTTGATGTTTACCTTTGTAAATAGGGCACAAGGTCAACAAATAAATACAAATTTGAATGTAACGTAACAACTGGCTGTATTGAATTTTCTTATAAAACACATATTTGACTTTCTGGAAAACTTTATTAGGAGTTCATAGTGCCACCTGAGAACATTGTGCTGGATTACAAATTGTCCAACGGCGAAGTGCTGATTTTTATGGTGCCTTGCCAAGTTTGGTGGCACCTTTGAAATGTGCATAAAACACAAACACCTGGAGGGATTACAAAAAATAAAATTGCAGAGTGCTTGTAACATTGGTGCCTATAAAGTGTGTTGTTTTCAACATTTTCTCCAAAATTGCCATACCTATTTAAGTCCCTAGCAAGGGAAACACGCTATAGTCATTGCACAATCACGGAGGACGCATTTTACTTCAAATATCTTGAAACAATTACTGAAAATACGTGTATGGCAAAACTGCAGTTGAATGGAACAAACCGTTTTTGGATATTACAGACTTCTCACCAGTCTGCAAGTCCAAATCACAGCGACGGAACACATGTCTTATAAGGGGGGTGGGGTGCGTATGCCAGTAGTTAAGCCTCAATTTGAGAATACGTATGAAAATGAACCAATAACATTGCAGCAGGGTGATTCATCAATCGTTTTTTGTTTACTTCAGCTGACTAAACACACGTGAAGATGTTGTAATTGACCCTAATGAAGTCTGAGGACAGTGATTAGCTGGAGTCAGCCATAGCCGGAGCCTGTTATCAGATCTGTCTACTGACTGGACCTTCTGGCCAATCAAGCAAGTGGCATTGTTTTCTGAATGTCTGCTAATTAGGCTGTGTAATATTATGTAATTGAAATGCTTAAGACGTCAGGCCTTTGAGGAATTCACACCCTAAGGTGACTTTTTGTTGATGTTTACCTTTGTAAATAGGGCACAAGGTCAACAAATAAATACAAATTTGAATGTAACGTAACAACTGGCTGTATTGAATTTTCTTATAAAACACATATTTGACTTTCTGGAAAACTTTATTAGGAGTTCATAGTGCCACCTGAGAACATTGTGCTGGATTACAAATTGTCCAACGGCGAAGTGCTGATTTTTATGGTGCCTTGCCAAGTTTGGTGGCACCTTTGAAATGTGCATAAAACACAAACACCTGGAGGGATTACAAAAAATAAAATTGCAGAGTGCTTGTAACATTGGTGCCTATAAAGTGTGTTGTTTTCAACATTTTCTCCAAAATTGCCATACCTATTTGGGGTCAGCACACTGTTGGACTTCCTGCTTGATTACAGACGAAACAAAGTGCAGTATATTTTTGAGAAATGACTTTTTATAATATTCACTTGCTCTGACATAAGTGCACTTGAGTAGTCAGATTTCTAGATGTGATTGTTGAAGCTGTTGACAGTAAAATGGTGTCTTTTTAGCTGATTTTACTAAGCGGAAGGGTATCTGGCAGCAATTTGGCTAGTTGACACTTTAGCTGGAGTACTGCCTGCATCCAGTTGTAAATATTGACGGGTGTCATACATACAGGCATTTTGCAAGAGCTAGAGATATGAGATTTTGACTAAACTCGACCAGCATGTCAATGAGATGATAATAACAGCAGGTGAGAAGTTTAAGAAACTTTATAGGTCACGTTTTCTTATAATCACACAAAACATTAACATGGTCGCCAATGGGAAACCTGACAGTGTGCTGACCCCAATTAAAGTCCCTAGCAAGGGAAACACGCTATAGTCATTGCACAATCACGGAGGACGCATTTTACTTCAAATATCTTGAAACAATTACTGAAAATACGTGTATGGCAAAACTGCAGTTGAATGGAACAAACCGTTTTTGGATATTACAGACTTCTCACCAGTCTGCAAGTCCAAATCACAGCGACGGAACACATGTCTTATAAGGGGGGTGGGGTGCGTATGCCAGTAGTTAAGCCTCAATTTTAGAATACGTATGAAAATGAACCAATAACATTGCAGCAGGGTGATTCATCAATCGTTTTTTGTTTACTTCAGCTGACTAAACACACGTGAAGATGTTGTAATTGACCCTAATGAAGTCTGAGGACAGTGATTAGCTGGAGTTAGCCATAGCCGGAGCCTGTTATCAGATCTGTCTACTGACTGGACCTTCTGGCCAATCAAGCAAGTGGCATTGTTTTCTGAATGTCTGCTAATTAGGCTGTGTAATATTATGTAATTGAAATGCTTAAGACGTCAGGCCTTTGAGGAATTCACACCCTAAGGTGACTTTTTGTTGATGTTTACCTTTGTAAATAGGGCACAAGGTCAACAAATAAATACAAATTTGAATGTAACGTAACAACTGGCTGTATTGAATTTTCTTATAAAACACATATTTGACTTTCTGGAAAACTTTATTAGGAGTTCATAGTGCCACCTGAGAACATTGTGCTGGATTACAAATTGTCCAACGGCGAAGTGCTGATTTTTATGGTGCCTTGCCAAGTTTGGTGGCACCTTTGAAATGTGCATAAAACACAAACACCTGGAGGGATTACAAAAAATAAAATTGCAGAGTGCTTGTAACATTGGTGCCTATAAAGTGTGTTGTTTTCAACATTTTCTCCAAAATTGCCATACCTATTTAAGTCCCTAGCAAGGGAAACACGCTATAGTCATTGCACAATCACGGAGGACGCATTTTACTTCAAATATCTTGAAACAATTACTGAAAATACGTGTATGGCAAAACTGCAGTTGAATGGAACAAACCGTTTTTGGATATTACAGACTTCTCACCAGTCTGCAAGTCCAAATCACAGCGACGGAACACATGTCTTATAAGGGGGGTGGGGTGCGTATGCCAGTAGTTAAGCCTCAATTTGAGAATACGTATGAAAATGAACCAATAACATTGCAGCAGGGTGATTCATCAATCGTTTTTTGTTTACTTCAGCTGACTAAACACACGTGAAGATGTTGTAATTGACCCTAATGAAGTCTGAGGACAGTGATTAGCTGGAGTCAGCCATAGCCGGAGCCTGTTATCAGATCTGTCTACTGACTGGACCTTCTGGCCAATCAAGCAAGTGGCATTGTTTTCTGAATGTCTGCTAATTAGGCTGTGTAATATTATGTAATTGAAATGCTTAAGACGTCAGGCCTTTGAGGAATTCACACCCTAAGGTGACTTTTTGTTGATGTTTACCTTTGTAAATAGGGCACAAGGTCAACAAATAAATACAAATTTGAATGTAACGTAACAACTGGCTGTATTGAATTTTCTTATAAAACACATATTTGACTTTCTGGAAAACTTTATTAGGAGTTCATAGTGCCACCTGAGAACATTGTGCTGGATTACAAATTGTCCAACGGCGAAGTGCTGATTTTTATGGTGCCTTGCCAAGTTTGGTGGCACCTTTGAAATGTGCATAAAACACAAACACCTGGAGGGATTACAAAAAATAAAATTGCAGAGTGCTTGTAACATTGGTGCCTATAAAGTGTGTTGTTTTCAACATTTTCTCCAAAATTGCCATACCTATTTAAGTCCCTAGCAAGGGAAACACGCTATAGTCATTGCACAATCACGGAGGACGCATTTTACTTCAAATATCTTGAAACAATTACTGAAAATACGTGTATGGCAAAACTGCAGTTGAATGGAACAAACCGTTTTTGGATATTACAGACTTCTCACCAGTCTGCAAGTCCAAATCACAGCGACGGAACACATGTCTTATAAGGGGGGTGGGGTGCGTATGCCAGTAGTTAAGCCTCAATTTGAGAATACGTATGAAAATGAACCAATAACATTGCAGCAGGGTGATTCATCAATCGTTTTTTGTTTACTTCAGCTGACTAAACACACGTGAAGATGTTGTAATTGACCCTAATGAAGTCTGAGGACAGTGATTAGCTGGAGTCAGCCATAGCCGGAGCCTGTTATCAGATCTGTCTACTGACTGGACCTTCTGGCCAATCAAGCAAGTGGCATTGTTTTCTGAATGTCTGCTAATTAGGCTGTGTAATATTATGTAATTGAAATGCTTAAGACGTCAGGCCTTTGAGGAATTCACACCCTAAGGTGACTTTTTGTTGATGTTTACCTTTGTAAATAGGGCACAAGGTCAACAAATAAATACAAATTTGAATGTAACGTAACAACTGGCTGTATTGAATTTTCTTATAAAACACATATTTGTCTTTCTGGAAAACTTTATTAGGAGTTCATAGTGCCACCTGAGAACATTGTGCTGGATTACAAATTGTCCAACGGCGAAGTGCTGATTTTTATGGTGCCTTGCCAAGTTTGGTGGCACCTTTGAAATGTGCATAAAACACAAACACCTGGAGGGATTACAAAAAATAAAATTGCAGAGTGCTTGTAACATTGGTGCCTATAAAGTGTGTTGTTTTCAACATTTTCTCCAAAATTGCCATACCTATTTAAGTCCCTAGCAAGGGAAACACGCTATAGTCATTGCACAATCACGGAGGACGCATTTTACTTCAAATATCTTGAAACAATTACTGAAAATACGTGTATGGCAAAACTGCAGTTGAATGGAACAAACCGTTTTTGGATATTACAGACTTCTCACCAGTCTGCAAGTCCAAATCACAGCGACGGAACACATGTCTTATAAGGGGGGTGGGGTGCGTATGCCAGTAGTTAAGCCTCAATTTGAGAATACGTATGAAAATGAACCAATAACATTGCAGCAGGGTGATTCATCAATCGTTTTTTGTTTACTTCAGCTGACTAAACACACGTGAAGATGTTGTAATTGACCCTAATGAAGTCTGAGGACAGTGATTAGCTGGAGTCAGCCATAGCCGGAGCCTGTTATCAGATCTGTCTACTGACTGGACCTTCTGGCCAATCAAGCAAGTGGCATTGTTTTCTGAATGTCTGCTAATTAGGCTGTGTAATATTATGTAATTGAAATGCTTAAGACGTCAGGCCTTTGAGGAATTCACACCCTAAGGTGACTTTTTGTTGATGTTTACCTTTGTAAATAGGGCACAAGGTCAACAAATAAATACAAATTTGAATGTAACGTAACAACTGGCTGTATTGAATTTTCTTATAAAACACATATTTGACTTTCTGGAAAACTTTATTAGGAGTTCATAGTGCCACCTGAGAACATTGTGCTGGATTACAAATTGTCCAACGGCGAAGTGCTGATTTTTATGGTGCCTTGCCAAGTTTGGTGGCACCTTTGAAATGTGCATAAAACACAAACACCTGGAGGGATTACAAAAAATAAAATTGCAGAGTGCTTGTAACATTGGTGCCTATAAAGTGTGTTGTTTTCAACATTTTCTCCAAAATTGCCATACCTATTTAAGTCCCTAGCAAGGGAAACACGCTATAGTCATTGCACAATCACGGAGGACGCATTTTACTTCAAATATCTTGAAACAATTACTGAAAATACGTGTATGGCAAAACTGCAGTTGAATGGAACAAACCGTTTTTGGATATTACAGACTTCTCACCAGTCTGCAAGTCCAAATCACAGCGACGGAACACATGTCTTATAAGGGGGGTGGGGTGCGTATGCCAGTAGTTAAGCCTCAATTTGAGAATACGTATGAAAATGAACCAATAACATTGCAGCAGGGTGATTCATCAATCGTTTTTTGTTTACTTCAGCTGACTAAACACACGTGAAGATGTTGTAATTGACCCTAATGAAGTCTGAGGACAGTGATTAGCTGGAGTCAGCCATAGCCGGAGCCTGTTATCAGATCTGTCTACTGACTGGACCTTCTGGCCAATCAAGCAAGTGGCATTGTTTTCTGAATGTCTGCTAATTAGGCTGTGTAATATTATGTAATTGAAATGCTTAAGACGTCAGGCCTTTGAGGAATTCACACCCTAAGGTGACTTTTTGTTGATGTTTACCTTTGTAAATAGGGCACAAGGTCAACAAATAAATACAAATTTGAATGTAACGTAACAACTGGCTGTATTGAATTTTCTTATAAAACACATATTTGACTTTCTGGAAAACTTTATTAGGAGTTCATAGTGCCACCTGAGAACATTGTGCTGGATTACAAATTGTCCAACGGCGAAGTGCTGATTTTTATGGTGCCTTGCCAAGTTTGGTGGCACCTTTGAAATGTGCATAAAACACAAACACCTGGAGGGATTACAAAAAATAAAATTGCAGAGTGCTTGTAACATTGGTGCCTATAAAGTGTGTTGTTTTCAACATTTTCTCCAAAATTGCCATACCTATTTAAGTCCCTAGCAAGGGAAACACGCTATAGTCATTGCACAATCACGGAGGACGCATTTTACTTCAAATATCTTGAAACAATTACTGAAAATACGTGTATGGCAAAACTGCAGTTGAATGGAACAAACCGTTTTTGGATATTACAGACTTCTCACCAGTCTGCAAGTCCAAATCACAGCGACGGAACACATGTCTTATAAGGGGGGTGGGGTGCGTATGCCAGTAGTTAAGCCTCAATTTGAGAATACGTATGAAAATGAACCAATAACATTGCAGCAGGGTGATTCATCAATCGTTTTTTGTTTACTTCAGCTGACTAAACACACGTGAAGATGTTGTAATTGACCCTAATGAAGTCTGAGGACAGTGATTAGCTGGAGTCAGCCATAGCCGGAGCCTGTTATCAGATCTGTCTACTGACTGGACCTTCTGGCCAATCAAGCAAGTGGCATTGTTTTCTGAATGTCTGCTAATTAGGCTGTGTAATATTATGTAATTGAAATGCTTAAGACGTCAGGCCTTTGAGGAATTCACACCCTAAGGTGACTTTTTGTTGATGTTTACCTTTGTAAATAGGGCACAAGGTCAACAAATAAATACAAATTTGAATGTAACGTAACAACTGGCTGTATTGAATTTTCTTATAAAACACATATTTGACTTTCTGGAAAACTTTATTAGGAGTTCATAGTGCCACCTGAGAACATTGTGCTGGATTACAAATTGTCCAACGGCGAAGTGCTGATTTTTATGGTGCCTTGCCAAGTTTGGTGGCACCTTTGAAATGTGCATAAAACACAAACACCTGGAGGGATTACAAAAAATAAAATTGCAGAGTGCTTGTAACATTGGTGCCTATAAAGTGTGTTGTTTTCAACATTTTCTCCAAAATTGCCATACCTATTTGGGGTCAGCACACTGTTGGACTTCCTGCTTGATTACAGACGAAACAAAGTGCAGTATATTTTTGAGAAATGACTTTTTATAATATTCACTTGCTCTGACATAAGTGCACTTGAGTAGTCAGATTTCTAGGTGTGATTGTTGAAGCTGTTGACAGTAAAATGGTGTCTTTTTAGCTGATTTTACTAAGCGGAAGGGTATCTGGCAGCAATTTGGCTAGTTGACACTTTAGCTGGATTACTGCCTGCATCCAGTTGTAAATATTGACGGGTGTCATACATACAGGCATTTTGCAAGAGCTAGAAATATGAGATTTTGACTAAACTCGACCAGCATGTCAATGAGATGATAATAACAGCAGGTGAGAAGTTTAAGAAACTTTATAGGTCACGTTTTCTTATAATCACACAAAACATTAACATGGTCGCCAATGGGAAACCTGACAGTGTGCTGACCCCAATTAAAGTCCCTAGCAAGGGAAACACGCTATAGTCATTGCACAATCACGGAGGACGCATTTTACTTCAAATATCTTGAAACAATTACTGAAAATACGTGTATGGCAAAACTGCAGTTGAATGGAACAAACCGTTTTTGGATATTACAGACTTCTCACCAGTCTGCAAGTCCAAATCACAGCGACGGAACACATGTCTTATAAGGGGGGTGGGGTGCGTATGCCAGTAGTTAAGCCTCAATTTGAGAATACGTATGAAAATGAACCAATAACATTGCAGCAGGGTGATTCATCAATCGTTTTTTTTTTACTTCAGCTGACTAAACACACGTGAAGATGTTGTAATTGACCCTAATGAAGTCTGAGGACAGTGATTAGCTGGAGTCAGCCATAGCCGGAGCCTGTTATCAGATCTGTCTACTGACTGGACCTTCTGGCCAATCAAGCAAGTGGCATTGTTTTCTGAATGTCTGCTAATTAGGCTGTGTAATATTATGTAATTGAAATGCTTAAGACGTCAGGCCTTTGAGGAATTCACACCCTAAGGTGACTTTTTGTTGATGTTTACCTTTGTAAATAGGGCACAAGGTCAACAAATAAATACAAATTTGAATGTAACGTAACAACTGGCTGTATTGAATTTTCTTATAAAACACATATTTGACTTTCTGGAAAACTTTATTAGGAGTTCATAGTGCCACCTGAGAACATTGTGCTGGATTACAAATTGTCCAACGGCGAAGTGCTGATTTTTATGGTGCCTTGCCAAGTTTGGTGGCACCTTTGAAATGTGCATAAAACACAAACACCTGGAGGGATTACAAAAAAATAAAATTGCAGAGTGCTTGTAACATTGGTGCCTATAAAGTGTGTTGTTTTCAACATTTTCTCCAAAATTGCCATACCTATTTAAGTCCCTAGCAAGGGAAACACGCTATAGTCATTGCACAATCACGGAGGACGCATTTTACTTCAAATATCTTGAAACAATTACTGAAAATACGTGTATGGCAAAACTGCAGTTGAATGGAACAAACCGTTTTTGGATATTACAGACTTCTCACCAGTCTGCAAGTCCAAATCACAGCGACGGAACACATGTCTTATAAGGGGGGTGGGGTGCGTATGCCAGTAGTTAAGCCTCAATTTGAGAATACGTATGAAAATGAACCAATAACATTGCAGCAGGGTGATTCATCAATCGTTTTTTGTTTACTTCAGCTGACTAAACACACGTGAAGATGTTGTAATTGACCCTAATGAAGTCTGAGGACAGTGATTAGCTGGAGTCAGCCATAGCCGGAGCCTGTTATCAGATCTGTCTACTGACTGGACCTTCTGGCCAATCAAGCAAGTGGCAATGTTTTCTGAATGTCTGCTAATTAGGCTGTGTAATATTATGTAATTGAAATGCTTAAGACGTCAGGCCTTTGAGGAATTCACACCCTAAGGTGACTTTTTGTTGATGTTTACCTTTGTAAATAGGGCACAAGGTCAACAAATAAATACAAATTTGAATGTAACGTAACAACTGGCTGTATTGAATTTTCTTATAAAACACATATTTGACTTTCTGGAAAACTTTATTAGGAGTTCATAGTGCCACCTGAGAACATTGTGCTGGATTACAAATTGTCCAACGGCGAAGTGCTGATTTTTATGGTGCCTTGCCAAGTTTGGTGGCACCTTTGAAATGTGCATAAAACACAAACACCTGGAGGGATTACAAAAAATAAAATTGCAGAGTGCTTGTAACATTGGTGCCTATAAAGTGTGTTGTTTTCAACATTTTCTCCAAAATTGCCATACCTATTTGGGGTCAGCACACTGTTGGACTTCCTGCTTGATTACAGACGAAACAAAGTGCAGTATATTTTTGAGAAATGACTTTTTATAATATTCACTTGCTCTGACATAAGTGCACTTGAGTAGTCAGATTTCTAGATGTGATTGTTGAAGCTGTTGACAGTAAAATGGTGTCTTTTTAGCTGATTTTACTAAGCGGAAGGGTATCTGGCAGCAATTTGGCTAGTTGACACTTTAGCTGGATTACTGCCTGCATCCAGTTGTAAATATTGACGGGTGTCATACATACAGGCATTTTGCAAGAGCTAGAGATATGAGATTTTGACTAAACTCGACCAGCATGTCAATGAGATGATAATAACAGCAGGTGAGAAGTTTAAGAAACTTTATAGGTCACGTTTTCTTATAATCACACAAAACATTAACATGGTCGCCAATGGGAAACCTGACAGTGTGCTGACCCCAATTAAAGTCCCTAGCAAGGGAAACACGCTATAGTCATTGCACAATCACGGAGGACGCATTTTACTTCAAATATCTTGAAACAATTACTGAAAATACGTGTATGGCAAAACTGCAGTTGAATGGAACAAACCGTTTTTGGATATTACAGACTTCTCACCAGTCTGCAAGTCCAAATCACAGCGACGGAACACATGTCTTATAAGGGGGGTGGGGTGCGTATGCCAGTAGTTAAGCCTCAATTTGAGAATACGTATGAAAATGAACCAATAACATTGCAGCAGGGTGATTCATCAATCGTTTTTTTTTTACTTCAGCTGACTAAACACACGTGAAGATGTTGTAATTGACCCTAATGAAGTCTGAGGACAGTGATTAGCTGGAGTCAGCCATAGCCGGAGCCTGTTATCAGATCTGTCTACTGACTGGACCTTCTGGCCAATCAAGCAAGTGGCATTGTTTTCTGAATGTCTGCTAATTAGGCTGTGTAATATTATGTAATTGAAATGCTTAAGACGTCAGGCCTTTGAGGAATTCACACCCTAAGGTGACTTTTTGTTGATGTTTACCTTTGTAAATAGGGCACAAGGTCAACAAATAAATACAAATTTGAATGTAACGTAACAACTGGCTGTATTGAATTTTCTTATAAAACACATATTTGACTTTCTGGAAAACTTTATTAGGAGTTCATAGTGCCACCTGAGAACATTGTGCTGGATTACAAATTGTCCAACGGCGAAGTGCTGATTTTTATGGTGCCTTGCCAAGTTTGGTGGCACCTTTGAAATGTGCATAAAACACAAACACCTGGAGGGATTACAAAAAATAAAATTGCAGAGTGCTTGTAACATTGGTGCCTATAAAGTGTGTTGTTTTCAACATTTTCTCCAAAATTGCCATACCTATTTAAGTCCCTAGCAAGGGAAACACGCTATAGTCATTGCACAATCACGGAGGACGCATTTTACTTCAAATATCTTGAAACAATTACTGAAAATACGTGTATGGCAAAACTGCAGTTGAATGGAACAAACCGTTTTTGGATATTACAGACTTCTCACCAGTCTGCAAGTCCAAATCACAGCGACGGAACACATGTCTTATAAGGGGGGTGGGGTGCGTATGCCAGTAGTTAAGCCTCAATTTGAGAATACGTATGAAAATGAACCAATAACATTGCAGCAGGGTGATTCATCAATCGTTTTTTGTTTACTTCAGCTGACTAAACACACGTGAAGATGTTGTAATTGACCCTAATGAAGTCTGAGGACAGTGATTAGCTGGAGTCAGCCATAGCCGGAGCCTGTTATCAGATCTGTCTACTGACTGGACCTTCTGGCCAATCAAGCAAGTGGCATTGTTTTCTGAATGTCTGCTAATTAGGCTGTGTAATATTATGTAATTGAAATGCTTAAGACGTCAGGCCTTTGAGGAATTCACACCCTAAGGTGACTTTTTGTTGATGTTTACCTTTGTAAATAGGGCACAAGGTCAACAAATAAATACAAATTTGAATGTAACGTAACAACTGGCTGTATTGAATTTTCTTATAAAACACATATTTGACTTTCTGGAAAACTTTATTAGGAGTTCATAGTGCCACCTGAGAACATTGTGCTGGATTACAAATTGTCCAACGGCGAAGTGCTGATTTTTATGGTGCCTTGCCAAGTTTGGTGGCACCTTTGAAATGTGCATAAAACACAAACACCTGGAGGGATTACAAAAAATAAAATTGCAGAGTGCTTGTAACATTGGTGCCTATAAAGTGTGTTGTTTTCAACATTTTCTCCAAAATTGCCATACCTATTTAAGTCCCTAGCAAGGGAAACACGCTATAGTCATTGCACAATCACGGAGGACGCATTTTACTTCAAATATCTTGAAACAATTACTGAAAATACGTGTATGGCAAAACTGCAGTTGAATGGAACAAACCGTTTTTGGATATTACAGACTTCTCACCAGTCTGCAAGTCCAAATCACAGCGACGGAACACATGTCTTATAAGGGGGGTGGGGTGCGTATGCCAGTAGTTAAGCCTCAATTTGAGAATACGTATGAAAATGAACCAATAACATTGCAGCAGGGTGATTCATCAATCGTTTTTTGTTTACTTCAGCTGACTAAACACACGTGAAGATGTTGTAATTGACCCTAATGAAGTCTGAGGACAGTGATTAGCTGGAGTCAGCCATAGCCGGAGCCTGTTATCAGATCTGTCTACTGACTGGACCTTCTGGCCAATCAAGCAAGTGGCATTGTTTTCTGAATGTCTGCTAATTAGGCTGTGTAATATTATGTAATTGAAATGCTTAAGACGTCAGGCCTTTGAGGAATTCACACCCTAAGGTGACTTTTTGTTGATGTTTACCTTTGTAAATAGGGCACAAGGTCAACAAATAAATACAAATTTGAATGTAACGTAACAACTGGCTGTATTGAATTTTCTTATAAAACACATATTTGACTTTCTGGAAAACTTTATTAGGAGTTCATAGTGCCACCTGAGAACATTGTGCTGGATTACAAATTGTCCAACGGCGAAGTGCTGATTTTTATGGTGCCTTGCCAAGTTTGGTGGCACCTTTGAAATGTGCATAAAACACAAACACCTGGAGGGATTACAAAAAATAAAATTGCAGAGTGCTTGTAACATTGGTGCCTATAAAGTGTGTTGTTTTCAACATTTTCTCCAAAATTGCCATACCTATTTAAGTCCCTAGCAAGGGAAACACGCTATAGTCATTGCACAATCACGGAGGACGCATTTTACTTCAAATATCTTGAAACAATTACTGAAAATACGTGTATGGCAAAACTGCAGTTGAATGGAACAAACCGTTTTTGGATATTACAGACTTCTCACCAGTCTGCAAGTCCAAATCACAGCGACGGAACACATGTCTTATAAGGGGGGTGGGGTGCGTATGCCAGTAGTTAAGCCTCAATTTGAGAATACGTATGAAAATGAACCAATAACATTGCAGCAGGGTGATTCATCAATCGTTTTTTGTTTACTTCAGCTGACTAAACACACGTGAAGATGTTGTAATTGACCCTAATGAAGTCTGAGGACAGTGATTAGCTGGAGTCAGCCATAGCCGGAGCCTGTTATCAGATCTGTCTACTGACTGGACCTTCTGGCCAATCAAGCAAGTGGCATTGTTTTCTGAATGTCTGCTAATTAGGCTGTGTAATATTATGTAATTGAAATGCTTAAGACGTCAGGCCTTTGAGGAATTCACACCCTAAGGTGACTTTTTGTTGATGTTTACCTTTGTAAATAGGGCACAAGGTCAACAAATAAATACAAATTTGAATGTAACGTAACAACTGGCTGTATTGAATTTTCTTATAAAACACATATTTGACTTTCTGGAAAACTTTATTAGGAGTTCATAGTGCCACCTGAGAACATTGTGCTGGATTACAAATTGTCCAACGGCGAAGTGCTGATTTTTATGGTGCCTTGCCAAGTTTGGTGGCACCTTTGAAATGTGCATAAAACACAAACACCTGGAGGGATTACAAAAAATAAAATTGCAGAGTGCTTGTAACATTGGTGCCTATAAAGTGTGTTGTTTTCAACATTTTCTCCAAAATTGCCATACCTATTTAAGTCCCTAGCAAGGGAAACACGCTATAGTCATTGCACAATCACGGAGGACGCATTTTACTTCAAATATCTTGAAACAATTACTGAAAATACGTGTATGGCAAAACTGCAGTTGAATGGAACAAACCGTTTTTGGATATTACAGACTTCTCACCAGTCTGCAAGTCCAAATCACAGCGACGGAACACATGTCTTATAAGGGGGGTGGGGTGCGTATGCCAGTAGTTAAGCCTCAATTTGAGAATACGTATGAAAATGAACCAATAACATTGCAGCAGGGTGATTCATCAATCGTTTTTTGTTTACTTCAGCTGACTAAACACACGTGAAGATGTTGTAATTGACCCTAATGAAGTCTGAGGACAGTGATTAGCTGGAGTCAGCCATAGCCGGAGCCTGTTATCAGATCTGTCTACTGACTGGACCTTCTGGCCAATCAAGCAAGTGGCATTGTTTTCTGAATGTCTGCTAATTAGGCTGTGTAATATTATGTAATTGAAATGCTTAAGACGTCAGGCCTTTGAGGAATTCACACCCTAAGGTGACTTTTTGTTGATGTTTACCTTTGTAAATAGGGCACAAGGTCAACAAATAAATACAAATTTGAATGTAACGTAACAACTGGCTGTATTGAATTTTCTTATAAAACACATATTTGACTTTCTGGAAAACTTTATTAGGAGTTCATAGTGCCACCTGAGAACATTGTGCTGGATTACAAATTGTCCAACGGCGAAGTGCTGATTTTTATGGTGCCTTGCCAAGTTTGGTGGCACCTTTGAAATGTGCATAAAACACAAACACCTGGAGGGATTACAAAAAATAAAATTGCAGAGTGCTTGTAACATTGGTGCCTATAAAGTGTGTTGTTTTCAACATTTTCTCCAAAATTGCCATACCTATTTGGGGTCAGCACACTGTTGGACTTCCTGCTTGATTACAGACGAAACAAAGTGCAGTATATTTTTGAGAAATGACTTTTTATAATATTCACTTGCTCTGACATAAGTACACTTGAGTAGTCAGATTTCTAGATGTGATTGTTGAATCTGTTGACAGTAAAATAGTGTCTTTTTAGCTGATTTTACTAAGCGGAAGGGTATCTGGCAGCAATTTGGCTAGTTGACACTTTAGCTGGATTACTGCCTGCATCCAGTTGTAAATATTGACGGGTGTCATACATACAGGCATTTTGCAAGAGCTAGAAATAAGAGATTTTGACTAAACTCGACCAGCATGTCAATGAGATGATAATAACAGCAGGTGAGAAGTTTAAGAAACTTTATAGGTCACGTTTTCTTATAATCACACAAAACATTAACATGGTCGCCAATGGGAAACTTGACAGTGTGCTGACCCCAATTAAAGTCCCTAGCAAGGGAAACACGCTATAGTCATTGCACAATCACGGAGGACGCATTTTACTTCAAATATCTTGAAACAATTACTGAAAATACGTGTATGGCAAAACTGCAGTTGAATGGAACAAACCGTTTTTGGATATTACAGACTTCTCACCAGTCTGCAAGTCCAAATCACAGCGACGGAACACATGTCTTATAAGGGGGGTGGAGTGCGTATGCCAGTAGTTAAGCCTCAATTTGAGAATACGTATGAAAATGAACCAATAACATTGCAGCAGGGTGATTCATCAATCGTTTTTTGTTTACTTCAGCTGACTAAACACACGTGAAGATGTTGTAATTGACCCTAATGAAGTCTGAGGACAGTGATTAGCTGGAGTCAGCCATAGCCGGAGCCTGTTATCAGATCTGTCTACTGACTGGACCTTCTGGCCAATCAAGCAAGTGGCATTGTTTTCTGAATGTCTGCTAATTAGGCTGTGTAATATTATGTAATTGAAATGCTTAAGACGTCAGGCCTTTGAGGAATTCACACACTAAGGTGACTTTTTGTTGATGTTTACCTTTGTAAATAGGGCACAAGGTCAACAAATAAATACAAATTTGAATGTAACGTAACAACTGGCTGTATTGAATTTTCTTATAAAACACATATTTGACTTTCTGGAAAACTTTATTAGGAGTTCATAGTGCCACCTGAGAACATTGTGCTGGATTACAAATTGTCCAACGGCGAAGTGCTGATTTTTATGGTGCCTTGCCAAGTTTGGTGGCACCTTTGAAATGTGCATAAAACACAAACACCTGGAGGGATTACAAAAAATAAAATTGCAGAGTGCTTGTAACATTGGTGCCTATAAAGTGTGTTGTTTTCAACATTTTCTCCAAAATTGCCATACCTATTTAAGTCCCTAGCAAGGGAAACACGCTATAGTCATTGCACAATCACGGAGGACGCATTTTACTTCAAATATCTTGAAACAATTACTGAAAATACGTGTATGGCAAAACTGCAGTTGAATGGAACAAACCGTTTTTGGATATTACAGACTTCTCACCAGTCTGCAAGTCCAAATCACAGCGACGGAACACATGTCTTATAAGGGGGGTGGGGTGCGTATGCCAGTAGTTAAGCCTCAATTTGAGAATACGTATGAAAATGAACCAATAACATTGCAGCAGGGTGATTCATCAATCGTTTTTTGTTTACTTCAGCTGACTAAACACACGTGAAGATGTTGTAATTGACCCTAATGAAGTCTGAGGACAGTGATTAGCTGGAGTCAGCCATAGCCGGAGCCTGTTATCAGATCTGTCTACTGACTGGACCTTCTGGCCAATCAAGCAAGTGGCATTGTTTTCTGAATGTCTGCTAATTAGGCTGTGTAATATTATGTAATTGAAATGCTTAAGACGTCAGGCCTTTGAGGAATTCACACCCTAAGGTGACTTTTTGTTGATGTTTACCTTTGTAAATAGGGCACAAGGTCAACAAATAAATACAAATTTGAATGTAACGTAACAACTGGCTGTATTGAATTTTCTTATAAAACACATATTTGACTTTCTGGAAAACTTTATTAGGAGTTCATAGTGCCACCTGAGAACATTGTGCTGGATTACAAATTGTCCAACGGCGAAGTGCTGATTTTTATGGTGCCTTGCCAAGTTTGGTGGCACCTTTGAAATGTGCATAAAACACAAACACCTGGAGGGATTACAAAAAATAAAATTGCAGAGTGCTTGTAACATTGGTGCCTATAAAGTGTGTTGTTTTCAACATTTTCTCCAAAATTGCCATACCTATTTAAGTCCCTAGCAAGGGAAACACGCTATAGTCATTGCACAATCACGGAGGACGCATTTTACTTCAAATATCTTGAAACAATTACTGAAAATACGTGTATGGCAAAACTGCAGTTGAATGGAACAAACCGTTTTTGGATATTACAGACTTCTCACCAGTCTGCAAGTCCAAATCACAGCGACGGAACACATGTCTTATAAGGGGGGTGGGGTGCGTATGCCAGTAGTTAAGCCTCAATTTGAGAATACGTATGAAAATGAACCAATAACATTGCAGCAGGGTGATTCATCAATCGTTTTTTGTTTACTTCAGCTGACTAAACACACGTGAAGATGTTGTAATTGACCCTAATGAAGTCTGAGGACAGTGATTAGCTGGAGTCAGCCATAGCCGGAGCCTGTTATCAGATCTGTCTACTGACTGGACCTTCTGGCCAATCAAGCAAGTGGCATTGTTTTCTGAATGTCTGCTAATTAGGCTGTGTAATATTATGTAATTGAAATGCTTAAGACGTCAGGCCTTTGAGGAATTCACACCCTAAGGTGACTTTTTGTTGATGTTTACCTTTGTAAATAGGGCACAAGGTCAACAAATAAATACAAATTTGAATGTAACGTAACAACTGGCTGTATTGAATTTTCTTATAAAACACATATTTGACTTTCTGGAAAACTTTATTAGGAGTTCATAGTGCCACCTGAGAACATTGTGCTGGATTACAAATTGTCCAACGGCGAAGTGCTGATTTTTATGGTGCCTTGCCAAGTTTGGTGGCACCTTTGAAATGTGCATAAAACACAAACACCTGGAGGGATTACAAAAAATAAAATTGCAGAGTGCTTGTAACATTGGTGCCTATAAAGTGTGTTGTTTTCAACATTTTCTCCAAAATTGCCATACCTATTTGGGGTCAGCACACTGTTGGACTTCCTGCTTGATTACAGACGAAACAAAGTGCAGTATATTTTTGAGAAATGACTTTTTATAATATTCACTTGCTCTGACATAAGTACACTTGAGTAGTCAGATTTCTAGATGTGATTGTTGAATCTGTTGACAGTAAAATGGTGTCTTTTTAGCTGATTTTACTAAGCGGAAGGGTATCTGGCAGCAATTTGGCTAGTTGACACTTTAGCTGGATTACTGCCTGCATCCAGTTGTAAATATTGACGGGTGTCATACATACAGGCATTTTGCAAGAGCTAGAAATAAGAGATTTTGACTAAACTCGACCAGCATGTCAATGAGATGATAATAACAGCAGGTGAGAAGTTTAAGAAACTTTATAGGTCACGTTTTCTTATAATCACACAAAACATTAACATGGTCGCCAATGGGAAACTTGACAGTGTGCTGACCCCAATTAAAGTCCCTAGCAAGGGAAACACGCTATAGTCATTGCACAATCACGGAGGACGCATTTTACTTCAAATATCTTGAAACAATTACTGAAAATACGTGTATGGCAAAACTGCAGTTGAATGGAACAAACCGTTTTTGGATATTACAGACTTCTCACCAGTCTGCAAGTCCAAATCACAGCGACGGAACACATGTCTTATAAGGGGGGTGGAGTGCGTATGCCAGTAGTTAAGCCTCAATTTGAGAATACGTATGAAAATGAACCAATAACATTGCAGCAGGGTGATTCATCAATCGTTTTTTGTTTACTTCAGCTGACTAAACACACGTGAAGATGTTGTAATTGACCCTAATGAAGTCTGAGGACAGTGATTAGCTGGAGTCAGCCATAGCCGGAGCCTGTTATCAGATCTGTCTACTGACTGGACCTTCTGGCCAATCAAGCAAGTGGCATTGTTTTCTGAATGTCTGCTAATTAGGCTGTGTAATATTATGTAATTGAAATGCTTAAGACGTCAGGCCTTTGAGGAATTCACACACTAAGGTGACTTTTTGTTGATGTTTACCTTTGTAAATAGGGCACAAGGTCAACAAATAAATACAAATTTGAATGTAACGTAACAACTGGCTGTATTGAATTTTCTTATAAAACACATATTTGACTTTCTGGAAAACTTTATTAGGAGTTCATAGTGCCACCTGAGAACATTGTGCTGGATTACAAATTGTCCAACGGCGAAGTGCTGATTTTTATGGTGCCTTGCCAAGTTTGGTGGCACCTTTGAAATGTGCATAAAACACAAACACCTGGAGGGATTACAAAAAATAAAATTGCAGAGTGCTTGTAACATTGGTGCCTATAAAGTGTGTTGTTTTCAACATTTTCTCCAAAATTGCCATACCTATTTAAGTCCCTAGCAAGGGAAACACGCTATAGTCATTGCACAATCACGGAGGACGCATTTTACTTCAAATATCTTGAAACAATTACTGAAAATACGTGTATGGCAAAACTGCAGTTGAATGGAACAAACCGTTTTTGGATATTACAGACTTCTCACCAGTCTGCAAGTCCAAATCACAGCGACGGAACACATGTCTTATAAGGGGGGTGGGGTGCGTATGCCAGTAGTTAAGCCTCAATTTGAGAATACGTATGAAAATGAACCAATAACATTGCAGCAGGGTGATTCATCAATCGTTTTTTGTTTACTTCAGCTGACTAAACACACGTGAAGATGTTGTAATTGACCCTAATGAAGTCTGAGGACAGTGATTAGCTGGAGTCAGCCATAGCCGGAGCCTGTTATCAGATCTGTCTACTGACTGGACCTTCTGGCCAATCAAGCAAGTGGCATTGTTTTCTGAATGTCTGCTAATTAGGCTGTGTAATATTATGTAATTGAAATGCTTAAGACGTCAGGCCTTTGAGGAATTCACACCCTAAGGTGACTTTTTGTTGATGTTTACCTTTGTAAATAGGGCACAAGGTCAACAAATAAATACAAATTTGAATGTAACGTAACAACTGGCTGTATTGAATTTTCTTATAAAACACATATTTGACTTTCTGGAAAACTTTATTAGGAGTTCATAGTGCCACCTGAGAACATTGTGCTGGATTACAAATTGTCCAACGGCGAAGTGCTGATTTTTATGGTGCCTTGCCAAGTTTGGTGGCACCTTTGAAATGTGCATAAAACACAAACACCTGGAGGGATTACAAAAAATAAAATTGCAGAGTGCTTGTAACATTGGTGCCTATAAAGTGTGTTGTTTTCAACATTTTCTCCAAAATTGCCATACCTATTTAAGTCCCTAGCAAGGGAAACACGCTATAGTCATTGCACAATCACGGAGGACGCATTTTACTTCAAATATCTTGAAACAATTACTGAAAATACGTGTATGGCAAAACTGCAGTTGAATGGAACAAACCGTTTTTGGATATTACAGACTTCTCACCAGTCTGCAAGTCCAAATCACAGCGACGGAACACATGTCTTATAAGGGGGGTGGGGTGCGTATGCCAGTAGTTAAGCCTCAATTTGAGAATACGTATGAAAATGAACCAATAACATTGCAGCAGGGTGATTCATCAATCGTTTTTTGTTTACTTCAGCTGACTAAACACACGTGAAGATGTTGTAATTGACCCTAATGAAGTCTGAGGACAGTGATTAGCTGGAGTCAGCCATAGCCGGAGCCTGTTATCAGATCTGTCTACTGACTGGACCTTCTGGCCAATCAAGCAAGTGGCATTGTTTTCTGAATGTCTGCTAATTAGGCTGTGTAATATTATGTAATTGAAATGCTTAAGACGTCAGGCCTTTGAGGAATTCACACCCTAAGGTGACTTTTTGTTGATGTTTACCTTTGTAAATAGGGCACAAGGTCAACAAATAAATACAAATTTGAATGTAACGTAACAACTGGCTGTATTGAATTTTCTTATAAAACACATATTTGACTTTCTGGAAAACTTTATTAGGAGTTCATAGTGCCACCTGAGAACATTGTGCTGGATTACAAATTGTCCAACGGCGAAGTGCTGATTTTTATGGTGCCTTGCCAAGTTTGGTGGCACCTTTGAAATGTGCATAAAACACAAACACCTGGAGGGATTACAAAAAATAAAATTGCAGAGTGCTTGTAACATTGGTGCCTATAAAGTGTGTTGTTTTCAACATTTTCTCCAAAATTGCCATACCTATTTGGGGTCAGCACACTGTTGGACTTCCTGCTTGATTACAGACGAAACAAAGTGCAGTATATTTTTGAGAAATGACTTTTTATAATATTCACTTGCTCTGACATAAGTACACTTGAGTAGTCAGATTTCTAGATGTGATTGTTGAATCTGTTGACAGTAAAATGGTGTCTTTTTAGCTGATTTTACTAAGCGGAAGGGTATCTGGCAGCAATTTGGCTAGTTGACACTTTAGCTGGATTACTGCCTGCATCCAGTTGTAAATATTGACGGGTGTCATACATACAGGCATTTTGCAAGAGCTAGAAATAAGAGATTTTGACTAAACTCGACCAGCATGTCAATGAGATGATAATAACAGCAGGTGAGAAGTTTAAGAAACTTTATAAGTCACGTTTTCTTATAATCACACAAAACATTAACATGGTCGCCAATGGGAAACTTGACAGTGTGCTGACCCCAATTAAAGTCCCTAGCAAGGGAAACACGCTATAGTCATTGCACAATCACGGAGGACGCATTTTACTTCAAATATCTTGAAACAATTACTGAAAATACGTGTATGGCAAAACTGCAGTTGAATGGAACAAACCGTTTTTGGATATTACAGACTTCTCACCAGTCTGCAAGTCCAAATCACAGCGACGGAACACATGTCTTATAAGGGGGGTGGAGTGCGTATGCCAGTAGTTAAGCCTCAATTTGAGAATACGTATGAAAATGAACCAATAACATTGCAGCAGGGTGATTCATCAATCGTTTTTTGTTTACTTCAGCTGACTAAACACACGTGAAGATGTTGTAATTGACCCTAATGAAGTCTGAGGACAGTGATTAGCTGGAGTCAGCCATAGCCGGAGCCTGTTATCAGATCTGTCTACTGACTGGACCTTCTGGCCAATCAAGCAAGTGGCATTGTTTTCTGAATGTCTGCTAATTAGGCTGTGTAATATTATGTAATTGAAATGCTTAAGACGTCAGGCCTTTGAGGAATTCACACCCTAAGGTGACTTTTTGTTGATGTTTACCTTTGTAAATAGGGCACAAGGTCAACAAATAAATACAAATTTGAATGTAACGTAACAACTGGCTGTATTGAATTTTCTTATAAAACACATATTTGACTTTCTGGAAAACTTTATTAGGAGTTCATAGTGCCACCTGAGAACATTGTGCTGGATTACAAATTGTCCAACGGCGAAGTGCTGATTTTTATGGTGCCTTGCCAAGTTTGGTGGCACCTTTGAAATGTGCATAAAACACAAACACCTGGAGGGATTACAAAAAATAAAATTGCAGAGTGCTTGTAACATTGGTGCCTATAAAGTGTGTTGTTTTCAACATTTTCTCCAAAATTGCCATACCTATTTAAGTCCCTAGCAAGGGAAACACGCTATAGTCATTGCACAATCACGGAGGACGCATTTTACTTCAAATATCTTGAAACAATTACTGAAAATACGTGTATGGCAAAACTGCAGTTGAATGGAACAAACCGTTTTTGGATATTACAGACTTCTCACCAGTCTGCAAGTCCAAATCACAGCGACGGAACACATGTCTTATAAGGGGGGTGGGGTGCGTATGCCAGTAGTTAAGCCTCAATTTGAGAATACGTATGAAAATGAACCAATAACATTGCAGCAGGGTGATTCATCAATCGTTTTTTGTTTACTTCAGCTGACTAAACACACGTGAAGATGTTGTAATTGACCCTAATGAAGTCTGAGGACAGTGATTAGCTGGAGTCAGCCATAGCCGGAGCCTGTTATCAGATCTGTCTACTGACTGGACCTTCTGGCCAATCAAGCAAGTGGCATTGTTTTCTGAATGTCTGCTAATTAGGCTGTGTAATATTATGTAATTGAAATGCTTAAGACGTCAGGCCTTTGAGGAATTCACACCCTAAGGTGACTTTTTGTTGATGTTTACCTTTGTAAATAGGGCACAAGGTCAACAAATAAATACAAATTTGAATGTAACGTAACAACTGGCTGTATTGAATTTTCTTATAAAACACATATTTGACTTTCTGGAAAACTTTATTAGGAGTTCATAGTGCCACCTGAGAACATTGTGCTGGATTACAAATTGTCCAACGGCGAAGTGCTGATTTTTATGGTGCCTTGCCAAGTTTGGTGGCACCTTTGAAATGTGCATAAAACACAAACACCTGGAGGGATTACAAAAAATAAAATTGCAGAGTGCTTGTAACATTGGTGCCTATAAAGTGTGTTGTTTTCAACATTTTCTCCAAAATTGCCATACCTATTTAAGTCCCTAGCAAGGGAAACACGCTATAGTCATTGCACAATCACGGAGGACGCATTTTACTTCAAATATCTTGAAACAATTACTGAAAATACGTGTATGGCAAAACTGCAGTTGAATGGAACAAACCGTTTTTGGATATTACAGACTTCTCACCAGTCTGCAAGTCCAAATCACAGCGACGGAACACATGTCTTATAAGGGGGGTGGGGTGCGTATGCCAGTAGTTAAGCCTCAATTTGAGAATACGTATGAAAATGAACCAATAACATTGCAGCAGGGTGATTCATCAATCGTTTTTTGTTTACTTCAGCTGACTAAACACACGTGAAGATGTTGTAATTGACCCTAATGAAGTCTGAGGACAGTGATTAGCTGGAGTCAGCCATAGCCGGAGCCTGTTATCAGATCTGTCTACTGACTGGACCTTCTGGCCAATCAAGCAAGTGGCATTGTTTTCTGAATGTCTGCTAATTAGGCTGTGTAATATTATGTAATTGAAATGCTTAAGACGTCAGGCCTTTGAGGAATTCACACCCTAAGGTGACTTTTTGTTGATGTTTACCTTTGTAAATAGGGCACAAGGTCAACAAATAAATACAAATTTGAATGTAACGTAACAACTGGCTGTATTGAATTTTCTTATAAAACACATATTTGACTTTCTGGAAAACTTTATTAGGAGTTCATAGTGCCACCTGAGAACATTGTGCTGGATTACAAATTGTCCAACGGCGAAGTGCTGATTTTTATGGTGCCTTGCCAAGTTTGGTGGCACCTTTGAAATGTGCATAAAACACAAACACCTGGAGGGATTACAAAAAATAAAATTGCAGAGTGCTTGTAACATTGGTGCCTATAAAGTGTGTTGTTTTCAACATTTTCTCCAAAATTGCCATACCTATTTAAGTCCCTAGCAAGGGAAACACGCTATAGTCATTGCACAATCACGGAGGACGCATTTTACTTCAAATATCTTGAAACAATTACTGAAAATACGTGTATGGCAAAACTGCAGTTGAATGGAACAAACCGTTTTTGGATATTACAGACTTCTCACCAGTCTGCAAGTCCAAATCACAGCGACGGAACACATGTCTTATAAGGGGGGTGGGGTGCGTATGCCAGTAGTTAAGCCTCAATTTGAGAATACGTATGAAAATGAACCAATAACATTGCAGCAGGGTGATTCATCAATCGTTTTTTGTTTACTTCAGCTGACTAAACACACGTGAAGATGTTGTAATTGACCCTAATGAAGTCTGAGGACAGTGATTAGCTGGAGTCAGCCATAGCCGGAGCCTGTTATCAGATCTGTCTACTGACTGGACCTTCTGGCCAATCAAGCAAGTGGCATTGTTTTCTGAATGTCTGCTAATTAGGCTGTGTAATATTATGTAATTGAAATGCTTAAGACGTCAGGCCTTTGAGGAATTCACACCCTAAGGTGACTTTTTGTTGATGTTTACCTTTGTAAATAGGGCACAAGGTCAACAAATAAATACAAATTTGAATGTAACGTAACAACTGGCTGTATTGAATTTTCTTATAAAACACATATTTGACTTTCTGGAAAACTTTATTAGGAGTTCATAGTGCCACCTGAGAACATTGTGCTGGATTACAAATTGTCCAACGGCGAAGTGCTGATTTTTATGGTGCCTTGCCAAGTTTGGTGGCACCTTTGAAATGTGCATAAAACACAAACACCTGGAGGGATTACAAAAAATAAAATTGCAGAGTGCTTGTAACATTGGTGCCTATAAAGTGTGTTGTTTTCAACATTTTCTCCAAAATTGCCATACCTATTTGGGGTCAGCACACTGTTGGACTTCCTGCTTGATTACAGACGAAACAAAGTGCAGTATATTTTTGAGAAATGACTTTTTATAATATTCACTTGCTCTGACATAAGTACACTTGAGTAGTCAGATTTCTAGATGTGATTGTTGAATCTGTTGACAGTAAAATGGTGTCTTTTTAGCTGATTTTACTAAGCGGAAGGGTATCTGGCAGCAATTTGGCTAGTTGACACTTTAGCTGGATTACTGCCTGCATCCAGTTGTAAATATTGACGGGTGTCATACATACAGGCATTTTGCAAGAGCTAGAAATAAGAGATTTTGACTAAACTCGACCAGCATGTCAATGAGATGATAATAACAGCAGGTGAGAAGTTTAAGAAACTTTATAGGTCACGTTTTCTTATAATCACACAAAACATTAACATGGTCGCCAATGGGAAACTTGACAGTGTGCTGACCCCAATTAAAGTCCCTAGCAAGGGAAACACGCTATAGTCATTGCACAATCACGGAGGACGCATTTTACTTCAAATATCTTGAAACAATTACTGAAAATACGTGTATGGCAAAACTGCAGTTGAATGGAACAAACCGTTTTTGGATATTACAGACTTCTCACCAGTCTGCAAGTCCAAATCACAGCGACGGAACACATGTCTTATAAGGGGGGTGGAGTGCGTATGCCAGTAGTTAAGCCTCAATTTGAGAATACGTATGAAAATGAACCAATAACATTGCAGCAGGGTGATTCATCAATCGTTTTTTGTTTACTTCAGCTGACTAAACACACGTGAAGATGTTGTAATTGACCCTAATGAAGTCTGAGGACAGTGATTAGCTGGAGTCAGCCATAGCCGGAGCCTGTTATCAGATCTGTCTACTGACTGGACCTTCTGGCCAATCAAGCAAGTGGCATTGTTTTCTGAATGTCTGCTAATTAGGCTGTGTAATATTATGTAATTGAAATGCTTAAGACGTCAGGCCTTTGAGGAATTCACACCCTAAGGTGACTTTTTGTTGATGTTTACCTTTGTAAATAGGGCACAAGGTCAACAAATAAATACAAATTTGAATGTAACGTAACAACTGGCTGTATTGAATTTTCTTATAAAACACATATTTGACTTTCTGGAAAACTTTATTAGGAGTTCATAGTGCCACCTGAGAACATTGTGCTGGATTACAAATTGTCCAACGGCGAAGTGCTGATTTTTATGGTGCCTTGCCAAGTTTGGTGGCACCTTTGAAATGTGCATAAAACACAAACACCTGGAGGGATTACAAAAAATAAAATTGCAGAGTGCTTGTAACATTGGTGCCTATAAAGTGTGTTGTTTTCAACATTTTCTCCAAAATTGCCATACCTATTTAAGTCCCTAGCAAGGGAAACACGCTATAGTCATTGCACAATCACGGAGGACGCATTTTACTTCAAATATCTTGAAACAATTACTGAAAATACGTGTATGGCAAAACTGCAGTTGAATGGAACAAACCGTTTTTGGATATTACAGACTTCTCACCAGTCTGCAAGTCCAAATCACAGCGACGGAACACATGTCTTATAAGGGGGGTGGGGTGCGTATGCCAGTAGTTAAGCCTCAATTTGAGAATACGTATGAAAATGAACCAATAACATTGCAGCAGGGTGATTCATCAATCGTTTTTTGTTTACTTCAGCTGACTAAACACACGTGAAGATGTTGTAATTGACCCTAATGAAGTCTGAGGACAGTGATTAGCTGGAGTCAGCCATAGCCGGAGCCTGTTATCAGATCTGTCTACTGACTGGACCTTCTGGCCAATCAAGCAAGTGGCATTGTTTTCTGAATGTCTGCTAATTAGGCTGTGTAATATTATGTAATTGAAATGCTTAAGACGTCAGGCCTTTGAGGAATTCACACCCTAAGGTGACTTTTTGTTGATGTTTACCTTTGTAAATAGGGCACAAGGTCAACAAATAAATACAAATTTGAATGTAACGTAACAACTGGCTGTATTGAATTTTCTTATAAAAAACATATTTGACTTTCTGGAAAACTTTATTAGGAGTTCATAGTGCCACCTGAGAACATTGTGCTGGATTACAAATTGTCCAACGGCGAAGTGCTGATTTTTATGGTGCCTTGCCAAGTTTGGTGGCACCTTTGAAATGTGCATAAAACACAAACACCTGGAGGGATTACAAAAAATAAAATTGCAGAGTGCTTGTAACATTGGTGCCTATAAAGTGTGTTGTTTTCAACATTTTCTCCAAAATTGCCATACCTATTTGGGGTCAGCACACTGTTGGACTTCCTGCTTGATTACAGACGAAACAAAGTGCAGTATATTTTTGAGAAATGACTTTTTATAATATTCACTTGCTCTGACATAAGTGCACTTGAGTAGTCAGATTTCTAGATGTGATTGTTGAAGCTGTTGACAGTAAAATGGTGTCTTTTTAGCTGATTTTACTAAGCGGAAGGGTATCTGGCAGCAATTTGGCTAGTTGACACTTTAGCTGGATTACTGCCTGCATCCAGTTGTAAATATTGACGGGTGTCATACATACAGGCATTTTGCAAGAGCTAGAGATATGAGATTTTGACTAAACTCGACCAGCATGTCAATGAGATGATAATAACAGCAGGTGAGAAGTTTAAGAAACTTTATAGGTCACGTTTTCTTATAATCACACAAAACATTAACATGGTCGCCAATGGGAAACCTGACAGTGTGCTGACCCCAATTAAAGTCCCTAGCAAGGGAAACACGCTATAGTCATTGCACAATCACGGAGGACGCATTTTACTTCAAATATCTTGAAACAATTACTGAAAATACGTGTATGGCAAAACTGCAGTTGAATGGAACAAACCGTTTTTGGATATTACAGACTTCTCACCAGTCTGCAAGTCCAAATCACAGCGACGGAACACATGTCTTATAAGGGGGGTGGGGTGCGTATGCCAGTAGTTAAGCCTCAATTTGAGAATACGTATGAAAATGAACCAATAACATTGCAGCAGGGTGATTCATCAATCGTTTTTTGTTTACTTCAGCTGACTAAACACACGTGAAGATGTTGTAATTGACCCTAATGAAGTCTGAGGACAGTGATTAGCTGGAGTCAGCCATAGCCGGAGCCTGTTATCAGATCTGTCTACTGACTGGACCTTCTGGCCAATCAAGCAAGTGGCATTGTTTTCTGAATGTCTGCTAATTAGGCTGTGTAATATTATGTAATTGAAATGCTTAAGACGTCAGGCCTTTGAGGAATTCACACCCTAAGGTGACTTTTTGTTGATGTTTACCTTTGTAAATAGGGCACAAGGTCAACAAATAAATACAAATTTGAATGTAACGTAACAACTGGCTGTATTGAATTTTCTTATAAAACACATATTTGACTTTCTGGAAAACTTTATTAGGAGTTCATAGTGCCACCTGAGAACATTGTGCTGGATTACAAATTGTCCAACGGCGAAGTGCTGATTTTTATGGTGCCTTGCCAAGTTTGGTGGCACCTTTGAAATGTGCATAAAACACAAACACCTGGAGGGATTACAAAAAATAAAATTGCAGAGTGCTTGTAACATTGGTGCCTATAAAGTGTGTTGTTTTCAACATTTTCTCCAAAATTGCCATACCAATTAAAGTCCCTAGCAAGGGAAACACGCTATAGTCATTGCACAATCACGGAGGACGCATTTTACTTCAAATATCTTGAAACAATTACTGAAAATACGTGTATGGCAAAACTGCAGTTGAATGGAACAAACCGTTTTTGGATATTACAGACTTCTCACCAGTCTGCAAGTCCAAATCACAGCGACGGAACACATGTCTTATAAGGGGGGTGGGGTGCGTATGCCAGTAGTTAAGCCTCAATTTGAGAATACGTATGAAAATGAACCAATAACATTGCAGCAGGGTGATTCATCAATCGTTTTTTGTTTACTTCAGCTGACTAAACACACGTGAAGATGTTGTAATTGACCCTAATGAAGTCTGAGGACAGTGATTAGCTGGAGTCAGCCATAGCCGGAGCCTGTTATCAGATCTGTCTACTGACTGGACCTTCTGGCCAATCAAGCAAGTGGCATTGTTTTCTGAATGTCTGCTAATTAGGCTGTGTAATATTATGTAATTGAAATGCTTAAGACGTCAGGCCTTTGAGGAATTCACACCCTAAGGTGACTTTTTGTTGATGTTTACCTTTGTAAATAGGGCACAAGGTCAACAAATAAATACAAATTTGAATGTAACGTAACAACTGGCTGTATTGAATTTTCTTATAAAACACATATTTGACTTTCTGGAAAACTTTATTAGGAGTTCATAGTGCCACCTGAGAACATTGTGCTGGATTACAAATTGTCCAACGGCGAAGTGCTGATTTTTATGGTGCCTTGCCAAGTTTGGTGGCACCTTTGAAATGTGCATAAAACACAAACACCTGGAGGGATTACAAAAAATAAAATTGCAGAGTGCTTGTAACATTGGTGCCTATAAAGTGTGTTGTTTTCAACATTTTCTCCAAAATTGCCATACCTATTTAAGTCCCTAGCAAGGGAAACACGCTATAGTCATTGCACAATCACGGAGGACGCATTTTACTTCAAATATCTTGAAACAATTACTGAAAATACGTGTATGGCAAAACTGCAGTTGAATGGAACAAACCGTTTTTGGATATTACAGACTTCTCACCAGTCTGCAAGTCCAAATCACAGCGACGGAACACATGTCTTATAAGGGGGGTGGGGTGCGTATGCCAGTAGTTAAGCCTCAATTTGAGAATACGTATGAAAATGAACCAATAACATTGCAGCAGGGTGATTCATCAATCGTTTTTTGTTTACTTCAGCTGACTAAACACACGTGAAGATGTTGTAATTGACCCTAATGAAGTCTGAGGACAGTGATTAGCTGGAGTCAGCCATAGCCGGAGCCTGTTATCAGATCTGTCTACTGACTGGACCTTCTGGCCAATCAAGCAAGTGGCATTGTTTTCTGAATGTCTGCTAATTAGGCTGTGTAATATTATGTAATTGAAATGCTTAAGACGTCAGGCCTTTGAGGAATTCACACCCTAAGGTGACTTTTTGTTGATGTTTACCTTTGTAAATAGGGCACAAGGTCAACAAATAAATACAAATTTGAATGTAACGTAACAACTGGCTGTATTGAATTTTCTTATAAAAAACATATTTGACTTTCTGGAAAACTTTATTAGGAGTTCATAGTGCCACCTGAGAACATTGTGCTGGATTACAAATTGTCCAACGGCGAAGTGCTGATTTTTATGGTGCCTTGCCAAGTTTGGTGGCACCTTTGAAATGTGCATAAAACACAAACACCTGGAGGGATTACAAAAAATAAAATTGCAGAGTGCTTGTAACATTGGTGCCTATAAAGTGTGTTGTTTTCAACATTTTCTCCAAAATTGCCATACCTATTTGGGGTCAGCACACTGTTGGACTTCCTGCTTGATTACAGACGAAACAAAGTGCAGTATATTTTTGAGAAATGACTTTTTATAATATTCACTTGCTCTGACATAAGTGCACTTGAGTAGTCAGATTTCTAGATGTGATTGTTGAAGCTGTTGACAGTAAAATGGTGTCTTTTTAGCTGATTTTACTAAGCGGAAGGGTATCTGGCAGCAATTTGGCTAGTTGACACTTTAGCTGGATTACTGCCTGCATCCAGTTGTAAATATTGACGGGTGTCATACATACAGGCATTTTGCAAGAGCTAGAGATATGAGATTTTGACTAAACTCGACCAGCATGTCAATGAGATGATAATAACAGCAGGTGAGAAGTTTAAGAAACTTTATAGGTCACGTTTTCTTATAATCACACAAAACATTAACATGGTCGCCAATGGGAAACCTGACAGTGTGCTGACCCCAATTAAAGTCCCTAGCAAGGGAAACACGCTATAGTCATTGCACAATCACGGAGGACGCATTTTACTTCAAATATCTTGAAACAATTACTGAAAATACGTGTATGGCAAAACTGCAGTTGAATGGAACAAACCGTTTTTGGATATTACAGACTTCTCACCAGTCTGCAAGTCCAAATCACAGCGACGGAACACATGTCTTATAAGGGGGGTGGGGTGCGTATGCCAGTAGTTAAGCCTCAATTTGAGAATACGTATGAAAATGAACCAATAACATTGCAGCAGGGTGATTCATCAATCGTTTTTTGTTTACTTCAGCTGACTAAACACACGTGAAGATGTTGTAATTGACCCTAATGAAGTCTGAGGACAGTGATTAGCTGGAGTCAGCCATAGCCGGAGCCTGTTATCAGATCTGTCTACTGACTGGACCTTCTGGCCAATCAAGCAAGTGGCATTGTTTTCTGAATGTCTGCTAATTAGGCTGTGTAATATTATGTAATTGAAATGCTTAAGACGTCAGGCCTTTGAGGAATTCACACCCTAAGGTGACTTTTTGTTGATGTTTACCTTTGTAAATAGGGCACAAGGTCAACAAATAAATACAAATTTGAATGTAACGTAACAACTGGCTGTATTGAATTTTCTTATAAAACACATATTTGACTTTCTGGAAAACTTTATTAGGAGTTCATAGTGCCACCTGAGAACATTGTGCTGGATTACAAATTGTCCAACGGCGAAGTGCTGATTTTTATGGTGCCTTGCCAAGTTTGGTGGCACCTTTGAAATGTGCATAAAACACAAACACCTGGAGGGATTACAAAAAATAAAATTGCAGAGTGCTTGTAACATTGGTGCCTATAAAGTGTGTTGTTTTCAACATTTTCTCCAAAATTGCCATACCAATTAAAGTCCCTAGCAAGGGAAACACGCTATAGTCATTGCACAATCACGGAGGACGCATTTTACTTCAAATATCTTGAAACATTTACTGAAAATACGTGTATGGCAAAACTGCAGTTGAATGGAACAAACCGTTTTTGGATATTACAGACTTCTCACCAGTCTGCAAGTCCAAATCACAGCGACGGAACACATGTCTTATAAGGGGGGTGGGGTGCGTATGCCAGTAGTTAAGCCTCAATTTGAGAATACGTATGAAAATGAACCAATAACATTGCAGCAGGGTGATTCATCAATCGTTTTTTGTTTACTTCAGCTGACTAAACACACGTGAAGATGTTGTAATTGACCCTAATGAAGTCTGATGACAGTGATTAGCTGGAGTCAGCCATAGCCGGAGCCTGTTATCAGATCTGTCTACTGACTGGACCTTCTGGCCAATCAAGCAAGTGGCATTGTTTTCTGAATGTCTGCTAATTAGGCTGTGTAATATTATGTAATTGAAATGCTTAAGACGTCAGGCCTTTGAGGAATTCACACCCTAAGGTGACTTTTTGTTGATGTTTACCTTTGTAAATAGGGCACAAGGTCAACAAATAAATACAAATTTGAATGTAACGTAACAACTGGCTGTATTGAATTTTCTTATAAAACACATATTTGACTTTCTGGAAAACTTTATTAGGAGTTCATAGTGCCACCTGAGAACATTGTGCTGGATTACAAATTGTCCAACGGCGAAGTGCTGATTTTTATGGTGCCTTGCCAAGTTTGGTGGCACCTTTGAAATGTGCATAAAACACAAACACCTGGAGGGATTACAAAAAATAAAATTGCAGAGTGCTTGTAACATTGGTGCCTATAAAGTGTGTTGTTTTCAACATTTTCTCCAAAATTGCCATACCTATTTAAGTCCCTAGCAAGGGAAACACGCTATAGTCATTGCACAATCACGGAGGACGCATTTTACTTCAAATATCTTGAAACAATTACTGAAAATACGTGTATGGCAAAACTGCAGTTGAATGGAACAAACCGTTTTTGGATATTACAGACTTCTCACCAGTCTGCAAGTCCAAATCACAGCGACGGAACACATGTCTTATAAGGGGGGTGGGGTGCGTATGCCAGTAGTTAAGCCTCAATTTGAGAATACGTATGAAAATGAACCAATAACATTGCAGCAGGGTGATTCATCAATCGTTTTTTGTTTACTTCAGCTGACTAAACACACGTGAAGATGTTGTAATTGACCCTAATGAAGTCTGAGGACAGTGATTAGCTGGAGTCAGCCATAGCCGGAGCCTGTTATCAGATCTGTCTACTGACTGGACCTTCTGGCCAATCAAGCAAGTGGCATTGTTTTCTGAATGTCTGCTAATTAGGCTGTGTAATATTATGTAATTGAAATGCTTAAGACGTCAGGCCTTTGAGGAATTCACACCCTAAGGTGACTTTTTGTTGATGTTTACCTTTGTAAATAGGGCACAAGGTTAACAAATAAATACAAATTTGAATGTAACGTAACAACTGGCTGTATAGAATTTTCTTATAAAACACATATTTGACTTTCTGGAAAACTTTATTAGGAGTTCATAGTGCCACCTGAGAACATTGTGCTGGATTACAAATTGTCCAACGGCGAAGTGCTGATTTTTATGGTGCCTTGCCAAGTTTGGTGGCACCTTTGAAATGTGCATAAAACACAAACACCTGGAGGGATTACAAAAAGTAAAATTGCAGAGTGCTTGTAACATTGGTGCCTATAAAGTGTGTTGTTTTCAACATTTTCTCCAAAATTGCCATACCTATTTGGGGTCAGCACACTGTTGGACTTCCTGCTTGATTACAGACGAAACAAAGTGCAGTATATTTTTGAGAAATGACTTTTTATAATATTCACTTGCTCTGACATAAGTGCACTTGAGTAGTCAGATTTCTAGATGTGATTGTTGAAGCTGTTGACAGTAAAATGGTGTCTTTTTAGCTGATTTTACTAAGCGGAAGGGTATCTGGCAGCAATTTGGCTAGTTGACACTTTAGCTGGATTACTGCCTGCATCCAGTTGTAAATATTGACGGGTGTCATACATACAGGCATTTTCCAAGAGCTAGAGATAAGAGATTTTGACTAAACTCGACCAGCATGTCAATGAGATGATAATAACAGCAGGTGAGAAGTTTAAGTAACTTTATAGGTCACGTTTTCTTATAATCACACAAAACATTAACATGGTCGCCAATGGGAAACCTGACAGTGTGCTGACCCCAATTAAAGTCCCTAGCAAGGGAAACACGCTATAGTCATTGCACAATCACGGAGGACGCATTTTACTTCAAATATCTTGAAACAATTACTGAAAATACGTGTATGGCAAAACTGCAGTTGAATGGAACAAACCGTTTTTGGATATTACAGACTTCTCACCAGTCTGCAAGTCCAAATCACAGCGACGGAACACATGTCTTATAAGGGGGGTGGGGTGCGTATGCCAGTAGTTAAGCCTCAATTTGAGAATACGTATGAAAATGAACCAATAACATTGCAGCAGGGTGATTCATCAATCGTTTTTTGTTTACTTCAGCTGACTAAACACACGTGAAGATGTTGTAATTGACCCTAATGAAGTCTGAGGACAGTGATTAGCTGGAGTCAGCCATAGCCGGAGCCTGTTATCAGATCTGTCTACTGACTGGACCTTCTGGCCAATCAAGCAAGTGGCATTGTTTTCTGAATGTCTGCTAATTAGGCTGTGTAATATTATGTAATTGAAATGCTTAAGACGTCAGGCCTTTGAGGAATTCACACCCTAAGGTGACTTTTTGTTGATGTTTACCTTTGTAAATAGGGCACAAGGTCAACAAATAAATACAAATTTGAATGTAACGTAACAACTGGCTGTATTGAATTTTCTTATAAAACACATATTTGACTTTCTGGAAAACTTTATTAGGAGTTCATAGTGCCACCTGAGAACATTGTGCTGGATTACAAATTGTCCAACGGCGAAGTGCTGATTTTTATGGTGCCTTGCCAAGTTTGGTGGCACCTTTGAAATGTGCATAAAACACAAACACCTGGAGGGATTACAAAAAATAAAATTGCAGAGTGCTTGTAACATTGGTGCCTATAAAGTGTGTTGTTTTCAACATTTTCTCCAAAATTGCCATACCAATTAAAGTCCCTAGCAAGGGAAACACGCTATAGTCATTGCACAATCACGGAGGACGCATTTTACTTCAAATATCTTGAAACAATTACTGAAAATACGTGTATGGCAAAACTGCAGTTGAATGGAACAAACCGTTTTTGGATATTACAGACTTCTCACCAGTCTGCAAGTCCAAATCACAGCGACGGAACACATGTCTTATAAGGGGGGTGGGGTGCGTATGCCAGTAGTTAAGCCTCAATTTGAGAATACGTATGAAAATGAACCAATAACATTGCAGCAGGGTGATTCATCAATCGTTTTTTGTTTACTTCAGCTGACTAAACACACGTGAAGATGTTGTAATTGACCCTAATGAAGTCTGAGGACAGTGATTAGCTGGAGTCAGCCATAGCCGGAGCCTGTTATCAGATCTGTCTACTGACTGGACCTTCTGGCCAATCAAGCAAGTGGCATTGTTTTCTGAATGTCTGCTAATTAGGCTGTGTAATATTATGTAATTGAAATGCTTAAGACGTCAGGCCTTTGAGGAATTCACACCCTAAGGTGACTTTTTGTTGATGTTTACCTTTGTAAATAGGGCACAAGGTCAACAAATAAATACAAATTTGAATGTAACGTAACAACTGGCTGTATTGAATTTTCTTATAAAACACATATTTGACTTTCTGGAAAACTTTATTAGGAGTTCATAGTGCCACCTGAGAACATTGTGCTGGATTACAAATTGTCCAACGGCGAAGTGCTGATTTTTATGGTGCCTTGCCAAGTTTGGTGGCACCTTTGAAATGTGCATAAAACACAAACACCTGGAGGGATTACAAAAAATAAAATTGCAGAGTGCTTGTAACATTGGTGCCTATAAAGTGTGTTGTTTTCAACATTTTCTCCAAAATTGCCATACCAATTAAAGTCCCTAGCAAGGGAAACACGCTATAGTCATTGCACAATCACGGAGGACGCATTTTACTTCAAATATCTTGAAACAATTACTGAAAATACGTGTATGGCAAAACTGCAGTTGAATGGAACAAACCGTTTTTGGATATTACAGACTTCTCACCAGTCTGCAAGTCCAAATCACAGCGACGGAACACATGTCTTATAAGGGGGGTGGGGTGCGTATGCCAGTAGTTAAGCCTCAATTTGAGAATACGTATGAAAATGAACCAATAACATTGCAGCAGGGTGATTCATCAATCGTTTTTTGTTTACTTCAGCTGACTAAACACACGTGAAGATGTTGTAATTGACCCTAATGAAGTCTGAGGACAGTGATTAGCTGGAGTCAGCCATAGCCGGAGCCTGTTATCAGATCTGTCTACTGACTGGACCTTCTGGCCAATCAAGCAAGTGGCATTGTTTTCTGAATGTCTGCTAATTAGGCTGTGTAATATTATGTAATTGAAATGCTTAAGACGTCAGGCCTTTGAGGAATTCACACCCTAAGGTGACTTTTTGTTGATGTTTACCTTTGTAAATAGGGCACAAGGTCAACAAATAAATACAAATTTGAATGTAACGTAACAACTGGCTGTATTGAATTTTCTTATAAAACACATATTTGACTTTCTGGAAAACTTTATTAGGAGTTCATAGTGCCACCTGAGAACATTGTGCTGGATTACAAATTGTCCAACGGCGAAGTGCTGATTTTTATGGTGCCTTGCCAAGTTTGGTGGCACCTTTGAAATGTGCATAAAACACAAACACCTGGAGGGATTACAAAAAATAAAATTGCAGAGTGCTTGTAACATTGGTGCCTATAAAGTGTGTTGTTTTCAACATTTTCTCCAAAATTGCCATACCTATTTAAGTCCCTAGCAAGGGAAACACGCTATAGTCATTGCACAATCACGGAGGACGCATTTTACTTCAAATATCTTGAAACAATTACTGAAAATACGTGTATGGCAAAACTGCAGTTGAATGGAACAAACCGTTTTTGGATATTACAGACTTCTCACCAGTCTGCAAGTCCAAATCACAGCGACGGAACACATGTCTTATAAGGGGGGTGGGGTGCGTATGCCAGTAGTTAAGCCTCAATTTGAGAATACGTATGAAAATGAACCAATAACATTGCAGCAGGGTGATTCATCAATCGTTTTTTGTTTACTTCAGCTGACTAAACACACGTGAAGATGTTGTAATTGACCCTAATGAAGTCTGAGGACAGTGATTAGCTGGAGTCAGCCATAGCCGGAGCCTGTTATCAGATCTGTCTACTGACTGGACCTTCTGGCCAATCAAGCAAGTGGCATTGTTTTCTGAATGTCTGCTAATTAGGCTGTGTAATATTATGTAATTGAAATGCTTAAGACGTCAGGCCTTTGAGGAATTCACACCCTAAGGTGACTTTTTGTTGATGTTTACCTTTGTAAATAGGGCACAAGGTCAACAAATAAATACAAATTTGAATGTAACGTAACAACTGGCTGTATTGAATTTTCTTATAAAACACATATTTGACTTTCTGGAAAACTTTATTAGGAGTTCATAGTGCCACCTGAGAACATTGTGCTGGATTACAAATTGTCCAACGGCGAAGTGCTGATTTTTATGGTGCCTTGCCAAGTTTGGTGGCACCTTTGAAATGTGCATAAAACACAAACACCTGGAGGGATTACAAAAAATAAAATTGCAGAGTGCTTGTAACATTGGTGCCTATAAAGTGTGTTGTTTTCAAAATTTTCTCCAAAATTGCCATACCTATTTAAGTCCCTAGCAAGGGAAACACGCTATAGTCATTGCACAATCACGGAGGACGCATTTTACTTCAAATATCTTGAAACAATTACTGAAAATACGTGTATGGCAAAACTGCAGTTGAATGGAACAAACCGTTTTTGGATATTACAGACTTCTCACCAGTCTGCAAGTCCAAATCACAGCGACGGAACACATGTCTTATAAGGGGGGTGGGGTGCGTATGCCAGTAGTTAAGCCTCAATTTGAGAATACGTATGAAAATGAACCAATAACATTGCAGCAGGGTGATTCATCAATCGTTTTTTGTTTACTTCAGCTGACTAAACACACGTGAAGATGTTGTAATTGACCCTAATGAAGTCTGAGGACAGTGATTAGCTGGAGTCAGCCATAGCCGGAGCCTGTTATCAGATCTGTCTACTGACTGGACCTTCTGGCCAATCAAGCAAGTGGCATTGTTTTCTGAATGTCTGCTAATTAGGCTGTGTAATATTATGTAATTGAAATGCTTAAGACGTCAGGCCTTTGAGGAATTCACACCCTAAGGTGACTTTTTGTTGATGTTTACCTTTGTAAATAGGGCACAAGGTCAACAAATAAATACAAATTTGAATGTAACGTAACAACTGGCTGTATTGAATTTTCTTATAAAACACATATTTGACTTTCTGGAAAACTTTATTAGGAGTTCATAGTGCCACCTGAGAACATTGTGCTGGATTACAAATTGTCCAACGGCGAAGTGCTGATTTTTATGGTGCCTTGCCAAGTTTGGTGGCACCTTTGAAATGTGCATAAAACACAAACACCTGGAGGGATTACAAAAAATAAAATTGCAGAGTGCTTGTAACATTGGTGCCTATAAAGTGTGTTGTTTTCAACATTTTCTCCAAAATTGCCATACCTATTTAAGTCCCTAGCAAGGGAAACACGCTATAGTCATTGCACAATCACGGAGGACGCATTTTACTTCAAATATCTTGAAACAATTACTGAAAATACGTGTATGGCAAAACTGCAGTTGAATGGAACAAACCGTTTTTGGATATTACAGACTTCTCACCAGTCTGCAAGTCCAAATCACAGCGACGGAACACATGTCTTATAAGGGGGGTGGGGTGCGTATGCCAGTAGTTAAGCCTCAATTTGAGAATACGTATGAAAATGAACCAATAACATTGCAGCAGGGTGATTCATCAATCGTTTTTTGTTTACTTCAGCTGACTAAACACACGTGAAGATGTTGTAATTGACCCTAATGAAGTCTGAGGACAGTGATTAGCTGGAGTCAGCCATAGCCGGAGCCTGTTATCAGATCTGTCTACTGACTGGACCTTCTGGCCAATCAAGCAAGTGGCATTGTTTTCTGAATGTCTGCTAATTAGGCTGTGTAATATTATGTAATTGAAATGCTTAAGACGTCAGGCCTTTGAGGAATTCACACCCTAAGGTGACTTTTTGTTGATGTTTACCTTTGTAAATAGGGCACAAGGTCAACAAATAAATACAAATTTGAATGTAACGTAACAACTGGCTGTATTGAATTTTCTTATAAAACACATATTTGACTTTCTGGAAAACTTTATTAGGAGTTCATAGTGCCACCTGAGAACATTGTGCTGGATTACAAATTGTCCAACGGCGAAGTGCTGATTTTTATGGTGCCTTGCCAAGTTTGGTGGCACCTTTGAAATGTGCATAAAACACAAACACCTGGAGGGATTACAAAAAATAAAATTGCAGAGTGCTTGTAACATTGGTGCCTATAAAGTGTGTTGTTTTCAACATTTTCTCCAAAATTGCCATACCTATTTAAGTCCCTAGCAAGGGAAACACGCTATAGTCATTGCACAATCACGGAGGACGCATTTTACTTCAAATATCTTGAAACAATTACTGAAAATACGTGTATGGCAAAACTGCAGTTGAATGGAACAAACCGTTTTTGGATATTACAGACTTCTCACCAGTCTGCAAGTCCAAATCACAGCGACGGAACACATGTCTTATAAGGGGGGTGGGGTGCGTATGCCAGTAGTTAAGCCTCAATTTGAGAATACGTATGAAAATGAACCAATAACATTGCAGCAGGGTGATTCATCAATCGTTTTTTGTTTACTTCAGCTGACTAAACACACGTGAAGATGTTGTAATTGACCCTAATGAAGTCTGAGGACAGTGATTAGCTGGAGTCAGCCATAGCCGGAGCCTGTTATCAGATCTGTCTACTGACTGGACCTTCTGGCCAATCAAGCAAGTGGCATTGTTTTCTGAATGTCTGCTAATTAGGCTGTGTAATATTATGTAATTGAAATGCTTAAGACGTCAGGCCTTTGAGGAATTCACACCCTAAGGTGACTTTTTGTTGATGTTTACCTTTGTAAATAGGGCACAAGGTCAACAAATAAATACAAATTTGAATGTAACGTAACAACTGGCTGTATTGAATTTTCTTATAAAACACATATTTGACTTTCTGGAAAACTTTATTAGGAGTTCATAGTGCCACCTGAGAACATTGTGCTGGATTACAAATTGTCCAACGGCGAAGTGCTGATTTTTATGGTGCCTTGCCAAGTTTGGTGGCACCTTTGAAATGTGCATAAAACACAAACACCTGGAGGGATTACAAAAAATAAAATTGCAGAGTGCTTGTAACATTGGTGCCTATAAAGTGTGTTGTTTTCAAAATTTTCTCCAAAATTGCCATACCTATTTAAGTCCCTAGCAAGGGAAACACGCTATAGTCATTGCACAATCACGGAGGACGCATTTTACTTCAAATATCTTGAAACAATTACTGAAAATACGTGTATGGCAAAACTGCAGTTGAATGGAACAAACCGTTTTTGGATATTACAGACTTCTCACCAGTCTGCAAGTCCAAATCACAGCGACGGAACACATGTCTTATAAGGGGGGTGGGGTGCGTATGCCAGTAGTTAAGCCTCAATTTGAGAATACGTATGAAAATGAACCAATAACATTGCAGCAGGGTGATTCATCAATCGTTTTTTGTTTACTTCAGCTGACTAAACACACGTGAAGATGTTGTAATTGACCCTAATGAAGTCTGAGGACAGTGATTAGCTGGAGTCAGCCATAGCCGGAGCCTGTTATCAGATCTGTCTACTGACTGGACCTTCTGGCCAATCAAGCAAGTGGCATTGTTTTCTGAATGTCTGCTAATTAGGCTGTGTAATATTATGTAATTGAAATGCTTAAGACGTCAGGCCTTTGAGGAATTCACACCCTAAGGTGACTTTTTGTTGATGTTTACCTTTGTAAATAGGGCACAAGGTCAACAAATAAATACAAATTTGAATGTAACGTAACAACTGGCTGTATTGAATTTTCTTATAAAACACATATTTGACTTTCTGGAAAACTTTATTAGGAGTTCATAGTGCCACCTGAGAACATTGTGCTGGATTACAAATTGTCCAACGGCGAAGTGCTGATTTTTATGGTGCCTTGCCAAGTTTGGTGGCACCTTTGAAATGTGCATAAAACACAAACACCTGGAGGGATTACAAAAAATAAAATTGCAGAGTGCTTGTAACATTGGTGCCTATAAAGTGTGTTGTTTTCAACATTTTCTCCAAAATTGCCATACCTATTTAAGTCCCTAGCAAGGGAAACACGCTATAGTCATTGCACAATCACGGAGGACGCATTTTACTTCAAATATCTTGAAACAATTACTGAAAATACGTGTATGGCAAAACTGCAGTTGAATGGAACAAACCGTTTTTGGATATTACAGACTTCTCACCAGTCTGCAAGTCCAAATCACAGCGACGGAACACATGTCTTATAAGGGGGGTGGGGTGCGTATGCCAGTAGTTAAGCCTCAATTTGAGAATACGTATGAAAATGAACCAATAACATTGCAGCAGGGTGATTCATCAATCGTTTTTTGTTTACTTCAGCTGACTAAACACACGTGAAGATGTTGTAATTGACCCTAATGAAGTCTGAGGACAGTGATTAGCTGGAGTCAGCCATAGCCGGAGCCTGTTATCAGATCTGTCTACTGACTGGACCTTCTGGCCAATCAAGCAAGTGGCATTGTTTTCTGAATGTCTGCTAATTAGGCTGTGTAATATTATGTAATTGAAATGCTTAAGACGTCAGGCCTTTGAGGAATTCACACCCTAAGGTGACTTTTTGTTGATGTTTACCTTTGTAAATAGGGCACAAGGTCAACAAATAAATACAAATTTGAATGTAACGTAACAACTGGCTGTATTGAATTTTCTTATAAAACACATATTTGACTTTCTGGAAAACTTTATTAGGAGTTCATAGTGCCACCTGAGAACATTGTGCTGGATTACAAATTGTCCAACGGCGAAGTGCTGATTTTTATGGTGCCTTGCCAAGTTTGGTGGCACCTTTGAAATGTGCATAAAACACAAACACCTGGAGGGATTACAAAAAATAAAATTGCAGAGTGCTTGTAACATTGGTGCCTATAAAGTGTGTTGTTTTCAACATTTTCTCCAAAATTGCCATACCTATTTAAGTCCCTAGCAAGGGAAACACGCTATAGTCATTGCACAATCACGGAGGACGCATTTTACTTCAAATATCTTGAAACAATTACTGAAAATACGTGTATGGCAAAACTGCAGTTGAATGGAACAAACCGTTTTTGGATATTACAGACTTCTCACCAGTCTGCAAGTCCAAATCACAGCGACGGAACACATGTCTTATAAGGGGGGTGGGGTGCGTATGCCAGTAGTTAAGCCTCAATTTGAGAATACGTATGAAAATGAACCAATAACATTGCAGCAGGGTGATTCATCAATCGTTTTTTGTTTACTTCAGCTGACTAAACACACGTGAAGATGTTGTAATTGACCCTAATGAAGTCTGAGGACAGTGATTAGCTGGAGTCAGCCATAGCCGGAGCCTGTTATCAGATCTGTCTACTGACTGGACCTTCTGGCCAATCAAGCAAGTGGCATTGTTTTCTGAATGTCTGCTAATTAGGCTGTGTAATATTATGTAATTGAAATGCTTAAGACGTCAGGCCTTTGAGGAATTCACACCCTAAGGTGACTTTTTGTTGATGTTTACCTTTGTAAATAGGGCACAAGGTCAACAAATAAATACAAATTTGAATGTAACGTAACAACTGGCTGTATTGAATTTTCTTATAAAACACATATTTGACTTTCTGGAAAACTTTATTAGGAGTTCATAGTGCCACCTGAGAACATTGTGCTGGATTACAAATTGTCCAACGGCGAAGTGCTGATTTTTATGGTGCCTTGCCAAGTTTGGTGGCACCTTTGAAATGTGCATAAAACACAAACACCTGGAGGGATTACAAAAAATAAAATTGCAGAGTGCTTGTAACATTGGTGCCTATAAAGTGTGTTGTTTTCAACATTTTCTCCAAAATTGCCATACCTATTTAAGTCCCTAGCAAGGGAAACACGCTATAGTCATTGCACAATCACGGAGGACGCATTTTACTTCAAATATCTTGAAACAATTACTGAAAATACGTGTATGGCAAAACTGCAGTTGAATGGAACAAACCGTTTTTGGATATTACAGACTTCTCACCAGTCTGCAAGTCCAAATCACAGCGACGGAACACATGTCTTATAAGGGGGGTGGGGTGCGTATGCCAGTAGTTAAGCCTCAATTTGAGAATACGTATGAAAATGAACCAATAACATTGCAGCAGGGTGATTCATCAATCGTTTTTTGTTTACTTCAGCTGACTAAACACACGTGAAGATGTTGTAATTGACCCTAATGAAGTCTGAGGACAGTGATTAGCTGGAGTCAGCCATAGCCGGAGCCTGTTATCAGATCTGTCTACTGACTGGACCTTCTGGCCAATCAAGCAAGTGGCATTGTTTTCTGAATGTCTGCTAATTAGGCTGTGTAATATTATGTAATTGAAATGCTTAAGACGTCAGGCCTTTGAGGAATTCACACCCTAAGGTGACTTTTTGTTGATGTTTACCTTTGTAAATAGGGCACAAGGTCAACAAATAAATACAAATTTGAATGTAACGTAACAACTGGCTGTATTGAATTTTCTTATAAAACACATATTTGACTTTCTGGAAAACTTTATTAGGAGTTCATAGTGCCACCTGAGAACATTGTGCTGGATTACAAATTGTCCAACGGCGAAGTGCTGATTTTTATGGTGCCTTGCCAAGTTTGGTGGCACCTTTGAAATGTGCATAAAACACAAACACCTGGAGGGATTACAAAAAATAAAATTGCAGAGTGCTTGTAACATTGGTGCCTATAAAGTGTGTTGTTTTCAACATTTTCTCCAAAATTGCCATACCTATTTAAGTCCCTAGCAAGGGAAACACGCTATAGTCATTGCACAATCACGGAGGACGCATTTTACTTCAAATATCTTGAAACAATTACTGAAAATACGTGTATGGCAAAACTGCAGTTGAATGGAACAAACCGTTTTTGGATATTACAGACTTCTCACCAGTCTGCAAGTCCAAATCACAGCGACGGAACACATGTCTTATAAGGGGGGTGGGGTGCGTATGCCAGTAGTTAAGCCTCAATTTGAGAATACGTATGAAAATGAACCAATAACATTGCAGCAGGGTGATTCATCAATCGTTTTTTGTTTACTTCAGCTGACTAAACACACGTGAAGATGTTGTAATTGACCCTAATGAAGTCTGAGGACAGTGATTAGCTGGAGTCAGCCATAGCCGGAGCCTGTTATCAGATCTGTCTACTGACTGGACCTTCTGGCCAATCAAGCAAGTGGCATTGTTTTCTGAATGTCTGCTAATTAGGCTGTGTAATATTATGTAATTGAAATGCTTAAGACGTCAGGCCTTTGAGGAATTCACACCCTAAGGTGACTTTTTGTTGATGTTTACCTTTGTAAATAGGGCACAAGGTCAACAAATAAATACAAATTTGAATGTAACGTAACAACTGGCTGTATTGAATTTTCTTATAAAACACATATTTGACTTTCTGGAAAACTTTATTAGGAGTTCATAGTGCCACCTGAGAACATTGTGCTGGATTACAAATTGTCCAACGGCGAAGTGCTGATTTTTATGGTGCCTTGCCAAGTTTGGTGGCACCTTTGAAATGTGCATAAAACACAAACACCTGGAGGGATTACAAAAAATAAAATTGCAGAGTGCTTGTAACATTGGTGCCTATAAAGTGTGTTGTTTTCAACATTTTCTCCAAAATTGCCATACCTATTTAAGTCCCTAGCAAGGGAAACACGCTATAGTCATTGCACAATCACGGAGGACGCATTTTACTTCAAATATCTTGAAACAATTACTGAAAATACGTGTATGGCAAAACTGCAGTTGAATGGAACAAACCGTTTTTGGATATTACAGACTTCTCACCAGTCTGCAAGTCCAAATCACAGCGACGGAACACATGTCTTATAAGGGGGGTGGGGTGCGTATGCCAGTAGTTAAGCCTCAATTTGAGAATACGTATGAAAATGAACCAATAACATTGCAGCAGGGTGATTCATCAATCGTTTTTTGTTTACTTCAGCTGACTAAACACACGTGAAGATGTTGTAATTGACCCTAATGAAGTCTGAGGACAGTGATTAGCTGGAGTCAGCCATAGCCGGAGCCTGTTATCAGATCTGTCTACTGACTGGACCTTCTGGCCAATCAAGCAAGTGGCATTGTTTTCTGAATGTCTGCTAATTAGGCTGTGTAATATTATGTAATTGAAATGCTTAAGACGTCAGGCCTTTGAGGAATTCACACCCTAAGGTGACTTTTTGTTGATGTTTACCTTTGTAAATAGGGCACAAGGTCAACAAATAAATACAAATTTGAATGTAACGTAACAACTGGCTGTATTGAATTTTCTTATAAAACACATATTTGACTTTCTGGAAAACTTTATTAGGAGTTCATAGTGCCACCTGAGAACATTGTGCTGGATTACAAATTGTCCAACGGCGAAGTGCTGATTTTTATGGTGCCTTGCCAAGTTTGGTGGCACCTTTGAAATGTGCATAAAACACAAACACCTGGAGGGATTACAAAAAATAAAATTGCAGAGTGCTTGTAACATTGGTGCCTATAAAGTGTGTTGTTTTCAACATTTTCTCCCAAATTGCCATACCTATTTAAGTCCCTAGCAAGGGAAACACGCTATAGTCATTGCACAATCACGGAGGACGCATTTTACTTCAAATATCTTGAAACAATTACTGAAAATACGTGTATGGCAAAACTGCAGTTGAATGGAACAAACCGTTTTTGGATATTACAGACTTCTCACCAGTCTGCAAGTCCAAATCACAGCGACGGAACACATGTCTTATAAGGGGGGTGGGGTGCGTATGCCAGTAGTTAAGCCTCAATTTGAGAATACGTATGAAAATGAACCAATAACATTGCAGCAGGGTGATTCATCAATCGTTTTTTGTTTACTTCAGCTGACTAAACACACGTGAAGATGTTGTAATTGACCCTAATGAAGTCTGAGGACAGTGATTAGCTGGAGTCAGCCATAGCCGGAGCCTGTTATCAGATCTGTCTACTGACTGGACCTTCTGGCCAATCAAGCAAGTGGCATTGTTTTCTGAATGTCTGCTAATTAGGCTGTGTAATATTATGTAATTGAAATGCTTAAGACGTCAGGCCTTTGAGGAATTCACACCCTAAGGTGACTTTTTGTTGATGTTTACCTTTGTAAATAGGGCACAAGGTCAACAAATAAATACAAATTTGAATGTAACGTAACAACTGGCTGTATTGAATTTTCTTATAAAACACATATTTGACTTTCTGGAAAACTTTATTAGGAGTTCATAGTGCCACCTGAGAACATTGTGCTGGATTACAAATTGTCCAACGGCGAAGTGCTGATTTTTATGGTGCCTTGCCAAGTTTGGTGGCACCTTTGAAATGTGCATAAAACACAAACACCTGGAGGGATTACAAAAAATAAAATTGCAGAGTGCTTGTAACATTGGTGCCTATAAAGTGTGTTGTTTTCAACATTTTCTCCAAAATTGCCATACCTATTTGGGGTCAGCACACTGTTGGACTTCCTGCTTGATTACAGACGAAACAAAGTGCAGTATATTTTTGAGAAATGACTTTTTATAATATTCACTTGCTCTGACATAAGTGCACTTGAGTAGTCAGATTTCTAGATGTGATTGTTGAAGCTGTTGACAGTAAAATGGTGTCTTTTTAGCTGATTTTACTAAGCGGAAGGGTATCTGGCAGCAATTTGGCTAGTTGACACTTTAGCTGGATTACTGCCTGCATCCAATTGTAAATATTGACGGGTGTCATACATACAGGCATTTTGCAAGAGCTAGAGATATGAGATTTTGACTAAACTCGACCAGCATGTCAATGAGATGATAATAACAGCAGGTGAGAAGTTTAAGAAACTTTATAGGTCACGTTTTCTTATAATCACACAAAACATTAACATGGTCGCCAATGGGAAACCTGACAGTGTGCTGACCCCAATTAAAGTCCCTAGCAAGGGAAACACGCTATAGTCATTGCACAATCACGGAGGACGCATTTTACTTCAAATATCTTGAAACAATTACTGAAAATACGTGTATGGCAAAACTGCAGTTGAATGGAACAAACCGTTTTTGGATATTACAGACTTCTCACCAGTCTGCAAGTCCAAATCACAGCGTCGGAACACATGTCTTATAAGGGGGGTGGGGTGCGTATGCCAGTAGTTAAGCCTCAATTTGAGAATACGTATGAAAATGAACCAATAACATTGCAGCAGGGTGATTCATCAATCGTTTTTTGTTTACTTCAGCTGACTAAACACACGTGAAGATGTTGTAATTGACCCTAATGAAGTCTGAGGACAGTGATTAGCTGGAGTCAGCCATAGCCGGAGCCTGTTATCAGATCTGTCTACTGACTGGACCTTCTGGCCAATCAAGCAAGTGGCATTGTTTTCTGAATGTCTGCTAATTAGGCTGTGTAATATTATGTAATTGAAATGCTTAAGACGTCAGGCCTTTGAGGAATTCACACCCTAAGGTGACTTTTTGTTGATGTTTACCTTTGTAAATAGGGCACAAGGTCAACAAATAAATACAAATTTGAATGTAACGTAACAACTGGCTGTATTGAATTTTCTTATAAAACACATATTTGACTTTCTGGAAAACTTTATTAGGAGTTCATAGTGCCACCTGAGAACATTGTGCTGGATTACAAATTGTCCAACGGCGAAGTGCTGATTTTTATGGTGCCTTGCCAAGTTTGGTGGCACCTTTGAAATGTGCATAAAACACAAACACCTGGAGGGATTACAAAAAATAAAATTGCAGAGTGCTTGTAACATTGGTGCCTATAAAGTGTGTTGTTTTCAACATTTTCTCCAAAATTGCCATACCTATTTAAGTCCCTAGCAAGGGAAACACGCTATAGTCATTGCACAATCACGGAGGACGCATTTTACTTCAAATATCTTGAAACAATTACTGAAAATACGTGTATGGCAAAACTGCAGTTGAATGGAACAAACCGTTTTTGGATATTACAGACTTCTCACCAGTCTGCAAGTCCAAATCACAGCGACGGAACACATGTCTTATAAGGGGGGTGGGGTGCGTATGCCAGTAGTTAAGCCTCAATTTGAGAATACGTATGAAAATGAACCAATAACATTGCAGCAGGGTGATTCATCAATCGTTTTTTGTTTACTTCAGCTGACTAAACACACGTGAAGATGTTGTAATTGACCCTAATGAAGTCTGAGGACAGTGATTAGCTGGAGTCAGCCATAGCCGGAGCCTGTTATCAGATCTGTCTACTGACTGGACCTTCTGGCCAATCAAGCAAGTGGCATTGTTTTCTGAATGTCTGCTAATTAGGCTGTGTAATATTATGTAATTGAAATGCTTAAGACGTCAGGCCTTTGAGGAATTCACACCCTAAGGTGACTTTTTGTTGATGTTTACCTTTGTAAATAGGGCACAAGGTCAACAAATAAATACAAATTTGAATGTAACGTAACAACTGGCTGTATTGAATTTTCTTATAAAACACATATTTGACTTTCTGGAAAACTTTATTAGGAGTTCATAGTGCCACCTGAGAACATTGTGCTGGATTACAAATTGTCCAACGGCGAAGTGCTGATTTTTATGGTGCCTTGCCAAGTTTGGTGGCACCTTTGAAATGTGCATAAAACACAAACACCTGGAGGGATTACAAAAAATAAAATTGCAGAGTGCTTGTAACATTGGTGCCTATAAAGTGTGTTGTTTTCAACATTTTCTCCAAAATTGCCATACCTATTTAAGTCCCTAGCAAGGGAAACACGCTATAGTCATTGCACAATCACGGAGGACGCATTTTACTTCAAATATCTTGAAACAATTACTGAAAATACGTGTATGGCAAAACTGCAGTTGAATGGAACAAACCGTTTTTGGATATTACAGACTTCTCACCAGTCTGCAAGTCCAAATCACAGCGACGGAACACATGTCTTATAAAGGGGGTGGGGTGCGTATGCCAGTAGTTAAGCCTCAATTTGAGAATACGTATGAAAATGAACCAATAACATTGCAGCAGGGTGATTCATCAATCGTTTTTTGTTTACTTCAGCTGACTAAACACACGTGAAGATGTTGTAATTGACCCTAATGAAGTCTGAGGACAGTGATTAGCTGGAGTCAGCCATAGCCGGAGCCTGTTATCAGATCTGTCTACTGACTGGACCTTCTGGCCAATCAAGCAAGTGGCATTGTTTTCTGAATGTCTGCTAATTAGGCTGTGTAATATTATGTAATTGAAATGCTTAAGACGTCAGGCCTTTGAGGAATTCACACCCTAAGGTGACTTTTTGTTGATGTTTACCTTTGTAAATAGGGCACAAGGTCAACAAATAAATACAAATTTGAATGTAACGTAACAACTGGCTGTATTGAATTTTCTTATAAAACACATATTTGACTTTCTGGAAAACTTTATTAGGAGTTCATAGTGCCACCTGAGAACATTGTGCTGGATTACAAATTGTCCAACGGCGAAGTGCTGATTTTTATGGTGCCTTGCCAAGTTTGGTGGCACCTTTGAAATGTGCATAAAACACAAACACCTGGAGGGATTACAAAAAATAAAATTGCAGAGTGCTTGTAACATTGGTGCCTATAAAGTGTGTTGTTTTCAACATTTTCTCCAAAATTGCCATACCTATTTAAGTCCCTAGCAAGGGAAACACGCTATAGTCATTGCACAATCACGGAGGACGCATTTTACTTCAAATATCTTGAAACAATTACTGAAAATACGTGTATGGCAAAACTGCAGTTGAATGGAACAAACCGTTTTTGGATATTACAGACTTCTCACCAGTCTGCAAGTCCAAATCACAGCGACGGAACACATGTCTTATAAGGGGGGTGGGGTGCGTATGCCAGTAGTTAAGCCTCAATTTGAGAATACGTATGAAAATGAACCAATAACATTGCAGCAGGGTGATTCATCAATCGTTTTTTGTTTACTTCAGCTGACTAAACACACGTGAAGATGTTGTAATTGACCCTAATGAAGTCTGAGGACAGTGATTAGCTGGAGTCAGCCATAGCCGGAGCCTGTTATCAGATCTGTCTACTGACTGGACCTTCTGGCCAATCAAGCAAGTGGCATTGTTTTCTGAATGTCTGCTAATTAGGCTGTGTAATATTATGTAATTGAAATGCTTAAGACGTCAGGCCTTTGAGGAATTCACACCCTAAGGTGACTTTTTGTTGATGTTTACCTTTGTAAATAGGGCACAAGGTCAACAAATAAATACAAATTTGAATGTAACGTAACAACTGGCTGTATTGAATTTTCTTATAAAACACATATTTGACTTTCTGGAAAACTTTATTAGGAGTTCATAGTGCCACCTGAGAACATTGTGCTGGATTACAAATTGTCCAACGGCGAAGTGCTGATTTTTATGGTGCCTTGCCAAGTTTGGTGGCACCTTTGAAATGTGCATAAAACACAAACACCTGGAGGGATTACAAAAAATAAAATTGCAGAGTGCTTGTAACATTGGTGCCTATAAAGTGTGTTGTTTTCAACATTTTCTCCAAAATTGCCATACCTATTTAAGTCCCTAGCAAGGGAAACACGCTATAGTCATTGCACAATCACGGAGGACGCATTTTACTTCAAATATCTTGAAACAATTACTGAAAATACGTGTATGGCAAAACTGCAGTTGAATGGAACAAACCGTTTTTGGATATTACAGACTTCTCACCAGTCTGCAAGTCCAAATCACAGCGACGGAACACATGTCTTATAAGGGGGGTGGGGTGCGTATGCCAGTAGTTAAGCCTCAATTTGAGAATACGTATGAAAATGAACCAATAACATTGCAGCAGGGTGATTCATCAATCGTTTTTTGTTTACTTCAGCTGACTAAACACACGTGAAGATGTTGTAATTGACCCTAATGAAGTCTGAGGACAGTGATTAGCTGGAGTCAGCCATAGCCGGAGCCTGTTATCAGATCTGTCTACTGACTGGACCTTCTGGCCAATCAAGCAAGTGGCATTGTTTTCTGAATGTCTGCTAATTAGGCTGTGTAATATTATGTAATTGAAATGCTTAAGACGTCAGGCCTTTGAGGAATTCACACCCTAAGGTGACTTTTTGTTGATGTTTACCTTTGTAAATAGGGCACAAGGTCAACAAATAAATACAAATTTGAATGTAACGTAACAACTGGCTGTATTGAATTTTCTTATAAAACACATATTTGACTTTCTGGAAAACTTTATTAGGAGTTCATAGTGCCACCTGAGAACATTGTGCTGGATTACAAATTGTCCAACGGCGAAGTGCTGATTTTTATGGTGCCTTGCCAAGTTTGGTGGCACCTTTGAAATGTGCATAAAACACAAACACCTGGAGGGATTACAAAAAATAAAATTGCAGAGTGCTTGTAACATTGGTGCCTATAAAGTGTGTTGTTTTCAACATTTTCTCCAAAATTGCCATACCTATTTAAGTCCCTAGCAAGGGAAACACGCTATAGTCATTGCACAATCACGGAGGACGCATTTTACTTCAAATATCTTGAAACAATTACTGAAAATACGTGTATGGCAAAACTGCAGTTGAATGGAACAAACCGTTTTTGGATATTACAGACTTCTCACCAGTCTGCAAGTCCAAATCACAGCGACGGAACACATGTCTTATAAGGGGGGTGGGGTGCGTATGCCAGTAGTTAAGCCTCAATTTGAGAATACGTATGAAAATGAACCAATAACATTGCAGCAGGGTGATTCATCAATCGTTTTTTGTTTACTTCAGCTGACTAAACACACGTGAAGATGTTGTAATTGACCCTAATGAAGTCTGAGGACAGTGATTAGCTGGAGTCAGCCATAGCCGGAGCCTGTTATCAGATCTGTCTACTGACTGGACCTTCTGGCCAATCAAGCAAGTGGCATTGTTTTCTGAATGTCTGCTAATTAGGCTGTGTAATATTATGTAATTGAAATGCTTAAGACGTCAGGCCTTTGAGGAATTCACACCCTAAGGTGACTTTTTGTTGATGTTTACCTTTGTAAATAGGGCACAAGGTCAACAAATAAATACAAATTTGAATGTAACGTAACAACTGGCTGTATTGAATTTTCTTATAAAACACATATTTGACTTTCTGGAAAACTTTATTAGGAGTTCATAGTGCCACCTGAGAACATTGTGCTGGATTACAAATTGTCCAACGGCGAAGTGCTGATTTTTATGGTGCCTTGCCAAGTTTGGTGGCACCTTTGAAATGTGCATAAAACACAAACACCTGGAGGGATTACAAAAAATAAAATTGCAGAGTGCTTGTAACATTGGTGCCTATAAAGTGTGTTGTTTTCAACATTTTCTCCAAAATTGCCATACCTATTTAAGTCCCTAGCAAGGGAAACACGCTATAGTCATTGCACAATCACGGAGGACGCATTTTACTTCAAATATCTTGAAACAATTACTGAAAATACGTGTATGGCAAAACTGCAGTTGAATGGAACAAACCGTTTTTGGATATTACAGACTTCTCACCAGTCTGCAAGTCCAAATCACAGCGACGGAACACATGTCTTATAAGGGGGGTGGGGTGCGTATGCCAGTAGTTAAGCCTCAATTTGAGAATACGTATGAAAATGAACCAATAACATTGCAGCAGGGTGATTCATCAATCGTTTTTTGTTTACTTCAGCTGACTAAACACACGTGAAGATGTTGTAATTGACCCTAATGAAGTCTGAGGACAGTGATTAGCTGGAGTCAGCCATAGCCGGAGCCTGTTATCAGATCTGTCTACTGACTGGACCTTCTGGCCAATCAAGCAAGTGGCATTGTTTTCTGAATGTCTGCTAATTAGGCTGTGTAATATTATGTAATTGAAATGCTTAAGACGTCAGGCCTTTGAGGAATTCACACCCTAAGGTGACTTTTTGTTGATGTTTACCTTTGTAAATAGGGCACAAGGTCAACAAATAAATACAAATTTGAATGTAACGTAACAACTGGCTGTATTGAATTTTCTTATAAAACACATATTTGACTTTCTGGAAAACTTTATTAGGAGTTCATAGTGCCACCTGAGAACATTGTGCTGGATTACAAATTGTCCAACGGCGAAGTGCTGATTTTTATGGTGCCTTGCCAAGTTTGGTGGCACCTTTGAAATGTGCATAAAACACAAACACCTGGAGGGATTACAAAAAATAAAATTGCAGAGTGCTTGTAACATTGGTGCCTATAAAGTGTGTTGTTTTCAACATTTTCTCCAAAATTGCCATACCTATTTAAGTCCCTAACAAGGGAAACACGCTATAGTCATTGCACAATCACGGAGGACGCATTTTACTTCAAATATCTTGAAACAATTACTGAAAATACGTGTATGGCAAAACTGCAGTTGAATGGAACAAACCGTTTTTGGATATTACAGACTTCTCACCAGTCTGCAAGTCCAAATCACAGCGACGGAACACATGTCTTATAAGGGGGGTGGGGTGCGTATGCCAGTAGTTAAGCCTCAATTTGAGAATACGTATGAAAATGAACCAATAACATTGCAGCAGGGTGATTCATCAATCGTTTTTTGTTTACTTCAGCTGACTAAACACACGTGAAGATGTTGTAATTGACCCTAATGAAGTCTGAGGACAGTGATTAGCTGGAGTCAGCCATAGCCGGAGCCTGTTATCAGATCTGTCTACTGACTGGACCTTCTGGCCAATCAAGCAAGTGGCATTGTTTTCTGAATGTCTGCTAATTAGGCTGTGTAATATTATGTAATTGAAATGCTTAAGACGTCAGGCCTTTGAGGAATTCACACCCTAAGGTGACTTTTTGTTGATGTTTACCTTTGTAAATAGGGCACAAGGTCAACAAATAAATACAAATTTGAATGTAACGTAACAACTGGCTGTATTGAATTTTCTTATAAAACACATATTTGACTTTCTGGAAAACTTTATTAGGAGTTCATAGTGCCACCTGAGAACATTGTGCTGGATTACAAATTGTCCAACGGCGAAGTGCTGATTTTTATGGTGCCTTGCCAAGTTTGGTGGCACCTTTGAAATGTGCATAAAACACAAACACCTGGAGGGATTACAAAAAATAAAATTGCAGAGTGCTTGTAACATTGGTGCCTATAAAGTGTGTTGTTTTCAACATTTTCTCCAAAATTGCCATACCTATTTAAGTCCCTAGCAAGGGAAACACGCTATAGTCATTGCACAATCACGGAGGACGCATTTTACTTCAAATATCTTGAAACAATTACTGAAAATACGTGTATGGCAAAACTGCAGTTGAATGGAACAAACCGTTTTTGGATATTACAGACTTCTCACCAGTCTGCAAGTCCAAATCACAGCGACGGAACACATGTCTTATAAGGGGGGTGGGGTGCGTATGCCAGTAGTTAAGCCTCAATTTGAGAATACGTATGAAAATGAACCAATAACATTGCAGCAGGGTGATTCATCAATCGTTTTTTGTTTACTTCAGCTGACTAAACACACGTGAAGATGTTGTAATTGACCCTAATGAAGTCTGAGGACAGTGATTAGCTGGAGTCAGCCATAGCCGGAGCCTGTTATCAGATCTGTCTACTGACTGGACCTTCTGGCCAATCAAGCAAGTGGCATTGTTTTCTGAATGTCTGCTAATTAGGCTGTGTAATATTATGTAATTGAAATGCTTAAGACGTCAGGCCTTTGAGGAATTCACACCCTAAGGTGACTTTTTGTTGATGTTTACCTTTGTAAATAGGGCACAAGGTCAACAAATAAATACAAATTTGAATGTAACGTAACAACTGGCTGTATTGAATTTTCTTATAAAACACATATTTGACTTTCTGGAAAACTTTATTAGGAGTTCATAGTGCCACCTGAGAACATTGTGCTGGATTACAAATTGTCCAACGGCGAAGTGCTGATTTTTATGGTGCCTTGCCAAGTTTGGTGGCACCTTTGAAATGTGCATAAAACACAAACACCTGGAGGGATTACAAAAAATAAAATTGCAGAGTGCTTGTAACATTGGTGCCTATAAAGTGTGTTGTTTTCAACATTTTCTCCAAAATTGCCATACCTATTTGGGGTCAGCACACTGTTGGACTTCCTGCTTGATTACAGACGAAACAAAGTGCAGTATATTTTTGAGAAATGACTTTTTATAATATTCACTTGCTCTGACATAAGTGCACTTGAGTAGTCAGATTTCTAGATGTGATTGTTGAAGCTGTTGACAGTAAAATGGTGTCTTTTTAGCTGATTTTACTAAGCGGAAGGGTATCTGGCAGCAATTTGGCTAGTTGACACTTTAGCTGGATTACTGCCTGCATCCAGTTGTAAATATTGACGGGTGTCATACATACAGGCATTTTGCAAGAGCTAGAGATATGAGATTTTGACTAAACTCGACCAGCATGTCAATGAGATGATAATAACAGCAGGTGAGAAGTTTAAGAAACTTTATAGGTCACGTTTTCTTATAATCACACAAAACATTAACATGGTCGCCAATGGGAAACCTGACAGTGTGCTGACCCCAATTAAAGTCCCTAGCAAGGGAAACACGCTATAGTCATTGCACAATCACGGAGGACGCATTTTACTTCAAATATCTTGAAACAATTACTGAAAATACGTGTATGGCAAAACTGCAGTTGAATGGAACAAACCGTTTTTGGATATTACAGACTTCTCACCAGTCTGCAAGTCCAAATCACAGCGACGGAACACATGTCTTATAAGGGGGGTGGGGTGCGTATGCCAGTAGTTAAGCCTCAATTTGAGAATACGTATGAAAATGAACCAATAACATTGCAGCAGGGTGATTCATCAATCGTTTTTTGTTTACTTCAGCTGACTAAACACACGTGAAGATGTTGTAATTGACCCTAATGAAGTCTGAGGACAGTGATTAGCTGGAGTCAGCCATAGCCGGAGCCTGTTATCAGATCTGTCTACTGACTGGACCTTCTGGCCAATCAAGCAAGTGGCATTGTTTTCTGAATGTCTGCTAATTAGGCTGTGTAATATTATGTAATTGAAATGCTTAAGACGTCAGGCCTTTGAGGAATTCACACCCTAAGGTGACTTTTTGTTGATGTTTACCTTTGTAAATAGGGCACAAGGTCAACAAATAAATACAAATTTGAATGTAACGTAACAACTGGCTGTATTGAATTTTCTTATAAAACACATATTTGACTTTCTGGAAAACTTTATTAGGAGTTCATAGTGCCACCTGAGAACATTGTGCTGGATTACAAATTGTCCAACGGCGAAGTGCTGATTTTTATGGTGCCTTGCCAAGTTTGGTGGCACCTTTGAAATGTGCATAAAACACAAACACCTGGAGGGATTACAAAAAATAAAATTGCAGAGTGCTTGTAACATTGGTGCCTATAAAGTGTGTTGTTTTCAACATTTTCTCCAAAATTGCCATACCAATTAAAGTCCCTAGCAAGGGAAACACGCTATAGTCATTGCACAATCACGGAGGACGCATTTTACTTCAAATATCTTGAAACAATTACTGAAAATACGTGTATGGCAAAACTGCAGTTGAATGGAACAAACCGTTTTTGGATATTACAGACTTCTCACCAGTCTGCAAGTCCAAATCACAGCGACGGAACACATGTCTTATAAGGGGGGTGGGGTGCGTATGCCAGTAGTTAAGCCTCAATTTGAGAATACGTATGAAAATGAACCAATAACATTGCAGCAGGGTGATTCATCAATCGTTTTTTGTTTACTTCAGCTGACTAAACACACGTGAAGATGTTGTAATTGACCCTAATGAAGTCTGAGGACAGTGATTAGCTGGAGTCAGCCATAGCCGGAGCCTGTTATCAGATCTGTCTACTGACTGGACCTTCTGGCCAATCAAGCAAGTGGCATTGTTTTCTGAATGTCTGCTAATTAGGCTGTGTAATATTATGTAATTGAAATGCTTAAGACGTCAGGCCTTTGAGGAATTCACACCCTAAGGTGACTTTTTGTTGATGTTTACCTTTGTAAATAGGGCACAAGGTCAACAAATAAATACAAATTTGAATGTAACGTAACAACTGGCTGTATTGAATTTTCTTATAAAACACATATTTGACTTTCTGGAAAACTTTATTAGGAGTTCATAGTGCCACCTGAGAACATTGTGCTGGATTACAAATTGTCCAACGGCGAAGTGCTGATTTTTATGGTGCCTTGCCAAGTTTGGTGGCACCTTTGAAATGTGCATAAAACACAAACACCTGGAGGGATTACAAAAAATAAAATTGCAGAGTGCTTGTAACATTGGTGCCTATAAAGTGTGTTGTTTTCAACATTTTCTCCAAAATTGCCATACCTATTTGGGGTCAGCACACTGTTGGACTTCCTGCTTGATTACAGACGAAACAAAGTGCAGTATATTTTTGAGAAATGACTTTTTATAATATTCACTTGCTCTGACATAAGTGCACTTGAGTAGTCAGATTTCTAGATGTGATTGTTGAAGCTGTTGACAGTAAAATGGTGTCTTTTTAGCTGATTTTACTAAGCGGAAGGGTATCTGGCAGCAATTTGGCTAGTTGACACTTTAGCTGGATTACTGCCTGCATCCAGTTGTAAATATTGACGGGTGTCATACATACAGGCATTTTGCAAGAGCTAGAGATATGAGATTTTGACTAAACTCGACCAGCATGTCAATGAGATGATAATAACAGCAGGTGAGAAGTTTAAGAAACTTTATAGGTCACGTTTTCTTATAATCACACAAAACATTAACATGGTCGCCAATGGGAAACCTGACAGTGTGCTGACCCCAATTAAAGTCCCTAGCAAGGGAAACACGCTATAGTCATTGCACAATCACGGAGGACGCATTTTACTTCAAATATCTTGAAACAATTACTGAAAATACGTGTATGGCAAAACTGCAGTTGAATGGAACAAACCGTTTTTGGATATTACAGACTTCTCACCAGTCTGCAAGTCCAAATCACAGCGACGGAACACATGTCTTATAAGGGGGGTGGGGTGCGTATGCCAGTAGTTAAGCCTCAATTTGAGAATACGTATGAAAATGAACCAATAACATTGCAGCAGGGTGATTCATCAATCGTTTTTTGTTTACTTCAGCTGACTAAACACACGTGAAGATGTTGTAATTGACCCTAATGAAGTCTGAGGACAGTGATTAGCTGGAGTCAGCCATAGCCGGAGCCTGTTATCAGATCTGTCTACTGACTGGACCTTCTGGCCAATCAAGCAAGTGGCATTGTTTTCTGAATGTCTGCTAATTAGGCTGTGTAATATTATGTAATTGAAATGCTTAAGACGTCAGGCCTTTGAGGAATTCACACCCTAAGGTGACTTTTTGTTGATGTTTACCTTTGTAAATAGGGCACAAGGTCAACAAATAAATACAAATTTGAATGTAACGTAACAACTGGCTGTATTGAATTTTCTTATAAAACACATATTTGACTTTCTGGAAAACTTTATTAGGAGTTCATAGTGCCACCTGAGAACATTGTGCTGGATTACAAATTGTCCAACGGCGAAGTGCTGATTTTTATGGTGCCTTGCCAAGTTTGGTGGCACCTTTGAAATGTGCATAAAACACAAACACCTGGAGGGATTACAAAAAATAAAATTGCAGAGTGCTTGTAACATTGGTGCCTATAAAGTGTGTTGTTTTCAACATTTTCTCCAAAATTGCCATACCAATTAAAGTCCCTAGCAAGGGAAACACGCTATAGTCATTGCACAATCACGGAGGACGCATTTTACTTCAAATATCTTGAAACAATTACTGAAAATACGTGTATGGCAAAACTGCAGTTGAATGGAACAAACCGTTTTTGGATATTACAGACTTCTCACCAGTCTGCAAGTCCAAATCACAGCGACGGAACACATGTCTTATAAGGGGGGTGGGGTGCGTATGCCAGTAGTTAAGCCTCAATTTGAGAATACGTATGAAAATGAACCAATAACATTGCAGCAGGGTGATTCATCAATCGTTTTTTGTTTACTTCAGCTGACTAAACACACGTGAAGATGTTGTAATTGACCCTAATGAAGTCTGAGGACAGTGATTAGCTGGAGTCAGCCATAGCCGGAGCCTGTTATCAGATCTGTCTACTGACTGGACCTTCTGGCCAATCAAGCAAGTGGCATTGTTTTCTGAATGTCTGCTAATTAGGCTGTGTAATATTATGTAATTGAAATGCTTAAGACGTCAGGCCTTTGAGGAATTCACACCCTAAGGTGACTTTTTGTTGATGTTTACCTTTGTAAATAGGGCACAAGGTCAACAAATAAATACAAATTTGAATGTAACGTAACAACTGGCTGTATTGAATTTTCTTATAAAACACATATTTGACTTTCTGGAAAACTTTATTAGGAGTTCATAGTGCCACCTGAGAACATTGTGCTGGATTACAAATTGTCCAACGGCGAAGTGCTGATTTTTATGGTGCCTTGCCAAGTTTGGTGGCACCTTTGAAATGTGCATAAAACACAAACACCTGGAGGGATTACAAAAAATAAAATTGCAGAGTGCTTGTAACATTGGTGCCTATAAAGTGTGTTGTTTTCAACATTTTCTCCAAAATTGCCATACCTATTTAAGTCCCTAGCAAGGGAAACACGCTATAGTCATTGCACAATCACGGAGGACGCATTTTACTTCAAATATCTTGAAACAATTACTGAAAATACGTGTATGGCAAAACTGCAGTTGAATGGAACAAACCGTTTTTGGATATTACAGACTTCTCACCAGTCTGCAAGTCCAAATCACAGCGACGGAACACATGTCTTATAAGGGGGGTGGGGTGCGTATGCCAGTAGTTAAGCCTCAATTTGAGAATACGTATGAAAATGAACCAATAACATTGCAGCAGGGTGATTCATCAATCGTTTTTTGTTTACTTCAGCTGACTAAACACACGTGAAGATGTTGTAATTGACCCTAATGAAGTCTGAGGACAGTGATTAGCTGGAGTCAGCCATAGCCGGAGCCTGTTATCAGATCTGTCTACTGACTGGACCTTCTGGCCAATCAAGCAAGTGGCATTGTTTTCTGAATGTCTGCTAATTAGGCTGTGTAATATTATGTAATTGAAATGCTTAAGACGTCAGGCCTTTGAGGAATTCACACCCTAAGGTGACTTTTTGTTGATGTTTACCTTTGTAAATAGGGCACAAGGTCAACAAATAAATACAAATTTGAATGTAACGTAACAACTGGCTGTATTGAATTTTCTTATAAAACACATATTTGACTTTCTGGAAAACTTTATTAGGAGTTCATAGTGCCACCTGAGAACATTGTGCTGGATTACAAATTGTCCAACGGCGAAGTGCTGATTTTTATGCTGCCTTGCCAAGTTTGGTGGCACCTTTGAAATGTGCATAAAACACAAACACCTGGAGGGATTACAAAAAATAAAATTGCAGAGTGCTTGTAACATTGGTGCCTATAAAGTGTGTTGTTTTCAACATTTTCTCCAAAATTGCCATACCTAATTAAAGTCCCTAGCAAGGGAAACACGCTATAGTCATTGCACAATCACGGAGGACGCATTTTACTTCAAATATCTTGAAACAATTGCTGAAAATACGTGTATGGCAAAACTGCAGTTGAATGGAACAAACCGTTTTTGGATATTACAGACTTCTCACCAGTCTGCAAGTCCAAATCACAGCGACGGAACACATGTCTTATAAGGGGGGTGGGGTGCGTATGCCAGTAGTTAAGCCTCAATTTGAGAATACGTATGAAAATGAACCAATAACATTGCAGCAGGGTGATTCATCAATCGTTTTTTTTTTACTTCAGCTGACTAAACACACGTGAAGATGTTGTAATTGACCCTAATGAAGTCTGAGGACAGTGATTAGCTGGAGTCAGCCATAGCCGGAGCCTGTTATCAGATCTGTCTACTGACTGGACCTTCTGGCCAATCAAGCAAGTGGCATTGTTTTCTGAATGTCTGCTAATTAGGCTGTGTAATATAATGTAATTGAAATGCTTAAGACGTCAGGCCTTTGAGGAATTCACACCCTAAGGTGACTTTTTGTTGATGTTTACCTTTGTAAATAGGGCACAAGGTCAACAAATAAATACAAATTTGAATGTAACGTAACAACTGGCTGTATTGAATTTTCTTATAAAACACATATTTGACTTTCTGGAAAACTTTATTAGGAGTTCATAGTGCCACCTGAGAACATTGTGCTGGATTACAAATTGTCCAACGGCGAAGTGCTGATTTTTATGGTGCCTTGCCAAGTTTGGTGGCACCTTTGAAATGTGCATAAAACACAAACACCTGGAGGGATTACAAAAAATAAAATTGCAGAGTGCTTGTAACATTGGTGCCTATAAAGTGTGTTGTTTTCAACATTTTCTCCAAAATTGCCATACCTAATTAAAGTCCCTAGCAAGGGAAACACACTATAGTCATTGCACAATCACGGAGGTCGCATTTTACTTCAAATATCTTGAAACAATTACTGAAAATACGTGTATGGCAAAACTGCAGTTGAATGGAACAAACCGTTTTTGGATATTACAGACTTCTCACCAGTCTGCAAGTCCAAATCACAGCGACGGAACACATGTCTTATAAGGGGGGTGGGGTGCGTATGCCAGTAGTTAAGCCTCAATTTGAGAATACGTATGAAAATGAACCAATAACATTGCAGCAGGGTGATTCATCAATCGTTTTTTGTTTACTTCAGCTGACTAAACACACGTGAAGATGTTGTAATTGACCCTAATGAAGTCTGAGGACAGTGATTAGCTGGAGTCAGCCATAGCCGGAGCCTGTTATCAGATCTGTCTACTGACTGGACCTTCTGGCCAATCAAGCAAGTGGCATTGTTTTCTGAATGTCTGCTAATTAGGCTGTGTAATATTATGTAATTGAAATGCTTAAGACGTCAGGCCTTTGAGGAATTCACACCCTAAGGTGACTTTTTGTTGATGTTTACCTTTGTAAATAGGGCACAAGGTCAACAAATAAATACAAATTTGAATGTAACGTAACAACTGGCTGTATTGAATTTTCTTATAAAACACATATTTGACTTTCTGGAAAACTTTATTAGGAGTTCATAGTGCCACCTGAGAACATTGTGCTGGATTACAAATTGTCCAACGGCGAAGTGCTGATTTTTATGGTGCCTTGCCAAGTTTGGTGGCACCTTTGAAATGTGCATAAAACACAAACACCTGGAGGGATTACAAAAAATAAAATTGCAGAGTGCTTGTAACATTGGTGCCTATAAAGTGTGTTGTTTTCAACATTTTCTCCAAAATTGCCATACCTAATTAAAATCCCTAGCAAGGGAAACACGCTATAGTCATTGCACAATCACGGAGGACGCATTTTACTTCAAATATCTTGAAACAATTGCTGAAAATACGTGTATGGCAAAACTGCAGTTGAATGGAACAAACCGTTTTTGGATATTACAGACTTCTCACCAGTCTGCAAGTCCAAATCACAGCGACGGAACACATGTCTTATAAGGGGGGTGGGGTGCGTATGCCAGTAGTTAAGCCTCAATTTGAGAATACGTATGAAAATGAACCAATAACATTGCAGCAGGGTGATTCATCAATCGTTTTTTTTTATACTTCAGCTGACTAAACACACGTGAAGATGTTGTAATTGACCCTAATGAAGTCTGAGGACAGTGATTAGCTGGAGTCAGCCATAGCCGGAGCCTGTTATCAGATCTGTCTACTGACTGGACCTTCTGGCCAATCAAGCAAGTGGCATTGTTTTCTGAATGTCTGCTAATTAGGCTGTGTAATATTATGTAATTGAAATGCTTAAGACGTCAGGCCTTTGAGGAATTCACACCCTAAGGTGACTTTTTGTTGATGTTTACCTTTGTAAATAGGGCACAAGGTCAACAAATAAATACAAATTTGAATGTAACGTAACAACTGGCTGTATTGAATTTTCTTATAAAACACATATTTGACTTTCTGGAAAACTTTATTAGGAGTTCATAGTGCCACCTGAGAACATTGTGCTGGATTACAAATTGTCCAACGGCGAAGTGCTGATTTTTATGGTGCCTTGCCAAGTTTGGTGGCACCTTTGAAATGTGCATAAAACACAAACACCTGGAGGGATTACAAAAAATAAAATTGCAGAGTGCTTGTAACATTGGTGCCTATAAAGTGTGTTGTTTTCAACATTTTCTCCAAAATTGCCATACCTAATTAAAGTCCCTAGCAAGGGAAACACGCTATAGTCATTGCACAATCACGGAGGACGCATTTTACTTCAAATATCTTGAAACAATTACTGAAAATACGTGTATGGCAAAACTGCAGTTGAATGGAACAAACCGTTTTTGGATATTACAGACTTCTCACCAGTCTGCAAGTCCAAATCACAGCGACGGAACACATGTCTTATAAGGGGGGTGGGGTGCGTATGCCAGTAGTTAAGCCTCAATTTGAGAATACGTATGAAAATGAACCAATAACATTGCAGCAGGGTGATTCATCAATCGTTTTTTGTTTACTTCAGCTGACTAAACACACGTGAAGATGTTGTAATTGACCCTAATGAAGTCTGAGGACAGTGATTAGCTGGAGTCAGCCATAGCCGGAGCCTGTTATCAGATCTGTCTACTGACTGGACCTTCTGGCCAATCAAGCAAGTGGCATTGTTTTCTGAATGTCTGCTAATTAGGCTGTGTAATATTATGTAATTGAAATGCTTAAGACGTCAGGCCTTTGAGGAATTCACACCCTAAGGTGACTTTTTGTTGATGTTTACCTTTGTAAATAGGGCACAAGGTCAACAAATAAATACAAATTTGAATGTAACGTAACAACTGGCTGTATTGAATTTTCTTATAAAACACATATTTGACTTTCTGGAAAACTTTATTAGGAGTTCATAGTGCCACCTGAGAACATTGTGCTGGATTACAAATTGTCCAACGGCGAAGTGCTGATTTTTATGGTGCCTTGCCAAGTTTGGTGGCACCTTTGAAATGTGCATAAAACACAAACACCTGGAGGGATTACAAAAAATAAAATTGCAGAGTGCTTGTAACATTGGTGCCTATAAAGTGTGTTGTTTTCAACATTTTCTCCAAAATTGCCATACCTATTTATTAAAGTCCCTAGCAAGGGAAACACGCTATAGTCATTGCACAATCACGGAGGACGCATTTTACTTCAAATATCTTGAAACAATTACTGAAAATACGTGTATGGCAAAACTGCAGTTGAATGGAACAAACCGTTTTTGGATATTACAGACTTCTCACCAGTCTGCAAGTCCAAATCACAGCGACGGAACACATGTCTTATAAGGGGGGTGGGGTGCGTATGCCAGTAGTTAAGCCTCAATTTGAGAATACGTATGAAAATGAACCAATAACATTGCAGCAGGGTGATTCATCAATCGTTTTTTGTTTACTTCAGCTGACTGAACACACGTGAAGATGTTGTAATTGACCCTAATGAAGTCTGAGGACAGTGATTAGCTGGAGTCAGCCATAGCCGGAGCCTGTTATCAGATCTGTCTACTGACTGGACCTTCTGGCCAATCAAGCAAGTGGCATTGTTTTCTGAATGTCTGCTAATTAGGCTGTGTAATATTATGTAATTGAAATGCTTAAGACGTCAGGCCTTTGAGGAATTCACACCCTAAGGTGACTTTTTGTTGATGTTTACCTTTGTAAATAGGGCACAAGGTCAACAAATAAATACAAATTTGAATGTAACGTAACAACTGGCTGTATTGAATTTTCTTATAAAACACATATTTGACTTTCTGGAAAACTTTATTAGGAGTTCATAGTGCCACCTGAGAACATTGTGCTGGATTACAAATTGTCCAACGGCGAAGTGCTGATTTTTATGGTGCCTTGCCAAGTTTGGTGGCACCTTTGAAATGTGCATAAAACACAAACACCTGGAGGGATTACAAAAAATAAAATTGCAGAGTGCTTGTAACATTGGTGCCTATAAAGTGTGTTGTTTTCAACATTTTCTCCAAAATTGCCATACCTATTTATTAAAGTCCCTAGCAAGGGAAACACGCTATAGTCATTGCACAATCACGGAGGACGCATTTTACTTCAAATATCTTGAAACAATTACTGAAAATACGTGTATGGCAAAACTGCAGTTGAATGGAACAAACCGTTTTTGGATATTACAGACTTCTCACCAGTCTGCAAGTCCAAATCACAGCGACGGAACACATGTCTTATAAGGGGGGTGGGGTGCGTATGCCAGTAGTTAAGCCTCAATTTGAGAATACGTATGAAAATGAACCAATAACATTGCAGCAGGGTGATTCATCAATCGTTTTTTGTTTACTTCAGCTGACTAAACACACGTGAAGATGTTGTAATTGACCCTAATGAAGTCTGAGGACAGTGATTAGCTGGAGTCAGCCATAGCCGGAGCCTGTTATCAGATCTGTCTACTGACTGGACCTTCTGGCCAATCAAGCAAGTGGCATTGTTTTCTGAATGTCTGCTAATTAGGCTGTGTAATATTATGTAATTGAAATGCTTAAGACGTCAGGCCTTTGAGGAATTCACACCCTAAGGTGACTTTTTGTTGATGTTTACCTTTGTAAATAGGGCACAAGGTCAACAAATAAATACAAATTTGAATGTAACGTAACAACTGGCTGTATTGAATTTTCTTATAAAACACATATTTGACTTTCTGGAAAACTTTATTAGGAGTTCATAGTGCCACCTGAGAACATTGTGCTGGATTACAAATTGTCCAACGGCGAAGTGCTGATTTTTATGGTGCCTTGCCAAGTTTGGTGGCACCTTTGAAATGTGCATAAAACACAAACACCTGGAGGGATTACAAAAAATAAAATTGCAGAGTGCTTGTAACATTGGTGCCTATAAAGTGTGTTGTTTTCAACATTTTCTCCAAAATTGCCATACCTATTTAAGTCCCTAGCAAGGGAAACACGCTATAGTCATTGCACAATCACGGAGGACGCATTTTACTTCAAATATCTTGAAACAATTACTGAAAATACGTGTATGGCAAAACTGCAGTTGAATGGAACAAACCGTTTTTGGATATTACAGACTTCTCACCAGTCTGCAAGTCCAAATCACAGCGACGGAACACATGTCTTATAAGGGGGGTGGGGTGCGTATGCCAGTAGTTAAGCCTCAATTTGAGAATACGTATGAAAATGAACCAATAACATTGCAGCAGGGTGATTCATCAATCGTTTTTTTTTTACTTCAGCTGACTAAACACACGTGAAGATGTTGTAATTGACCCTAATGAAGTCTGAGGACAGTGATTAGCTGGAGTCAGCCATAGCCGGAGCCTCTTATCAGATCTGTCTACTGACTGGACCTTCTGGCCAATCAAGCAAGTGGCATTGTTTTCTGAATGTCTGCTAATTAGGCTGTGTAATATTATGTAATTGAAATGCTTAAGACGTCAGGCCTTTGAGGAATTCACACCCTAAGGTGACTTTTTGTTGATGTTTACCTTTGTAAATAGGGCACAAGGTCAACAAATAAATACAAATTTGAATGTAACGTAACAACTGGCTGTATTGAATTTTCTTATAAAACACATATTTGACTTTCTGGAAAACTTTATTAGGAGTTCATAGTGCCACCTGAGAACATTGTGCTGGATTACAAATTGTCCAACGGCGAAGTGCTGATTTTTATGCTGCCTTGCCAAGTTTGGTGGCACCTTTGAAATGTGCATAAAACACAAACACCTGGAGGGATTACAAAAAATAAAATTGCAGAGTGCTTGTAACATTGGTGCCTATAAAGTGTGTTGTTTTCAACATTTTCTCCAAAATTGCCATACCTAATTAAAGTCCCTAGCAAGGGAAACACGCTATAGTCATTGCACAATCACGGAGGACGCATTTTACTTCAAATATCTTGAAACAATTGCTGAAAATACGTGTATGGCAAAACTGCAGTTGAATGGAACAAACCGTTTTTGGATATTACAGACTTCTCACCAGTCTGCAAGTCCAAATCACAGCGACGGAACACATGTCTTATAAGGGGGGTGGGGTGCGTATGCCAGTAGTTAAGCCTCAATTTGAGAATACGTATGAAAATGAACCAATAACATTGCAGCAGGGTGATTCATCAATCGTTTTTTGTTTACTTCAGCTGACTAAACACACGTGAAGATGTTGTAATTGACCCTAATGAAGTCTGAGGACAGTGATTAGCTGGAGTCAGCCATAGCCGGAGCCTGTTATCAGATCTGTCTACTGACTGGACATTCTGGCCAATCAAGCAAGTGGCATTGTTTTCTGAATGTCTGCTAATTAGGCTGTGTAATATAATGTAATTGAAATGCTTAAGACGTCAGGCCTTTGAGGAATTCACACCCTAAGGTGACTTTTTGTTGATGTTTACCTTTGTAAATAGGGCACAAGGTCAACAAATAAATACAAATTTGAATGTAACGTAACAACTGGCTGTATTGAATTTTCTTATAAAACACATATTTGACTTTCTGGAAAACTTTATTAGGAGTTCATAGTGCCACCTGAGAACATTGTGCTGGATTACAAATTGTCCAACGGCGAAGTGCTGATTTTTATGGTGCCTTGCCAAGTTTGGTGGCACCTTTGAAATGTGCATAAAACACAAACACCTGGAGGGATTACAAAAAATAAAATTGCAGAGTGCTTGTAACATTGGTGCCTATAAAGTGTGTTGTTTTCAAAATTTTCTCCAAAATTGCCATACCTAATTAAAGTCCCTAGCAAGGGAAACACACTATAGTCATTGCACAATCACGGAGGTCGCATTTTACTTCAAATATCTTGAAACAATTACTGAAAATACGTGTATGGCAAAACTGCAGTTGAATGGAACAAACCGTTTTTGGATATTACAGACTTCTCACCAGTCTGCAAGTCCAAATCACAGCGACGGAACACATGTCTTATAAGGGGGGTGGGGTGCGTATGCCAGTAGTTAAGCCTCAATTTGAGAATACGTATGAAAATGAACCAATAACATTGCAGCAGGGTGATTCATCAATCGTTTTTTGTTTACTTCAGCTGACTAAACACACGTGAAGATGTTGTAATTGACCCTAATGAAGTCTGAGGACAGTGATTAGCTGGAGTCAGCCATAGCCGGAGCCTGTTATCAGATCTGTCTACTGACTGGACCTTCTGGCCAATCAAGCAAGTGGCATTGTTTTCTGAATGTCTGCTAATTAGGCTGTGTAATATTATGTAATTGAAATGCTTAAGACGTCAGGCCTTTGAGGAATTCACACCCTAAGGTGACTTTTTGTTGATGTTTACCTTTGTAAATAGGGCACAAGGTCAACAAATAAATACAAATTTGAATGTAACGTAACAACTGGCTGTATTGAATTTTCTTATAAAACACATATTTGACTTTCTGGAAAACTTTATTAGGAGTTCATAGTGCCACCTGAGAACATTGTGCTGGATTACAAATTGTCCAACGGCGAAGTGCTGATTTTTATGGTGCCTTGCCAAGTTTGGTGGCACCTTTGAAATGTGCATAAAACACAAACACCTGGAGGGATTACAAAAAATAAAATTGCAGAGTGCTTGTAACATTGGTGCCTATAAAGTGTGTTGTTTTCAACATTTTCTCCAAAATTGCCATACCTAATTAAAGTCCCTAGCAAGGGAAACACGCTATAGTCATTGCACAATCACGGAGGACGCATTTTACTTCAAATATCTTGAAACAATTGCTGAAAATACGTGTATGGCAAAACTGCAGTTGAATGGAACAAACCGTTTTTGGATATTACAGACTTCTCACCAGTCTGCAAGTCCAAATCACAGCGACGGAACACATGTCTTATAAGGGGGGTGGGGTGCGTATGCCAGTAGTTAAGCCTCAATTTGAGAATACGTATGAAAATGAACCAATAACATTGCAGCAGGGTGATTCATCAATCGTTTTTTTTTTTACTTCAGCTGACTAAACACACGTGAAGATGTTGTAATTGACCCTAATGAAGTCTGAGGACAGTGATTAGCTGGAGTCAGCCATAGCCGGAGCCTGTTATCAGATCTGTCTACTGACTGGACCTTCTGGCCAATCAAGCAAGTGGCATTGTTTTCTGAATGTCTGCTAATTAGGCTGTGTAATATTATGTAATTGAAATGCTTAAGACGTCAGGCCTTTGAGGAATTCACACCCTAAGGTGACTTTTTGTTGATGTTTACCTTTGTAAATAGGGCACAAGGTCAACAAATAAATACAAATTTGAATGTAACGTAACAACTGGCTGTATTGAATTTTCTTATAAAACACATATTTGACTTTCTGGAAAACTTTATTAGGAGTTCATAGTGCCACCTGAGAACATTGTGCTGGATTACAAATTGTCCAACGGCGAAGTGCTGATTTTTATGGTGCCTTGCCAAGTTTGGTGGCACCTTTGAAATGTGCATAAAACACAAACACCTGGAGGGATTACAAAAAATAAAATTGCAGAGTGCTTGTAACATTGGTGCCTATAAAGTGTGTTGTTTTCAACATTTTCTCCAAAATTGCCATACCTAATTAAAGTCCCTAGCAAGGGAAACACGCTATAGTCATTGCACAATCACGGAGGACGCATTTTACTTCAAATATCTTGAAACAATTACTGAAAATACGTGTATGGCAAAACTGCAGTTGAATGGAACAAACCGTTTTTGGATATTACAGACTTCTCACCAGTCTGCAAGTCCAAATCACAGCGACGGAACACATGTCTTATAAGGGGGGTGGGGTGCGTATGCCAGTAGTTAAGCCTCAATTTGAGAATACGTATGAAAATGAACCAATAACATTGCAGCAGGGTGATTCATCAATCGTTTTTTGTTTACTTCAGCTGACTAAACACACGTGAAGATGTTGTAATTGACCCTAATGAAGTCTGAGGACAGTGATTAGCTGGAGTCAGCCATAGCCGGAGCCTGTTATCAGATCTGTCTACTGACTGGACCTTCTGGCCAATCAAGCAAGTGGCATTGTTTTCTGAATGTCTGCTAATTAGGCTGTGTAATATTATGTAATTGAAATGCTTAAGACGTCAGGCCTTTGAGGAATTCACACCCTAAGGTGACTTTTTGTTGATGTTTACCTTTGTAAATAGGGCACAAGGTCAACAAATAAATACAAATTTGAATGTAACGTAACAACTGGCTGTATTGAATTTTCTTATAAAACACATATTTGACTTTCTGGAAAACTTTATTAGGAGTTCATAGTGCCACCTGAGAACATTGTGCTGGATTACAAATTGTCCAACGGCGAAGTGCTGATTTTTATGGTGCCTTGCCAAGTTTGGTGGCACCTTTGAAATGTGCATAAAACACAAACACCTGGAGGGATTACAAAAAATAAAATTGCAGAGTGCTTGTAACATTGGTGCCTATAAAGTGTGTTGTTTTCAACATTTTCTCCAAAATTGCCATACCTATTTAAAGTCCCTAGCAAGGGAAACACGCTATATTCATTGCACAATCACGGAGGACGCATTTTACTTCAAATATCTTGAAACAATTACTGAAAATACGTGTATGGCAAAACTGCAGTTGAATGGAACAAACCGTTTTTGGATATTACAGACTTCTCACCAGTCTGCAAGTCCAAATCACAGCGACGGAACACATGTCTTATAAGGGGGGTGGGGTGCGTATGCCAGTAGTTAAGCCTCAATTTGAGAATACGTATGAAAATGAACCAATAACATTGCAGCAGGGTGATTCATCAATCGTTTTTTGTTTACTTCAGCTGACTAAACACACGTGAAGATGTTGTAATTGACCCTAATGAAGTCTGAGGACAGTGATTAGCTGGAGTCAGCCATAGCCGGAGCCTGTTATCAGATCTGTCTACTGACTGGACCTTCTAGCCAATCAAGCAAGTGGCATTGTTTTCTGAATGTCTGCTAATTAGGCTGTGTAATATTATGTAATTGAAATGCTTAAGACGTCAGGCCTTTGAGGAATTCACACCCTAAGGTGACTTTTTGTTGATGTTTACCTTTGTAAATAGGGCACAAGGTCAACAAATAAATACAAATTTGAATGTAACGTAACAACTGGCTGTATTGAATTTTCTTATAAAACACATATTTGACTTTCTGGAAAACTTTATTAGGAGTTCATAGTGCCACCTGAGAACATTGTGCTGGATTACAAATTGTCCAACGGCGAAGTGCTGATTTTTATGGTGCCTTGCCAAGTTTGGTGGCACCTTTGAAATGTGCATAAAACACAAACACCTGGAGGGATTACAAAAAATAAAATTGCAGAGTGCTTGTAACATTGGTGCCTATAAAGTGTGTTGTTTTCAACATTTTCTCCAAAATTGCCATACCTAATTAAAGTCCCTAGCAAGGGAAACACGCTATAGTCATTGCACAATCACGGAGGACGCATTTTACTTCAAATATCTTGAAACAATTACTGAAAATACGTGTATGGCAAAACTGCAGTTGAATGGAACAAACCGTTTTTGGATATTACAGACTTCTCACCAGTCTGCAAGTCCAAATCACAGCGACGGAACACATGTCTTATAAGGGGGGTGGGGTGCGTATGCCAGTAGTTAAGCCTCAATTTGAGAATACGTATGAAAATTAACCAATAACATTGCAGCAGGGTGATTCATCAATCGTTTTTTGTTTACTTCAGCTGACAAAACACACGTGAAGATGTTGTAATTGACCCTAATGAAGTCTGAGGACAGTGATTAGCTGGAGTCAGCCATAGCCGGAGCCTGTTATCAGATCTGTCTACAGACTGGACCTTCTGGCCAATCAAGCAAGTGGCATTGTTTTCTGAATGTCTGCTAATTAGGCTGTGTAATATTATGTAATTGAAATGCTTAAGACGTCAGGCCTTTGAGGAATTCACACCCTAAGGTGACTTTTTGTTGATGTTTACCTTTGTAAATAGGGCACAAGGTCAACAAATAAATACAAATTTGAATGTAACGTAACAACTGGCTGTATTGAATTTTCTTATAAAACACATATTTGACTTTCTGGAAAACTTTATTAGGAGTTCATAGTGCCACCTGAGAACATTGTGCTGGATTACAAATTGTCCAACGGCGAAGTGCTGATTTTTATGGTGCCTTGCCAAGTTTGGTGGCACCTTTGAAATGTGCATAAAACACAAACACCTGGAGGGATTACAAAAAATAAAATTGCAGAGTGCTTGTAACATTGGTGCCTATAAAGTGTGTTGTTTTCAACATTTTCTCCAAAATTGCCATACCTATTTAAGTCCCTAGCAAGGGAAACACGCTATAGTCATTGCACAATCACGGAGGACGCATTTTACTTCAAATATCTTGAAACAATTACTGAAAATACGTGTATGGCAAAACTGCAGTTGAATGGAACAAACCGTTTTTGGATATTACAGACTTCTCACCAGTCTGCAAGTCCAAATCACAGCGACGGAACACATGTCTTATAAGGGGTGTGGGGTGCGTATGCCAGTAGTTAAGCCTCAATTTGAGAATACGTATGAAAATGAACCAATAACATTGCAGCAGGGTGATTCATCAATCGTTTTTTGTTTACTTCAGCTGACTAAACACACGTGAAGATGTTGTAATTGACCCTAATGAAGTCTGAGGACAGTGATTAGCTGGAGTCAGCCATAGCCGGAGCCTGTTATCAGATCTGTCTACTGACTGGACCTTCTGGCTAATCAAGCAAGTGGCATTGTTTTCTGAATGTCTGCTAATTAGGCTGTGTAATATTATGTAATTGAAATGCTTAAGACGTCAGGCCTTTGAGGAATTCACACCCTAAGGTGACTTTTTGTTGATGTTTACCTTTGTAAATAGGGCACAAGGTCAACAAATAAATACAAATTTGAATGTAACGTAACAACTGGCTGTATTGAATTTTCTTATAAAACACATATTTGACTTTCTGGAAAACTGTATTAGGAGTTCATAGTGCCACCTGAGAACATTGTGCTGGATTACAAATTGTCCAACGGCGAAGTGCTGATTTTTATGGTGCCTTGCCAAGTTTGGTGGCACCTTTGAAATGTGCATAAAACACAAACACCTGGAGGGATTACAAAAAATAAAATTGCAGAGTGCTTGTAACATTGGTGCCTATAAAGTGTGTTGTTTTCAACATTTTCTCCAAAATTGCCATACCAATTAAAGTCCCTAGCAAGGGAAACACGCTATAGTCATTGCACAATCACGGAGGACGCATTTTACTTCAAATATCTTGAAACAATTACTGAAAATACGTGTATGGCAAAACTGCAGTTGAATGGAACAAACCGTTTTTGGATATTACAGACTTCTCACCAGTCTGCAAGTCCAAATCACAGCGACGGAACACATGTCTTATAAGGGGGGTGGGGTGCGTATGCCAGTAGTTAAGCCTCAATTTGAGAATACGTATGAAAATGAACCAATAACATTGCAGCAGGGTGATTCATCAATCGTTTTTTGTTTACTTCAGCTGACTAAACACACGTGAAGATGTTGTAATTGACCCTAATGAAGTCTGAGGACAGTGATTAGCTGGAGTCAGCCATAGCCGGAGCCTGTTATCAGATCTGTCTACTGACTGGACCTTCTGGCCAATCAAGCAAGTGGCATTGTTTTCTGAATGTCTGCTAATTAGGCTGTGTAATATTATGTAATTGAAATGCTTAAGACGTCAGGCCTTTGAGGAATTCACACCCTAAGGTGACTTTTTGTTGATGTTTACCTTTGTAAATAGGGCACAAGGTCAACAAATAAATACAAATTTGAATGTAACGTAACAACTGGCTGTATTGAATTTTCTTATAAAACACATATTTGACTTTCTGGAAAACTTTATTAGGAGTTCATAGTGCCACCTGAGAACATTGTGCTGGATTACAAATTGTCCAACGGCGAAGTGCTGATTTTTATGGTGCCTTGCCAAGTTTGGTGGCACCTTTGAAATGTGCATAAAACACAAACACCTGGAGGGATTAAAAAAAAAAAAATTGCAGAGTGCTTGTAACATTGGTGCCTATAAAGTTTGTTGTTTTCAACATTTTCTCCAAAATTGCCATACCTATTTAAGTCCCTAGCAAGGGAAACACGCTATAGTCATTGCACAATCACGGAGGACGCATTTTACTTCAAATATCTTGAAACAATTACTGAAAATACGTGTATGGCAAAACTGCAGTTGAATGGAACAAACCGTTTTTGGATATTACAGACTTCTCACCAGTCTGCAAGTCCAAATCACAGCGACGGAACACATGTCTTATAAGGGGGGTGGGGTGCGTATGCCAGTAGTTAAGCCTCAATTTGAGAATACGTATGAAAATGAACCAATAACATTGCAGCAGGGTGATTCATCAATCGTTTTTTGTTTACTTCAGCTGACTAAACACACGTGAAGATGTTGTAATTGACCCTAATGAAGTCTGAGGACAGTGATTAGCTGGAGTCAGCCATAGCCGGAGCCTGTTATCAGATCTGTCTACTGACTGGACCTTCTGGCCAATCAAGCAAGTGGCATTGTTTTCTGAATGTCTGCTAATTAGGCTGTGTAATATTATGTAATTGAAATGCTTAAGACGTCAGGCCTTTGAGGAATTCACACCCTAAGGTGACTTTTTGTTGATGTTTACCTTTGTAAATAGGGCACAAGGTCAACAAATAAATACAAATTTGAATGTAACGTAACAACTGGCTGTATTGAATTTTCTTATAAAACACATATTTGACTTTCTGGAAAACTTTATTAGGAGTTCATAGTGCCACCTGAGAACATTGTGCTGGATTACAAATTGTCCAACGGCGAAGTGCTGATTTTTATGGTGCCTTGCCAAGTTTGGTGGCACCTTTGAAATGTGCATAAAACACAAACACCTGGAGGGATTACAAAAAATAAAATTGCAGAGTGCTTGTAACATTGGTGCCTATAAAGTGTGTTGTTTTCAACATTTTCTCCAAAATTGCCATACCTAATTAAAGTCCCTAGCAAGGGAAACACGCTATAGTCATTGCACAATCACGGAGGACGCATTTTACTTCAAATATCTTGAAACAATTACTGAAAATACGTGTATGGCAAAACTGCAGTTGAATGGAACAAACCGTTTTTGGATATTACAGACTTCTCACCAGTCTGCAAGTCCAAATCACAGCGACGGAACACATGTCTTATAAGGGGGGTGGGGTGCGTATGCCAGTAGTTAAGCCTCAATTTGAGAATACGTATGAAAATGAACCAATAACATTGCAGCAGGGTGATTCATCAATCGTTTTTTGTTTACTTCAGCTGACTAAACACACGTGAAGATGTTGTAATTGACCCTAATGAAGTCTGAGGACAGTGATTAGCTGGAGTCAGCCATAGCCGGAGCCTGTTATCAGATCTGTCTACTGACTGGACCTTCTGGCCAATCAAGCAAGTGGCATTGTTTTCTGAATGTCTGCTAATTAGGCTGTGTAATATTATGTAATTGAAATGCTTAAGACGTCAGGCCTTTGAGGAATTCACACCCTAAGGTGACTTTTTGTTGATGTTTACCTTTGTAAATAGGGCACAAGGTCAACAAATAAATACAAATTTGAATGTAACGTAACAACTGGCTGTATTGAATTTTCTTATAAAACACATATTTGACTTTCTGGAAAACTTTATTAGGAGTTCATAGTGCCACCTGAGAACATTGTGCTGGATTACAAATTGTCCAACGGCGAAGTGCTGATTTTTATGGTGCCTTGCCAAGTTTGGTGGCACCTTTGAAATGTGCATAAAACACAAACACCTGGAGGGATTACAAAAAATAAAATTGCAGAGTGCTTGTAACATTGGTGCCTATAAAGTGTGTTGTTTTCAACATTTTCTCCAAAATTGCCATACCAATTAAAGTCCCTAGCAAGGGAAACACGCTATAGTCATTGCACAATCACGGAGGACGCATTTTACTTCAAATATCTTGAAACAATTACTGAAAATACGTGTATGGCAAAACTGCAGTTGAATGGAACAAACCGTTTTTGGATATTACAGACTTCTCACCAGTCTGCAAGTCCAAATCACAGCGACGGAACACATGTCTTATAAGGGGGGTGGGGTGCGTATGCCAGTAGTTAAGCCTCAATTTGAGAATACGTATGAAAATGAACCAATAACATTGCAGCAGGGTGATTCATCAATCGTTTTTTGTTTACTTCAGCTGACTAAACACACGTGAAGATGTTGTAATTGACCCTAATGAAGTCTGAGGACAGTGATTAGCTGGAGTCAGCCATAGCCGGAGCCTGTTATCAGATCTGTCTACTGACTGGACCTTCTGGCCAATCAAGCAAGTGGCATTGTTTTCTGAATGTCTGCTAATTAGGCTGTGTAATATTATGTAATTGAAATGCTTAAGACGTCAGGCCTTTGAGGAATTCACACCCTAAGGTGACTTTTTGTTGATGTTTACCTTTGTAAATAGGGCACAAGGTCAACAAATAAATACAAATTTGAATGTAACGTAACAACTGGCTGTATTGAATTTTCTTATAAAACACATATTTGACTTTCTGGAAAACTTTATTAGGAGTTCATAGTGCCACCTGAGAACATTGTGCTGGATTACAAATTGTCCAACGGCGAAGTGCTGATTTTTATGGTGCCTTGCCAAGTTTGGTGGCACCTTTGAAATGTGCATAAAACACAAACACCTGGAGGGATTACAAAAAATAAAATTGCAGAGTGCTTGTAACATTGGTGCCTATAAAGTGTGTTGTTTTCAACATTTTCTCCAAAATTGCCATACCTATTTAAGTCCCTAGCAAGGGAAACACGCTATAGTCATTGCACAATCACGGAGGACGCATTTTACTTCAAATATCTTGAAACAATTACTGAAAATACGTGTATGGCAAAACTGCAGTTGAATGGAACAAACCGTTTTTGGATATTACAGACTTCTCACCAGTCTGCAAGTCCAAATCACAGCGACGGAACACATGTCTTATAAGGGGGGTGGGGTGCGTATGCCAGTAGTTAAGCCTCAATTTGAGAATACGTATGAAAATGAACCAATAACATTGCAGCAGGGTGATTCATCAATCGTTTTTTGTTTACTTCAGCTGACTAAACACACGTGAAGATGTTGTAATTGACCCTAATGAAGTCTGAGGACAGTGATTAGCTGGAGTCAGCCATAGCCGGAGCCTGTTATCAGATCTGTCTACTGACTGGACCTTCTGGCCAATCAAGCAAGTGGCATTGTTTTCTGAATGTCTGCTAATTAGGCTGTGTAATATTATGTAATTGAAATGCTTAAGACGTCAGGCCTTTGAGGAATTCACACCCTAAGGTGACTTTTTGTTGATGTTTACCTTTGTAAATAGGGCACAAGGTCAACAAATAAATACAAATTTGAATGTAACGTAACAACTGGCTGTATTGAATTTTCTTATAAAACACATATTTGACTTTCTGGAAAACTTTATTAGGAGTTCATAGTGCCACCTGAGAACATTGTGCTGGATTACAAATTGTCCAACGGCGAAGTGCTGATTTTTATGGTGCCTTGCCAAGTTTGGTGGCACCTTTGAAATGTGCATAAAACACAAACACCTGGAGGGATTACAAAAAATAAAATTGCAGAGTGCTTGTAACATTGGTGCCTATAAAGTGTGTTGTTTTCAACATTTTCTCCAAAATTGCCATACCAATTAAAGTCCCTAGCAAGGGAAACACGCTATAGTCATTGCACAATCACGGAGGACGCATTTTACTTCAAATATCTTGAAACAATTACTGAAAATACGTGTATGGCAAAACTGCAGTTGAATGGAACAAACCGTTTTTGGATATTACAGACTTCTCACCAGTCTGCAAGTCCAAATCACAGCGACGGAACACATGTCTTATAAGGGGGGTGGGGTGCGTATGCCAGTAGTTAAGCCTCAATTTGAGAATACGTATGAAAATGAACCAATAACATTGCAGCAGGGTGATTCATCAATCGTTTTTTGTTTACTTCAGCTGACTAAACACACGTGAAGATGTTGTAATTGACCCTAATGAAGTCTGAGGACAGTGATTAGCTGGAGTCAGCCATAGCCGGAGCCTGTTATCAGATCTGTCTACTGACTGGACCTTCTGGCCAATCAAGCAAGTGGCATTGTTTTCTGAATGTCTGCTAATTAGGCTGTGTAATATTATGTCATTGAAATGCTTAAGACGTCAGGCCTTTGAGGAATTCACACCCTAAGGTGACTTTTTGTTGATGTTTACCTTTGTAAATAGGGCACAAGGTCAACAAATAAATACAAATTTGAATGTAACGTAACAACTGGCTGTATTGAATTTTCTTATAAAACACATATTTGACTTTCTGGAAAACTTTATTAGGAGTTCATAGTGCCACCTGAGAACATTGTGCTGGATTACAAATTGTCCAACGGCGAAGTGCTGATTTTTATGGTGCCTTGCCAAGTTTGGTGGCACCTTTGAAATGTGCATAAAACACAAACACCTGGAGGGATTACAAAAAATAAAATTGCAGAGTGCTTGTAACATTGGTGCCTATAAAGTGTGTTGTTTTCAACATTTTCTCCAAAATTGCCATACCTATTTAAGTCCCTAGCAAGGGAAACACGCTATAGTCATTGCACAATCACGGAGGACGCATTTTACTTCAAATATCTTGAAACAATTACTGAAAATACGTGTATGGCAAAACTGCAGTTGAATGGAACAAACCGTTTTTGGATATTACAGACTTCTCACCAGTCTGCAAGTCCAAATCACAGCGACGGAACACATGTCTTATAAGGGGGGTGGGGTGCGTATGCCAGTAGTTAAGCCTCAATTTGAGAATACGTATGAAAATGAACCAATAACATTGCAGCAGGGTGATTCATCAATCGTTTTTTGTTTACTTCAGCTGACTAAACACACGTGAAGATGTTGTAATTGACCCTAATGAAGTCTGAGGACAGTGATTAGCTGGAGTCAGCCATAGCCGGAGCCTGTTATCAGATCTGTCTACTGACTGGACCTTCTGGCCAATCAAGCAAGTGGCATTGTTTTCTGAATGTCTGCTAATTAGGCTGTGTAATATTATGTAATTGAAATGCTTAAGACGTCAGGCCTTTGAGGAATTCACACCCTAAGGTGACTTTTTGTTGATGTTTACCTTTGTAAATAGGGCACAAGGTCAACAAATAAATACAAATTTGAATGTAACGTAACAACTGGCTGTATTGAATTTTCTTATAAAACACATATTTGACTTTCTGGAAAACTTTATTAGGAGTTCATAGTGCCACCTGAGAACATTGTGCTGGATTACAAATTGTCCAACGGCGAAGTGCTGATTTTTATGGTGCCTTGCCAAGTTTGGTGGCACCTTTGAAATGTGCATAAAACACAAACACCTGGAGGGATTACAAAAAATAAAATTGCAGAGTGCTTGTAACATTGGTGCCTATAAAGTGTGTTGTTTTCAACATTTTCTCCAAAATTGCCATACCTATTTAAGTCCCTAGCAAGGGAAACACGCTATAGTCATTGCACAATCACGGAGGACGCATTTTACTTCAAATATCTTGAAACAATTACTGAAAATACGTGTATGGCAAAACTGCAGTTGAATGGAACAAACCGTTTTTGGATATTACAGACTTCTCACCAGTCTGCAAGTCCAAATCACAGCGACGGAACACATGTCTTATAAGGGGGGTGGGGTGCGTATGCCAGTAGTTAAGCCTCAATTTGAGAATACGTATGAAAATGAACCAATAACATTGCAGCAGGGTGATTCATCAATCGTTTTTTGTTTACTTCAGCTGACTAAACACACGTGAAGATGTTGTAATTGACCCTAATGAAGTCTGAGGACAGTGATTAGCTGGAGTCAGCCATAGCCGGAGCCTGTTATCAGATCTGTCTACTGACTGGACCTTCTGGCCAATCAAGCAAGTGGCATTGTTTTCTGAATGTCTGCTAATTAGGCTGTGTAATATTATGTAATTGAAATGCTTAAGACGTCAGGCCTTTGAGGAATTCACACCCTAAGGTGACTTTTTGTTGATGTTTACCTTTGTAAATAGGGCACAAGGTCAACAAATAAATACAAATTTGAATGTAACGTAACAACTGGCTGTATTGAATTTTCTTATAAAACACATATTTGACTTTCTGGAAAACTTTATTAGGAGTTCATAGTGCCACCTGAGAACATTGTGCTGGATTACAAATTGTCCAACGGCGAAGTGCTGATTTTTATGGTGCCTTGCCAAGTTTGGTGGCACCTTTGAAATGTGCATAAAACACAAACACCTGGAGGGATTACAAAAAATAAAATTGCAGAGTGCTTGTAACATTGGTGCCTATAAAGTGTGTTGTTTTCAACATTTTCTCCAAAATTGCCATACCAATTAAAGTCCCTAGCAAGGGAAACACGCTATAGTCATTGCACAATCACGGAGGACGCATTTTACTTCAAATATCTTGAAACAATTACTGAAAATACGTGTATGGCAAAACTGCAGTTGAATGGAACAAACCGTTTTTGGATATTACAGACTTCTCACCAGTCTGCAAGTCCAAATCACAGCGACGGAACACATGTCTTATAAGGGGGGTGGGGTGCGTATGCCAGTAGTTAAGCCTCAATTTGAGAATACGTATGAAAATGAACCAATAACATTGCAGCAGGGTGATTCATCAATCGTTTTTTGTTTACTTCAGCTGACTAAACACACGTGAAGATGTTGTAATTGACCCTAATGAAGTCTGAGGACAGTGATTAGCTGGAGTCAGCCATAGCCGGAGCCTGTTATCAGATCTGTCTACTGACTGGACCTTCTGGCCAATCAAGCAAGTGGCATTGTTTTCTGAATGTCTGCTAATTAGGCTGTGTAATATTATGTCATTGAAATGCTTAAGACGTCAGGCCTTTGAGGAATTCACACCCTAAGGTGACTTTTTGTTGATGTTTACCTTTGTAAATAGGGCACAAGGTCAACAAATAAATACAAATTTGAATGTAACGTAACAACTGGCTGTATTGAATTTTCTTATAAAACACATATTTGACTTTCTGGAAAACTTTATTAGGAGTTCATAGTGCCACCTGAGAACATTGTGCTGGATTACAAATTGTCCAACGGCGAAGTGCTGATTTTTATGGTGCCTTGCCAAGTTTGGTGGCACCTTTGAAATGTGCATAAAACACAAACACCTGGAGGGATTACAAAAAATAAAATTGCAGAGTGCTTGTAACATTGGTGCCTATAAAGTGTGTTGTTTTCAACATTTTCTCCAAAATTGCCATACCTATTTAAGTCCCTAGCAAGGGAAACACGCTATAGTCATTGCACAATCACGGAGGACGCATTTTACTTCAAATATCTTGAAACAATTACTGAAAATACGTGTATGGCAAAACTGCAGTTGAATGGAACAAACCGTTTTTGGATATTACAGACTTCTCACCAGTCTGCAAGTCCAAATCACAGCGACGGAACACATGTCTTATAAGGGGGGTGGGGTGCGTATGCCAGTAGTTAAGCCTCAATTTGAGAATACGTATGAAAATGAACCAATAACATTGCAGCAGGGTGATTCATCAATCGTTTTTTGTTTACTTCAGCTGACTAAACACACGTGAAGATGTTGTAATTGACCCTAATGAAGTCTGAGGACAGTGATTAGCTGGAGTCAGCCATAGCCGGAGCCTGTTATCAGATCTGTCTACTGACTGGACCTTCTGGCCAATCAAGCAAGTGGCATTGTTTTCTGAATGTCTGCTAATTAGGCTGTGTAATATTATGTAATTGAAATGCTTAAGACGTCAGGCCTTTGAGGAATTCACACCCTAAGGTGACTTTTTGTTGATGTTTACCTTTGTAAATAGGGCACAAGGTCAACAAATAAATACAAATTTGAATGTAACGTAACAACTGGCTGTATTGAATTTTCTTATAAAACACATATTTGACTTTCTGGAAAACTTTATTAGGAGTTCATAGTGCCACCTGAGAACATTGTGCTGGATTACAAATTGTCCAACGGCGAAGTGCTGATTTTTATGGTGCCTTGCCAAGTTTGGTGGCACCTTTGAAATGTGCATAAAACACAAACACCTGGAGGGATTACAAAAAATAAAATTGCAGAGTGCTTGTAACATTGGTGCCTATACAGTGTGTTGTTTTCAACATTTTCTCCAAAATTGCCATACCTATTTAAGTCCCTAGCAAGGGAAACACGCTATAGTCATTGCACAATCACGGAGGACGCATTTTACTTCAAATATCTTGAAACAATTACTGAAAATACGTGTATGGCAAAACTGCAGTTGAATGGAACAAACCGTTTTTGGATATTACAGACTTCTCACCAGTCTGCAAGTCCAAATCACAGCGACGGAACACATGTCTTATAAGGGGGGTGGGGTGCGTATGCCAGTAGTTAAGCCTCAATTTGAGAATACGTATGAAAATGAACCAATAACATTGCAGCAGGGTGATTCATCAATCGTTTTTTGTTTACTTCAGCTGACTAAACACACGTGAAGATGTTGTAATTGACCCTAATGAAGTCTGAGGACAGTGATTAGCTGGAGTCAGCCATAGCCGGAGCCTGTTATCAGATCTGTCTACTGACTGGACCTTCTGGCCAATCAAGCAAGTGGCATTGTTTTCTGAATGTCTGCTAATTAGGCTGTGTAATATTATGTAATTGAAATGCTTAAGACGTCAGGCCTTTGAGGAATTCACACCCTAAGGTGACTTTTTGTTGATGTTTACCTTTGTAAATAGGGCACAAGGTCAACAAATAAATACAAATTTGAATGTAACGTAACAACTGGCTGTATTGAATTTTCTTATAAAACACATATTTGACTTTCTGGAAAACTTTATTAGGAGTTCATAGTGCCACCTGAGAACATTGTGCTGGATTACAAATTGTCCAACGGCGAAGTGCTGATTTTTATGGTGCCTTGCCAAGTTTGGTGGCACCTTTGAAATGTGCATAAAACACAAACACCTGGAGGGATTACAAAAAATAAAATTGCAGAGTGCTTGTAACATTGGTGCCTATAAAGTGTGTTGTTTTCAACATTTTCTCCAAAATTGCCATACCTAATTAAAGTCCCTAGCAAGGGAAACACGCTATAGTCATTGCACAATCACGGAGGACGCATTTTACTTCAAATATCTTGAAACAATTACTGAAAATACGTGTATGGCAAAACTGCAGTTGAATGGAACAAACCGTTTTTGGATATTACAGACTTCTCACCAGTCTGCAAGTCCAAATCACAGCGACGGAACACATGTCTTATAAGGGGGGTGGGGTGCGTATGCCAGTAGTTAAGCCTCAATTTGAGAATACGTATGAAAATGAACCAATAACATTGCAGCAGGGTGATTCATCAATCGTTTTTTGTTTACTTCAGCTGACTAAACACACGTGAAGATGTTGTAATTGACCCTAATGAAGTCTGAGGACAGTGATTAGCTGGAGTCAGCCATAGCCGGAGCCTGTTATCAGATCTGTCTACTGACTGGACCTTCTGGCCAATCAAGCAAGTGGCATTGTTTTCTGAATGTCTGCTAATTAGGCTGTGTAATATTATGTAATTGAAATGCTTAAGACGTCAGGCCTTTGAGGAATTCACACCCTAAGGTGACTTTTTGTTGATGTTTACCTTTGTAAATAGGGCACAAGGTCAACAAATAAATACAAATTTGAATGTAACGTAACAACTGGCTGTATTGAATTTTCTTATAAAACACATATTTGACTTTCTGGAAAACTTTATTAGGAGTTCATAGTGCCACCTGAGAACATTGTGCTGGATTACAAATTGTCCAACGGCGAAGTGCTGATTTTTATGGTGCCTTGCCAAGTTTGGTGGCACCTTTGAAATGTGCATAAAACACAAACACCTGGAGGGATTACAAAAAATAAAATTGCAGAGTGCTTGTAACATTGGTGCCTATAAAGTGTGTTGTTTTCAACATTTTCTCCAAAATTGCCATACCTATTTAAGTCCCTAGCAAGGGAAACACGCTATAGTCATTGCACAATCACGGAGGACGCATTTTACTTCAAATATCTTGAAACAATTACTGAAAATACGTGTATGGCAAAACTGCAGTTGAATGGAACAAACCGTTTTTGGATATTACAGACTTCTCACCAGTCTGCAAGTCCAAATCACAGCGACGGAACACATGTCTTATAAGGGGGGTGGGGTGCGTATGCCAGTAGTTAAGCCTCAATTTGAGAATACGTATGAAAATGAACCAATAACATTGCAGCAGGGTGATTCATCAATCGTTTTTTGTTTACTTCAGCTGACTAAACACACGTGAAGATGTTGTAATTGACCCTAATGAAGTCTGAGGACAGTGATTAGCTGGAGTCAGCCATAGCCGGAGCCTGTTATCAGATCTGTCTACTGACTGGACCTTCTGGCCAATCAAGCAAGTGGCATTGTTTTCTGAATGTCTGCTAATTAGGCTGTGTAATATTATGTAATTGAAATGCTTAAGACGTCAGGCCTTTGAGGAATTCACACCCTAAGGTGACTTTTTGTTGATGTTTACCTTTGTAAATAGGGCACAAGGTCAACAAATAAATACAAATTTGAATGTAACGTAACAACTGGCTGTATTGAATTTTCTTATAAAACACATATTTGACTTTCTGGAAAACTTTATTAGGAGTTCATAGTGCCACCTGAGAACATTGTGCTGGATTACAAATTGTCCAACGGCGAAGTGCTGATTTTTATGGTGCCTTGCCAAGTTTGGTGGCACCTTTGAAATGTGCATAAAACACAAACACCTGGAGGGATTACAAAAAATAAAATTGCAGAGTGCTTGTAACATTGGTGCCTATAAAGTGTGTTGTTTTCAACATTTTCTCCAAAATTGCCATACCAATTAAAGTCCCTAGCAAGGGAAACACGCTATAGTCATTGCACAATCACGGAGGACGCATTTTACTTCAAATATCTTGAAACAATTACTGAAAATACGTGTATGGCAAAACTGCAGTTGAATGGAACAAACCGTTTTTGGATATTACAGACTTCTCACCAGTCTGCAAGTCCAAATCACAGCGACGGAACACATGTCTTATAAGGGGGGTGGGGTGCGTATGCCAGTAGTTAAGCCTCAATTTGAGAATACGTATGAAAATGAACCAATAACATTGCAGCAGGGTGATTCATCAATCGTTTTTTGTTTACTTCAGCTGACTAAACACACGTGAAGATGTTGTAATTGACCCTAATGAAGTCTGAGGACAGTGATTAGCTGGAGTCAGCCATAGCCGGAGCCTGTTATCAGATCTGTCTACTGACTGGACCTTCTGGCCAATCAAGCAAGTGGCATTGTTTTCTGAATGTCTGCTAATTAGGCTGTGTAATATTATGTCATTGAAATGCTTAAGACGTCAGGCCTTTGAGGAATTCACACCCTAAGGTGACTTTTTGTTGATGTTTACCTTTGTAAATAGGGCACAAGGTCAACAAATAAATACAAATTTCAATGTAACGTAACAACTGGCTGTATTGAATTTTCTTATAAAACACATATTTGACTTTCTGGAAAACTTTATTAGGAGTTCATAGTGCCACCTGAGAACATTGTGCTGGATTACAAATTGTCCAACGGCGAAGTGCTGATTTTTATGGTGCCTTGCCAAGTTTGGTGGCACCTTTGAAATGTGCATAAAACACAAACACCTGGAGGGATTACAAAAAATAAAATTGCAGAGTGCTTGTAACATTGGTGCCTATAAAGTGTGTTGTTTTCAACATTTTCTCCAAAATTGCCATACCTATTTAAGTCCCTAGCAAGGGAAACACGCTATAGTCATTGCACAATCACGGAGGACGCATTTTACTTCAAATATCTTGAAACAATTACTGAAAATACGTGTATGGCAAAACTGCAGTTGAATGGAACAAACCGTTTTTGGATATTACAGACTTCTCACCAGTCTGCAAGTCCAAATCACAGCGACGGAACACATGTCTTATAAGGGGGGTGGGGTGCGTATGCCAGTAGTTAAGCCTCAATTTGAGAATACGTATGAAAATGAACCAATAACATTGCAGCAGGGTGATTCATCAATCGTTTTTTGTTTACTTCAGCTGACTAAACACACGTGAAGATGTTGTAATTGACCCTAATGAAGTCTGAGGACAGTGATTAGCTGGAGTCAGCCATAGCCGGAGCCTGTTATCAGATCTGTCTACTGACTGGACCTTCTGGCCAATCAAGCAAGTGGCATTGTTTTCTGAATGTCTGCTAATTAGGCTGTGTAATATTATGTCATTGAAATGCTTAAGACGTCAGGCCTTTGAGGAATTCACACCCTAAGGTGACTTTTTGTTGATGTTTACCTTTGTAAATAGGGCACAAGGTCAACAAATAAATACAAATTTGAATGTAACGTAACAACTGGCTGTATTGAATTTTCTTATAAAACACATATTTGACTTTCTGGAAAACTTTATTAGGAGTTCATAGTGCCACCTGAGAACATTGTGCTGGATTACAAATTGTCCAACGGCGAAGTGCTGATTTTTATGGTGCCTTGCCAAGTTTGGTGGCACCTTTGAAATGTGCATAAAACACAAACACCTGGAGGGATTACAAAAAATAAAATTGCAGAGTGCTTGTAACATTGGTGCCTATACAGTGTGTTGTTTTCAACATTTTCTCCAAAATTGCCATACCTATTTAAGTCCCTAGCAAGGGAAACACGCTATAGTCATTGCACAATCACGGAGGACGCATTTTACTTCAAATATCTTGAAACAATTACTGAAAATACGTGTATGGCAAAACTGCAGTTGAATGGAACAAACCGTTTTTGGATATTACAGACTTCTCACCAGTCTGCAAGTCCAAATCACAGCGACGGAACACATGTCTTATAAGGGGGGTGGGGTGCGTATGCCAGTAGTTAAGCCTCAATTTGAGAATACGTATGAAAATGAACCAATAACATTGCAGCAGGGTGATTCATCAATCGTTTTTTGTTTACTTCAGCTGACTAAACACACGTGAAGATGTTGTAATTGACCCTAATGAAGTCTGAGGACAGTGATTAGCTGGAGTCAGCCATAGCCGGAGCCTGTTATCAGATCTGTCTACTGACTGGACCTTCTGGCCAATCAAGCAAGTGGCATTGTTTTCTGAATGTCTGCTAATTAGGCTGTGTAATATTATGTAATTGAAATGCTTAAGACGTCAGGCCTTTGAGGAATTCACACCCTAAGGTGACTTTTTGTTGATGTTTACCTTTGTAAATAGGGCACAAGGTCAACAAATAAATACAAATTTGAATGTAACGTAACAACTGGCTGTATTGAATTTTCTTATAAAACACATATTTGACTTTCTGGAAAACTTTATTAGGAGTTCATAGTGCCACCTGAGAACATTGTGCTGGATTACAAATTGTCCAACGGCGAAGTGCTGATTTTTATGGTGCCTTGCCAAGTTTGGTGGCACCTTTGAAATGTGCATAAAACACAAACACCTGGAGGGATTACAAAAAATAAAATTGCAGAGTGCTTGTAACATTGGTGCCTATAAAGTGTGTTGTTTTCAACATTTTCTCCAAAATTGCCATACCTAATTAAAGTCCCTAGCAAGGGAAACACGCTATAGTCATTGCACAATCACGGAGGACGCATTTTACTTCAAATATCTTGAAACAATTACTGAAAATACGTGTATGGCAAAACTGCAGTTGAATGGAACAAACCGTTTTTGGATATTACAGACTTCTCACCAGTCTGCAAGTCCAAATCACAGCGACGGAACACATGTCTTATAAGGGGGGTGGGGTGCGTATGCCAGTAGTTAAGCCTCAATTTGAGAATACGTATGAAAATGAACCAATAACATTGCAGCAGGGTGATTCATCAATCGTTTTTTGTTTACTTCAGCTGACTAAACACACGTGAAGATGTTGTAATTGACCCTAATGAAGTCTGAGGACAGTGATTAGCTGGAGTCAGCCATAGCCGGAGCCTGTTATCAGATCTGTCTACTGACTGGACCTTCTGGCCAATCAAGCAAGTGGCATTGTTTTCTGAATGTCTGCTAATTAGGCTGTGTAATATTATGTAATTGAAATGCTTAAGACGTCAGGCCTTTGAGGAATTCACACCCTAAGGTGACTTTTTGTTGATGTTTACCTTTGTAAATAGGGCACAAGGTCAACAAATAAATACAAATTTGAATGTAACGTAACAACTGGCTGTATTGAATTTTCTTATAAAACACATATTTGACTTTCTGGAAAACTTTATTAGGAGTTCATAGTGCCACCTGAGAACATTGTGCTGGATTACAAATTGTCCAACGGCGAAGTGCTGATTTTTATGGTGCCTTGCCAAGTTTGGTGGCACCTTTGAAATGTGCATAAAACACAAACACCTGGAGGGATTACAAAAAATAAAATTGCAGAGTGCTTGTAACATTGGTGCCTATAAAGTGTGTTGTTTTCAACATTTTCTCCAAAATTGCCATACCTAATTAAAGTCCCTAGCAAGGGAAACACGCTATAGTCATTGCACAATCACGGAGGACGCATTTTACTTCAAATATCTTGAAACAATTACTGAAAATACGTGTATGGCAAAACTGCAGTTGAATGGAACAAACCGTTTTTGGATATTACAGACTTCTCACCAGTCTGCAAGTCCAAATCACAGCGACGGAACACATGTCTTATAAGGGGGGTGGGGTGCGTATGCCAGTAGTTAAGCCTCAATTTGAGAATACGTATGAAAATGAACCAATAACATTGCAGCAGGGTGATTCATCAATCGTTTTTTGTTTACTTCAGCTGACTAAACACACGTGAAGATGTTGTAATTGACCCTAATGAAGTCTGAGGACAGTGATTAGCTGGAGTCAGCCATAGCCGGAGCCTGTTATCAGATCTGTCTACTGACTGGACCTTCTGGCCAATCAAGCAAGTGGCATTGTTTTCTGAATGTCTGCTAATTAGGCTGTGTAATATTATGTAATTGAAATGCTTAAGACGTCAGGCCTTTGAGGAATTCACACCCTAAGGTGACTTTTTGTTGATGTTTACCTTTGTAAATAGGGCACAAGGTCAACAAATAAATACAAATTTGAATGTAACGTAACAACTGGCTGTATTGAATTTTCTTATAAAACACATATTTGACTTTCTGGAAAACTTTATTAGGAGTTCATAGTGCCACCTGAGAACATTGTGCTGGATTACAAATTGTCCAACGGCGAAGTGCTGATTTTTATGGTGCCTTGCCAAGTTTGGTGGCACCTTTGAAATGTGCATAAAACACAAACACCTGGAGGGATTACAAAAAATAAAATTGCAGAGTGCTTGTAACATTGGTGCCTATAAAGTGTGTTGTTTTCAACATTTTCTCCAAAATTGCCATACCTAATTAAAGTCCCTAGCAAGGGAAACACGCTATAGTCATTGCACAATCACGGAGGACGCATTTTACTTCAAATATCTTGAAACAATTACTGAAAATACGTGTATGGCAAAACTGCAGTTGAATGGAACAAACCGTTTTTGGATATTACAGACTTCTCACCAGTCTGCAAGTCCAAATCACAGCGACGGAACACATGTCTTATAAGGGGGGTGGGGTGCGTATGCCAGTAGTTAAGCCTCAATTTGAGAATACGTATGAAAATGAACCAATAACATTGCAGCAGGGTGATTCATCAATCGTTTTTTGTTTACTTCAGCTGACTAAACACACGTGAAGATGTTGTAATTGACCCTAATGAAGTCTGAGGACAGTGATTAGCTGGAGTCAGCCATAGCCGGAGCCTGTTATCAGATCTGTCTACTGACTGGACCTTCTGGCCAATCAAGCAAGTGGCATTGTTTTCTGAATGTCTGCTAATTAGGCTGTGTAATATTATGTAATTGAAATGCTTAAGACGTCAGGCCTTTGAGGAATTCACACCCTAAGGTGACTTTTTGTTGATGTTTACCTTTGTAAATAGGGCACAAGGTCAACAAATAAATACAAATTTGAATGTAACGTAACAACTGGCTGTATTGAATTTTCTTATAAAACACATATTTGACTTTCTGGAAAACTTTATTAGGAGTTCATAGTGCCACCTGAGAACATTGTGCTGGATTACAAATTGTCCAACGGCGAAGTGCTGATTTTTATGGTGCCTTGCCAAGTTTGGTGGCACCTTTGAAATGTGCATAACACACAAACACCTGGAGTGATTACAAAAAATAAAATTGCAGAGTGCTTGTAACATTGGTGCCTACTAAGTGTGTTGTTTTCAACATTTTCTCCAAAATTGCCATACCTAATTAAAGTCCCTAGCAAGGGAAACACGCTATAGTCATTGCACAATCACGGAGGACGCATTTTACTTCAAATATCTTGAAACAATTACTGAAAATACGTGTATGGCAAAACTGCAGTTGAATGGAACAAACCGTTTTTGGATATTACAGACTTCTCACCAGTCTGCAAGTCCAAATCACAGCGACGGAACACATGTCTTATAAGGGGGGTGGGGTGCGTATGCCAGTAGTTAAGCCTCAATTTGAGAATACGTATGAAAATGAACCAATAACATTGCAGCAGGGTGATTCATCAATCGTTTTTTGTTTACTTCAGCTGACTAAACACACGTGAAGATGTTGTAATTGACCCTAATGAAGTCTGAGGACAGTGATTAGCTGGAGTCAGCCATAGCCGGAGCCTGTTATCAGATCTGTCTACTGACTGGACCTTCTGGCCAATCAAGCAAGTGGCATTGTTTTCTGAATGTCTGCTAATTAGGCTGTGTAATATTATGTAATTGAAATGCTTAAGACGTCAGGCCTTTGAGGAATTCACACCCTAAGGTGACTTTTTGTTGATGTTTACCTTTGTAAATAGGGCACAAGGTCAACAAATAAATACAAATTTGAATGTAACGTAACAACTGGCTGTATTGAATTTTCTTATAAAACACATATTTGACTTTCTGGAAAACTTTATTAGGAGTTCATAGTGCCACCTGAGAACATTGTGCTGGATTACAAATTGTCCAACGGCGAAGTGCTGATTTTTATGGTGCCTTGCCAAGTTTGGTGGCACCTTTGAAATGTGCATAAAACACAAACACCTGGAGGGATTACAAAAAATAAAATTGCAGAGTGCTTGTAACATTGGTGCCTATAAAGTGTGTTGTTTTCAACATTTTCTCCAAAATTGCCATACCAATTAAAGTCCCTAGCAAGGGAAACACGCTATAGTCATTGCACAATCACGGAGGACGCATTTTACTTCAAATATCTTGAAACAATTACTGAAAATACGTGTATGGCAAAACTGCAGTTGAATGAAACAAACCGTTTTTGGATATTACAGACTTCTCACCAGTCTGCAAGTCCAAATCACAGCGACGGAACACATGTCTTATAAGGGGGGTGGGGTGCGTATGCCAGTAGTTAAGCCTCAATTTGAGAATACGTATGAAAATGAACCAATAACATTGCAGCAGGGTGATTCATCAATCGTTTTTTGTTTACTTCAGCTGACTAAACACACGTGAAGATGTTGTAATTGACCCTAATGAAGTCTGAGGACAGTGATTAGCTTGAGTCAGCCATAGCCGGAGCCTGTTATCAGATCTGTCTACTGACTGGACCTTCTGGCCAATCAAGCAAGTGGCATTGTTTTCTGAATGTCTGCTAATTAGGCTGTGTAATATTATGTAATTGAAATGCTTAAGACGTCAGGCCTTTGAGGAATTCACACCCTAAGGTGACTTTTTGTTGATGTTTACCTTTGTAAATAGGGCACAAGGTCAACAAATAAATACAAATTTGAATGTAACGTAACAACTGGCTGTATTGAATTTTCTTATAAAACACATATTTGACTTTCTGGAAAACTTTATTAGGAGTTCATAGTGCCACCTGAGAACATTGTGCTGGATTACAAATTGTCCAACGGCGAAGTGCTGATTTTTATGGTGCCTTGCCAAGTTTGGTGGCACCTTTGAAATGTGCATAAAACACAAACACCTGGAGGGATTACAAAAAATAAAATTGCAGAGTGCTTGTAACATTGGTGCCTATAAAGTGTGTTGTTTTCAACATTTTCTCCAAAATTGCCATACCAATTAAAGTCCCTAGCAAGGGAAACACGCTATAGTCATTGCACAATCACGGAGGACGCATTTTACTTCAAATATCTTGAAACAATTACTGAAAATACGTGTATGGCAAAACTGCAGTTGAATGGAACAAACCGTTTTTGGATATTACAGACTTCTCACCAGTCTGCAAGTCCAAATCACAGCGACGGAACACATGTCTTATAAGGGGGGTGGGGTGCGTATGCCAGTAGTTAAGCCTCAATTTGAGAATACGTATGAAAATGAACCAATAACATTGCAGCAGGGTGATTCATCAATCGTTTTTTGTTTACTTCAGCTGACTAAACACACGTGAAGATGTTGTAATTGACCCTAATGAAGTCTGAGGACAGTGATTAGCTGGAGTCAGCCATAGCCGGAGCCTGTTATCAGATCTGTCTACTGACTGGACCTTCTGGCCAATCAAGCAAGTGGCATTGTTTTCTGAATGTCTGCTAATTAGGCTGTGTAATATTATGTAATTGAAATGCTTAAGACGTCAGGCCTTTGAGGAATTCACACCCTAAGGTGACTTTTTGTTGATGTTTACCTTTGTAAATAGGGCACAAGGTCAACAAATAAATACAAATTTGAATGTAACGTAACAACTGGCTGTATTGAATTTTCTTATAAAACACATATTTGACTTTCTGGAAAACTTTATTAGGAGTTCATAGTGCCACCTGAGAACATTGTGCTGGATTACAAATTGTCCAACGGCGAAGTGCTGATTTTTATGGTGCCTTGCCAAGTTTGGTGGCACCTTTGAAATGTGCATAAAACACAAACACCTGGAGGGATTACAAAAAATAAAATTGCAGAGTGCTTGTAACATTGGTGCCTATAAAGTGTGTTGTTTTCAACATTTTCTCCAAAATTGCCATACCTATTTAAGTCCCTAGCAAGGGAAACACGCTATAGTCATTGCACAATCACGGAGGACGCATTTTACTTCAAATATCTTGAAACAATTACTGAAAATACGTGTATGGCAAAACTGCAGTTGAATGGAACAAACCGTTTTTGGATATTACAGACTTCTCACCAGTCTGCAAGTCCAAATCACAGCGACGGAACACATGTCTTATAAGGGGGGTGGGGTGCGTATGCCAGTAGTTAAGCCTCAATTTGAGAATACGTATGAAAATGAACCAATAACATTGCAGCAGGGTGATTCATCAATCGTTTTTTTTTTACTTCAGCTGACTAAACACACGTGAAGATGTTGTAATTGACCCTAATGAAGTCTGAGGAGAGTGATTAGCTGGAGTCAGCCATAGCCGGAGCCTGTTATCAGATCTGTCTACTGACTGGACCTTCTGGCCAATCAAGCAAGTGGCATTGTTTTCTGAATGTCTGCTAATTAGGCTGTGTAATATTATGTAATTGAAATGCTTAAGACGTCAGGCCTTTGAGGAATTCACACCCTAAGGTGACTTTTTGTTGATGTTTACCTTTGTAAATAGGGCACAAGGTCAACAAATAAATACAAATTTGAATGTAACGTAACAACTGGCTGTATTGAATTTTCTTATAAAACACATATTTGACTTTCTGGAAAACTTTATTAGGAGTTCATAGTGCCACCTGAGAACATTGTGCTGGATTACAAATTGTCCAACGGCGAAGTGCTGATTTTTATGGTGCCTTGCCAAGTTTGGTGGCACCTTTGAAATGTGCATAAAACACAAACACCTGGAGGGATTACAAAAAATAAAATTGCAGAGTGCTTGTAACATTGGTGCCTATAAAGTGTGTTGTTTTCAACATTTTCTCCAAAATTGCCATACCAATTAAAGTCCCTAGCAAGGGAAACACGCTATAGTCATTGCACAATCACGGAGGACGCATTTTACTTCAAATATCTTGAAACAATTACTGAAAATACGTGTATGGCAAAACTGCAGTTGAATGAAACAAACCGTTTTTGGATATTACAGACTTCTCACCAGTCTGCAAGTCCAAATCACAGCGACGGAACACATGTCTTATAAGGGGGGTGGGGTGCGTATGCCAGTAGTTAAGCCTCAATTTGAGAATACGTATGAAAATGAACCAATAACATTGCAGCAGGGTGATTCATCAATCGTTTTTTGTTTACTTCAGCTGACTAAACACACGTGAAGATGTTGTAATTGACCCTAATGAAGTCTGAGGACAGTGATTAGCTTGAGTCAGCCATAGCCGGAGCCTGTTATCAGATCTGTCTACTGACTGGACCTTCTGGCCAATCAAGCAAGTGGCATTGTTTTCTGAATGTCTGCTAATTAGGCTGTGTAATATTATGTAATTGAAATGCTTAAGACGTCAGGCCTTTGAGGAATTCACACCCTAAGGTGACTTTTTGTTGATGTTTACCTTTGTAAATAGGGCACAAGGTCAACAAATAAATACAAATTTGAATGTAACGTAACAACTGGCTGTATTGAATTTTCTTATAAAACACATATTTGACTTTCTGGAAAACTTTATTAGGAGTTCATAGTGCCACCTGAGAACATTGTGCTGGATTACAAATTGTCCAACGGCGAAGTGCTGATTTTTATGGTGCCTTGCCAAGTTTGGTGGCACCTTTGAAATGTGCATAAAACACAAACACCTGGAGGGATTACAAAAAATAAAATTGCAGAGTGCTTGTAACATTGGTGCCTATAAAGTGTGTTGTTTTCAACATTTTCTCCAAAATTGCCATACCAATTAAAGTCCCTAGCAAGGGAAACACGCTATAGTCATTGCACAATCACGGAGGACGCATTTTACTTCAAATATCTTGAAACAATTACTGAAAATACGTGTATGGCAAAACTGCAGTTGAATGGAACAAACCGTTTTTGGATATTACAGACTTCTCACCAGTCTGCAAGTCCAAATCACAGCGACGGAACACATGTCTTATAAGGGGGGTGGGGTGCGTATGCCAGTAGTTAAGCCTCAATTTGAGAATACGTATGAAAATGAACCAATAACATTGCAGCAGGGTGATTCATCAATCGTTTTTTGTTTACTTCAGCTGACTAAACACACGTGAAGATGTTGTAATTGACCCTAATGAAGTCTGAGGACAGTGATTAGCTGGAGTCAGCCATAGCCGGAGCCTGTTATCAGATCTGTCTACTGACTGGACATTCTGGCCAATCAAGCAAGTGGCATTGTTTTCTGAATGTCTGCTAATTAGGCTGTGTAATATTATGTAATTGAAATGCTTAAGACGTCAGGCCTTTGAGGAATTCACACCCTAAGGTGACTTTTTGTTGATGTTTACCTTTGTAAATAGGGCACAAGGTCAACAAATAAATACAAATTTGAATGTAACGTAACAACTGGCTGTATTGAATTTTCTTATAAAACACATATTTGACTTTCTGGAAAACTTTATTAGGAGTTCATAGTGCCACCTGAGAACATTGTGCTGGATTACAAATTGTCCAACGGCGAAGTGCTGATTTTTATGGTGCCTTGCCAAGTTTGGTGGCACCTTTGAAATGTGCATAAAACACAAACACCTGGAGGGATTACAAAAAATAAAATTGCAGAGTGCTTGTAACATTGGTGCCTATAAAGTGTGTTGTTTTCAACATTTTCTCCAAAATTGCCATACCTATTTAAGTCCCTAGCAAGGGAAACACGCTATAGTCATTGCACAATCACGGAGGACGCATTTTACTTCAAATATCTTGAAACAATTACTGAAAATACGTGTATGGCAAAACTGCAGTTGAATGGAACAAACCGTTTTTGGATATTACAGACTTCTCACCAGTCTGCAAGTCCAAATCACAGCGACGGAACACATGTCTTATAAGGGGGGTGGGGTGCGTATGCCAGTAGTTAAGCCTCAATTTGAGAATACGTATGAAAATGAACCAATAACATTGCAGCAGGGTGATTCATCAATCGTTTTTTGTTTACTTCAGCTGACTAAACACACGTGAAGATGTTGTAATTGACCCTAATGAAGTCTGAGGAGAGTGATTAGCTGGAGTCAGCCATAGCCGGAGCCTGTTATCAGATCTGTCTACTGACTGGACCTTCTGGCCAATCAAGCAAGTGGCATTGTTTTCTGAATGTCTGCTAATTAGGCTGTGTAATATTATGTAATTGAAATGCTTAAGACGTCAGGCCTTTGAGGAATTCACACCCTAAGGTGACTTTTTGTTGATGTTTACCTTTGTAAATAGGGCACAAGGTCAACAAATAAATACAAATTTGAATGTAACGTAACAACTGGCTGTATTGAATTTTCTTATAAAACACATATTTGACTTTCTGGAAAACTTTATTAGGAGTTCATAGTGCCACCTGAGAACATTGTGCTGGATTACAAATTGTCCAACGGCGAAGTGCTGATTTTTATGGTGCCTTGCCAAGTTTGGTGGCACCTTTGAAATGTGCATAAAACACAAACACCTGGAGGGATTACAAAAAATAAAATTGCAGAGTGCTTGTAACATTGGTGCCTATAAAGTGTGTTGTTTTCAACATTTTCTCCAAAATTGCCATACCAATTAAAGTCCCTAGCAAGGGAAACACGCTATAGTCATTGCACAATCACGGAGGACGCATTTTACTTCAAATATCTTGAAACAATTACTGAAAATACGTGTATGGCAAAACTGCAGTTGAATGGAACAAACCGTTTTTGGATATTACAGACTTCTCACCAGTCTGCAAGTCCAAATCACAGCGACGGAACACATGTCTTATAAGGGGGGTGGGGTGCGTATGCCAGTAGTTAAGCCTCAATTTGAGAATACGTATGAAAATGAACCAATAACATTGCAGCAGGGTGATTCATCAATCGTTTTTTGTTTACTTCAGCTGACTAAACACACGTGAAGATGTTGTAATTGACCCTAATGAAGTCTGAGGAGAGTGATTAGCTGGAGTCAGCCATAGCCGGAGCCTGTTATCAGATCTGTCTACTGACTGGACCTTCTGGCCAATCAAGCAAGTGGCATTGTTTTCTGAATGTCTGCTAATTAGGCTGTGTAATATTATGTAATTGAAATGCTTAAGACGTCAGGCCTTTGAGGAATTCACACCCTAAGGTGACTTTTTGTTGATGTTTACCTTTGTAAATAGGGCACAAGGTCAACAAATAAATACAAATTTGAATGTAACGTAACAACTGGCTGTATTGAATTTTCTTATAAAACACATATTTGACTTTCTGGAAAACTTTATTAGGAGTTCATAGTGCCACCTGAGAACATTGTGCTGGATTACAAATTGTCCAACGGCGAAGTGCTGATTTTTATGGTGCCTTGCCAAGTTTGGTGGCACCTTTGAAATGTGCATAAAACACAAACACCTGGAGGGATTACAAAAAATAAAATTGCAGAGTGCTTGTAACATTGGTGCCTATAAAGTGTGTTGTTTTCAACATTTTCTCCAAAATTGCCATACCTATTTAAGTCCCTAGCAAGGGAAACACGCTATAGTCATTGCACAATCACGGAGGACGCATTTTACTTCAAATATCTTGAAACAATTACTGAAAATACGTGTATGGCAAAACTGCAGTTGAATGGAACAAACCGTTTTTGGATATTACAGACTTCTCACCAGTCTGCAAGTCCAAATCACAGCGACGGAACACATGTCTTATAAGGGGGGTGGGGTGCGTATGCCAGTAGTTAAGCCTCAATTTGAGAATACGTATGAAAATGAACCAATAACATTGCAGCAGGGTGATTCATCAATCGTTTTTTGTTTACTTCAGCTGACTAAACACACGTGAAGATGTTGTAATTGACCCTAATGAAGTCTGAGGACAGTGATTAGCTGGAGTCAGCCATAGCCGGAGCCTGTTATCAGATCTGTCTACTGACTGGACCTTCTGGCCAATCAAGCAAGTGGCATTGTTTTCTGAATGTCTGCTAATTAGGCTGTGTAATATTATGTAATTGAAATGCTTAAGACGTCAGGCCTTTGAGGAATTCACACCCTAAGGTGACTTTTTGTTGATGTTTACCTTTGTAAATAGGGCACAAGGTCAACAAATAAATACAAATTTGAATGTAACGTAACAACTGGCTGTATTGAATTTTCTTATAAAACACATATTTGACTTTCTGGAAAACTTTATTAGGAGTTCATAGTGCCACCTGAGAACATTGTGCTGGATTACAAATTGTCCAACGGCGAAGTGCTGATTTTTATGGTGCCTTGCCAAGTTTGGTGGCACCTTTGAAATGTGCATAAAACACAAACACCTGGAGGGATTACAAAAAATAAAATTGCAGAGTGCTTGTAACATTGGTGCCTATAAAGTGTGTTGTTTTCAACATTTTCTCCAAAATTGCCATACCAATTAAAGCCCTAGCAAGGGAAACACGCTATAGTCATTGCACAATCACGGAGGACGCATTTTACTTCAAATATCTTGAAACAATTACTGAAAATACGTGTATGGCAAAACTGCAGTTGAATGGAACAAACCGTTTTTGGATATTACAGACTTCTCACCAGTCTGCAAGTCCAAATCACAGCGACGGAACACATGTCTTATAAGGGGGGTGGGGTGCGTATGCCAGTAGTTAAGCCTCAATTTGAGAATACGTATGAAAATGAACCAATAACATTGCAGCAGGGTGATTCATCAATCGTTTTTTGTTTACTTCAGCTGACTAAACACACGTGAAGATGTTGTAATTGACCCTAATGAAGTCTGAGGACAGTGATTAGCTGGAGTCAGCCATAGCCGGAGCCTGTTATCAGATCTGTCTACTGACTGGACCTTCTGGCCAATCAAGCAAGTGGCATTGTTTTCTGAATGTCTGCTAATTAGGCTGTGTAATATTATGTAATTGAAATGCTTAAGACGTCAGGCCTTTGAGGAATTCACACCCTAAGGTGACTTTTTGTTGATGTTTACCTTTGTAAATAGGGCACAAGGTCAACAAATAAATACAAATTTGAATGTAACGTAACAACTGGCTGTATTGAATTTTCTTATAAAACACATATTTGACTTTCTGGAAAACTTTATTAGGAGTTCATAGTGCCACCTGAGAACATTGTGCTGGATTACAAATTGTCCAACGGCGAAGTGCTGATTTTTATGGTGCCTTGCCAAGTTTGGTGGCACCTTTGAAATGTGCATAAAACACAAACACCTGGAGGGATTACAAAAAATAAAATTGCAGAGTGCTTGTAACATTGGTGCCTATAAAGTGTGTTGTTTTCAACATTTTCTCCAAAATTGCCATACCTAATTAAAGTCCCTAGCAAGGGAAACACGCTATAGTCATTGCACAATCACGGAGGACGCATTTTACTTCAAATATCTTGAAACAATTACTGAAAATACGTGTATGGCAAAACTGCAGTTGAATGGAACAAACCGTTTTTGGATATTACAGACTTCTCACCAGTCTGCAAGTCCAAATCACAGCGACGGAACACATGTCTTATAAGGGGGGTGGGGTGCGTATGCCAGTAGTTAAGCCTCAATTTGAGAATACGTATGAAAATGAACCAATAACATTGCAGCAGGGTGATTCATCAATCGTTTTTTGTTTACTTCAGCTGACTAAACACACGTGAAGATGTTGTAATTGACCCTAATGAAGTCTGAGGACAGTGATTAGCTGGAGTCAGCCATAGCCGGAGCCTGTTATCAGATCTGTCTACTGACTGGACCTTCTGGCCAATCAAGCAAGTGGCATTGTTTTCTGAATGTCTGCTAATTAGGCTGTGTAATATTATGTAATTGAAATGCTTAAGACGTCAGGCCTTTGAGGAATTCACACCCTAAGGTGACTTTTTGTTGATGTTTACCTTTGTAAATAGGGCACAAGGTCAACAAATAAATACAAATTTGAATGTAACGTAACAACTGGCTGTATTGAATTTTCTTATAAAACACATATTTGACTTTCTGGAAAACTTTATTAGGAGTTCATAGTGCCACCTGAGAACATTGTGCTGGATTACAAATTGTCCAACGGCGAAGTGCTGATTTTTATGGTGCCTTGCCAAGTTTGGTGGCACCTTTGAAATGTGCATAAAACACAAACACCTGGAGGGATTACAAAAAATAAAATTGCAGAGTGCTTGTAACATTGGTGCCTATAAAGTGTGTTGTTTTCAACATTTTCTCCAAAATTGCCATACCTAATTAAAGTCCCTAGCAAGGGAAACACGCTATAGTCATTGCACAATCACGGAGGACGCATTTTACTTCAAATATCTTGAAACAATTACTGAAAATACGTGTATGGCAAAACTGCAGTTGAATGGAACAAACCGTTTTTGGATATTACAGACTTCTCACCAGTCTGCAAGTCCAAATCACAGCGACGGAACACATGTCTTATAAGGGGGGTGGGGTGCGTATGCCAGTAGTTAAGCCTCAATTTGAGAATACGTATGAAAATGAACCAATAACATTGCAGCAGGGTGATTCATCAATCGTTTTTTGTTTACTTCAGCTGACTAAACACACGTGAAGATGTTGTAATTGACCCTAATGAAGTCTGAGGACAGTGATTAGCTGGAGTCAGCCATAGCCGGAGCCTGTTATCAGATCTGTCTACTGACTGGACCTTCTGGCCAATCAAGCAAGTGGCATTGTTTTCTGAATGTCTGCTAATTAGGCTGTGTAATATTATGTAATTGAAATGCTTAAGACGTCAGGCCTTTGAGGAATTCACACCCTAAGGTGACTTTTTGTTGATGTTTACCTTTGTAAATAGGGCACAAGGTCAACAAATAAATACAAATTTGAATGTAACGTAACAACTGGCTGTATTGAATTTTCTTATAAAACACATATTTGACTTTCTGGAAAACTTTATTAGGAGTTCATAGTGCCACCTGAGAACATTGTGCTGGATTACAAATTGTCCAACGGCGAAGTGCTGATTTTTATGGTGCCTTGCCAAGTTTGGTGGCACCTTTGAAATGTGCATAAAACACAAACACCTGGAGGGATTACAAAAAATAAAATTGCAGAGTGCTTGTAACATTGGTGCCTATAAAGTGTGTTGTTTTCAACATTTTCTCCAAAATTGCCATACCTAATTAAAGTCCCTAGCAAGGGAAACACGCTATAGTCATTGCACAATCACGGAGGACGCATTTTACTTCAAATATCTTGAAACAATTACTGAAAATACGTGTATGGCAAAACTGCAGTTGAATGGAACAAACCGTTTTTGGATATTACAGACTTATCACCAGTCTGCAAGTCCAAATCACAGCGACGGAACACATGTCTTATAAGGGGGGTGGGGTGCGTATGCCAGTAGTTAAGCCTCAATTTGAGAATACGTATGAAAATGAACCAATAACATTGCAGCAGGGTGATTCATCAATCGTTTTTTGTTTACTTCAGCTGACTAAACACACGTGAAGATGTTGTAATTGACCCTAATGAAGTCTGAGGACAGTGATTAGCTGGAGTCAGCCATAGCCGGAGCCTGTTATCAGATCTGTCTACTGACTGGACCTTCTGGCCAATCAAGCAAGTGGCATTGTTTTCTGAATGTCTGCTAATTAGGCTGTGTAATATTATGTAATTGAAATGCTTAAGACGTCAGGCCTTTGAGGAATTCACACCCTAAGGTGACTTTTTGTTGATGTTTACCTTTGTAAATAGGGCACAAGGTCAACAAATAAATACAAATTTGAATGTAACGTAACAACTGGCTGTATTGAATTTTCTTATAAAACACATATTTGACTTTCTGGAAAACTTTATTAGGAGTTCATAGTGCCACCTGAGAACATTGTGCTGGATTACAAATTGTCCAACGGCGAAGTGCTGATTTTTATGGTGCCTTGCCAAGTTTGGTGGCACCTTTGAAATGTGCATAAAACACAAACACCTGGAGGGATTACAAAAAATAAAATTGCAGAGTGCTTGTAACATTGGTGCCTATAAAGTGTGTTGTTTTCAACATTTTCTCCAAAATTGCCATACCTATTTATTAAAGTCCCTAGCAAGGGAAACACGCTATAGTCATTGCACAATCACGGAGGACGCATTTTACTTCAAATATCTTGAAACAATTACTGAAAATACGTGTATGGCAAAACTGCAGTTGAATGGAACAAACCGTTTTTGGATATTACAGACTTCTCACCAGTCTGCAAGTCCAAATCACAGCGACGGAACACATGTCTTATAAGGGGGGTGGGGTGCGTATGCCAGTAGTTAAGCCTCAATTTGAGAATACGTATGAAAATGAACCAATAACATTGCAGCAGGGTGATTCATCAATCGTTTTTTGTTTACTTCAGCTGACTAAACACACGTGAAGATGTTGTAATTGACCCTAATGAAGTCTGAGGACAGTGATTAGCTGGAGTCAGCCATAGCCGGAGCCTGTTATCAGATCTGTCTACTGACTGGACCTTCTGGCCAATCAAGCAAGTGGCATTGTTTTCTGAATGTCTGCTAATTAGGCTGTGTAATATTATGTAATTGAAATGCTTAAGACGTCAGGCCTTTGAGGAATTCACACCCTAAGGTGACTTTTTGTTGATGTTTACCTTTGTAAATAGGGCACAAGGTCAACAAATAAATACAAATTTGAATGTAACGTAACAACTGGCTGTATTGAATTTTCTTATAAAACACATATTTGACTTTCTGGAAAACTTTATTAGGAGTTCATAGTGCCACCTGAGAACATTGTGCTGGATTACAAATTGTCCAACGGCGAAGTGCTGATTTTTATGGTGCCTTGCCAAGTTTGGTGGCACCTTTGAAATGTGCATAAAACACAAACACCTGGAGGGATTACAAAAAATAAAATTGCAGAGTGCTTGTAACATTGGTGCCTATAAAGTGTGTTGTTTTCAACATTTTCTCCAAAATTGCCATACCTATTTATTAAAGTCCCTAGCAAGGGAAACACGCTATAGTCATTGCACAATCACGGAGGACGCATTTTACTTCAAATATCTTGAAACAATTACTGAAAATACGTGTATGGCAAAACTGCAGTTGAATGGAACAAACCGTTTTTGGATATTACAGACTTCTCACCAGTCTGCAAGTCCAAATCACAGCGACGGAACACATGTCTTATAAGGGGGGTGGGGTGCGTATGCCAGTAGTTAAGCCTCAATTTGAGAATACGTATGAAAATGAACCAATAACATTGCAGCAGGGTGATTCATCAATCGTTTTTTGTTTACTTCAGCTGACTAAACACACGTGAAGATGTTGTAATTGACCCTAATGAAGTCTGAGGACAGTGATTAGCTGGAGTCAGCCATAGCCGGAGCCTGTTATCAGATCTGTCTACTGACTGGACCTTCTGGCCAATCAAGCAAGTGGCATTGTTTTCTGAATGTCTGCTAATTAGGCTGTGTAATATTATGTAATTGAAATGCTTAAGACGTCAGGCCTTTGAGGAATTCACACCCTAAGGTGACTTTTTGTTGATGTTTACCTTTGTAAATAGGGCACAAGGTCAACAAATAAATACAAATTTGAATGTAACGTAACAACTGGCTGTATTGAATTTTCTTATAAAACACATATTTGACTTTCTGGAAAACTTTATTAGGAGTTCATAGTGCCACCTGAGAACATTGTGCTGGATTACAAATTGTCCAACGGCGAAGTGCTGATTTTTATGGTGCCTTGCCAAGTTTGGTGGCACCTTTGAAATGTGCATAAAACACAAATACCTGGAGGGATTACAAAAAATAAAATTGCAGAGTGCTTGTAACATTGGTGCCTATAAAGTGTGTTGTTTTCAACATTTTCTCCAAAATTGCCATACCTAATTAAAGTCCCTAGCAAGGGAAACACGCTATAGTCATTGCACAATCACGGAGGACGCATTTTACTTCAAATATCTTGAAACAATTACTGAAAATACGTGTATGGCAAAACTGCAGTTGAATGGAACAAACCGTTTTTGGATATTACAGACTTCTCACCAGTCTGCAAGTCCAAATCACAGCGACGGAACACATGTCTTATAAGGGGGGTGGGGTGCGTATGCCAGTAGTTAAGCCTCAATTTGAGAATACGTATGAAAATGAACCAATAACATTGCAGCAGGGTGATTCATCAATCGTTTTTTGTTTACTTCAGCTGACTAAACACACGTGAAGATGTTGTAATTGACCCTAATGAAGTCTGAGGACAGTGATTAGCTGGAGTCAGCCATAGCCGGAGCCTGTTATCAGATCTGTCTACTGACTGGACCTTCTGGCCAATCAAGCAAGTGGCATTGTTTTCTGAATGTCTGCTAATTAGGCTGTGTAATATTATGTAATTGAAATGCTTAAGACGTCAGGCCTTTGAGGAATTCACACCCTAAGGTGACTTTTTGTTGATGTTTACCTTTGTAAATAGGGCACAAGGTCAACAAATAAATACAAATTTGAATGTAACGTAACAACTGGCTGTATTGAATTTTCTTATAAAACACATATTTGACTTTCTGGAAAACTTTATTAGGAGTTCATAGTGCCACCTGAGAACATTGTGCTGGATTACAAATTGTCCAACGGCGAAGTGCTGATTTTTATGGTGCCTTGCCAAGTTTGGTGGCACCTTTGAAATGTGCATAAAACACAAACACCTGGAGGGATTACAAAAAATAAAATTGCAGAGTGCTTGTAACATTGGTGCCTATAAAGTGTGTTGTTTTCAACATTTTCTCCAAAATTGCCATACCTAATTAAAGTCCCTAGCAAGGGAAACACGCTATAGTCATTGCACAATCACGGAGGACGCATTTTACTTCAAATATCTTGAAACAATTACTGAAAATACGTGTATGGCAAAACTGCAGTTGAATGGAACAAACCGTTTTTGGATATTACAGACTTCTCACCAGTCTGCAAGTCCAAATCACAGCGACGGAACACATGTCTTATAAGGGGGGTGGGGTGCGTATGCCAGTAGTTAAGCCTCAATTTGAGAATACGTATGAAAATGAACCAATAACATTGCAGCAGGGTGATTCATCAATCGTTTTTTGTTTACTTCAGCTGACTAAACACACGTGAAGATGTTGTAATTGACCCTAATGAAGTCTGAGGACAGTGATTAGCTGGAGTCAGCCATAGCCGGAGCCTGTTATCAGATCTGTCTACTGACTGGACCTTCTGGCCAATCAAGCAAGTGGCATTGTTTTCTGAATGTCTGCTAATTAGGCTGTGTAATATTATGTAATTGAAATGCTTAAGACGTCAGGCCTTTGAGGAATTCACACCCTAAGGTGACTTTTTGTTGATGTTTACCTTTGTAAATAGGGCACAAGGTCAACAAATAAATACAAATTTGAATGTAACGTAACAACTGGCTGTATTGAATTTTCTTATAAAACACATATTTGACTTTCTGGAAAACTTTATTAGGAGTTCATAGTGCCACCTGAGAACATTGTGCTGGATTACAAATTGTCCAACGGCGAAGTGCTGATTTTTATGGTGCCTTGCCAAGTTTGGTGGCACCTTTGAAATGTGCATAAAACACAAACACCTGGAGGGATTACAAAAAATAAAATTGCAGAGTGCTTGTAACATTGGTGCCTATAAAGTGTGTTGTTTTCAACATTTTCTCCAAAATTGCCATACCTATTTATTAAAGTCCCTAGCAAGGGAAACACGCTATAGTCATTGCACAATCACGGAGGACGCATTTTACTTCAAATATCTTGAAACAATTACTGAAAATACGTGTATGGCAAAACTGCAGTTGAATGGAACAAACCGTTTTTGGATATTACAGACTTCTCACCAGTCTGCAAGTCCAAATCACAGCGACGGAACACATGTCTTATAAGGGGGGTGGGGTGCGTATGCCAGTAGTTAAGCCTCAATTTGAGAATACGTATGAAAATGAACCAATAACATTGCAGCAGGGTGATTCATCAATCGTTTTTTGTTTACTTCAGCTGACTAAACACACGTGAAGATGTTGTAATTGACCCTAATGAAGTCTGAGGACAGTGATTAGCTGGAGTCAGCCATAGCCGGAGCCTGTTATCAGATCTGTCTACTGACTGGACCTTCTGGCCAATCAAGCAAGTGGCATTGTTTTCTGAATGTCTGCTAATTAGGCTGTGTAATATTATGTAATTGAAATGCTTAAGACGTCAGGCCTTTGAGGAATTCACACCCTAAGGTGACTTTTTGTTGATGTTTACCTTTGTAAATAGGGCACAAGGTCAACAAATAAATACAAATTTGAATGTAACGTAACAACTGGCTGTATTGAATTTTCTTATAAAACACATATTTGACTTTCTGGAAAACTTTATTAGGAGTTCATAGTGCCACCTGAGAACATTGTGCTGGATTACAAATTGTCCAACGGCGAAGTGCTGATTTTTATGGTGCCTTGCCAAGTTTGGTGGCACCTTTGAAATGTGCATAAAACACAAACACCTGGAGGGATTACAAAAAATAAAATTGCAGAGTGCTTGTAACATTGGTGCCTATAAAGTGTGTTGTTTTCAACATTTTCTCCAAAATTGCCATACCTATTTATTAAAGTCCCTAGCAAGGGAAACACGCTATAGTCATTGCACAATCACGGAGGACGCATTTTACTTCAAATATCTTGAAACAATTACTGAAAATACGTGTATGGCAAAACTGCAGTTGAATGGAACAAACCGTTTTTGGATATTACAGACTTCTCACCAGTCTGCAAGTCCAAATCACAGCGACGGAACACATGTCTTATAAGGGGGGTGGGGTGCGTATGCCAGTAGTTAAGCCTCAATTTGAGAATACGTATGAAAATGAACCAATAACATTGCAGCAGGGTGATTCATCAATCGTTTTTTGTTTACTTCAGCTGACTAAACACACGTGAAGATGTTGTAATTGACCCTAATGAAGTCTGAGGACAGTGATTAGCTGGAGTCAGCCATAGCCGGAGCCTGTTATCAGATCTGTCTACTGACTGGACCTTCTGGCCAATCAAGCAAGTGGCATTGTTTTCTGAATGTCTGCTAATTAGGCTGTGTAATATTATGTAATTGAAATGCTTAAGACGTCAGGCCTTTGAGGAATTCACACCCTAAGGTGACTTTTTGTTGATGTTTACCTTTGTAAATAGGGCACAAGGTCAACAAATAAATACAAATTTGAATGTAACGTAACAACTGGCTGTATTGAATTTTCTTATAAAACACATATTTGACTTTCTGGAAAACTTTATTAGGAGTTCATAGTGCCACCTGAGAACATTGTGCTGGATTACAAATTGTCCAACGGCGAAGTGCTGATTTTTATGGTGCCTTGCCAAGTTTGGTGGCACCTTTGAAATGTGCATAAAACACAAATACCTGGAGGGATTACAAAAAATAAAATTGCAGAGTGCTTGTAACATTGGTGCCTATAAAGTGTGTTGTTTTCAACATTTTCTCCAAAATTGCCATACCTAATTAAAGTCCCTAGCAAGGGAAACACGCTATAGTCATTGCACAATCACGGAGGACGCATTTTACTTCAAATATCTTGAAACAATTACTGAAAATACGTGTATGGCAAAACTGCAGTTGAATGGAACAAACCGTTTTTGGATATTACAGACTTCTCACCAGTCTGCAAGTCCAAATCACAGCGACGGAACACATGTCTTATAAGGGGGGTGGGGTGCGTATGCCAGTAGTTAAGCCTCAATTTGAGAATACGTATGAAAATGAACCAATAACATTGCAGCAGGGTGATTCATCAATCGTTTTTTGTTTACTTCAGCTGACTAAACACACGTGAAGATGTTGTAATTGACCCTAATGAAGTCTGAGGACAGTGATTAGCTGGAGTCAGCCATAGCCGGAGCCTGTTATCAGATCTGTCTACTGACTGGACCTTCTGGCCAATCAAGCAAGTGGCATTGTTTTCTGAATGTCTGCTAATTAGGCTGTGTAATATTATGTAATTGAAATGCTTAAGACGTCAGGCCTTTGAGGAATTCACACCCTAAGGTGACTTTTTGTTGATGTTTACCTTTGTAAATAGGGCACAAGGTCAACAAATAAATACAAATTTGAATGTAACGTAACAACTGGCTGTATTGAATTTTCTTATAAAACACATATTTGACTTTCTGGAAAACTTTATTAGGAGTTCATAGTGCCACCTGAGAACATTGTGCTGGATTACAAATTGTCCAACGGCGAAGTGCTGATTTTTATGGTGCCTTGCCAAGTTTGGTGGCACCTTTGAAATGTGCATAAAACACAAACACCTGGAGGGATTACAAAAAATAAAATTGCAGAGTGCTTGTAACATTGGTGCCTATAAAGTGTGTTGTTTTCAACATTTTCTCCAAAATTGCCATACCTAATTAAAGTCCCTAGCAAGGGAAACACGCTATAGTCATTGCACAATCACGGAGGACGCATTTTACTTCAAATATCTTGAAACAATTACTGAAAATACGTGTATGGCAAAACTGCAGTTGAATGGAACAAACCGTTTTTGGATATTACAGACTTCTCACCAGTCTGCAAGTCCAAATCACAGCGACGGAACACATGTCTTATAAGGGGGGTGGGGTGCGTATGCCAGTAGTTAAGCCTCAATTTGAGAATACGTATGAAAATGAACCAATAACATTGCAGCAGGGTGATTCATCAATCGTTTTTTGTTTACTTCAGCTGACTAAACACACGTGAAGATGTTGTAATTGACCCTAATGAAGTCTGAGGACAGTGATTAGCTGGAGTCAGCCATAGCCGGAGCCTGTTATCAGATCTGTCTACTGACTGGACCTTCTGGCCAATCAAGCAAGTGGCATTGTTTTCTGAATGTCTGCTAATTAGGCTGTGTAATATTATGTAATTGAAATGCTTAAGACGTCAGGCCTTTGAGGAATTCACACCCTAAGGTGACTTTTTGTTGATGTTTACCTTTGTAAATAGGGCACAAGGTCAACAAATAAATACAAATTTGAATGTAACGTAACAACTGGCTGTATTGAATTTTCTTATAAAACACATATTTGACTTTCTGGAAAACTTTATTAGGAGTTCATAGTGCCACCTGAGAACATTGTGCTGGATTACAAATTGTCCAACGGCGAAGTGCTGATTTTTATGGTGCCTTGCCAAGTTTGGTGGCACCTTTGAAATGTGCATAAAACACAAACACCTGGAGGGATTACAAAAAATAAAATTGCAGAGTGCTTGTAACATTGGTGCCTATAAAGTGTGTTGTTTTCAACATTTTCTCCAAAATTGCCATACCTAATTAAAGTCCCTAGCAAGGGAAACACGCTATAGTCATTGCACAATCACGGAGGACGCATTTTACTTCAAATATCTTGAAACAATTACTGAAAATACGTGTATGGCAAAACTGCAGTTGAATGGAACAAACCGTTTTTGGATATTACAGACTTCTCACCAGTCTGCAAGTCCAAATCACAGCGACGGAACACATGTCTTATAAGGGGGGTGGGGTGCGTATGCCAGTAGTTAAGCCTCAATTTGAGAATACGTATGAAAATGAACCAATAACATTGCAGCAGGGTGATTCATCAATCGTTTTTTGTTTACTTCAGCTGACTAAACACACGTGAAGATGTTGTAATTGACCCTAATGAAGTCTGAGGACAGTGATTAGCTGGAGTCAGCCATAGCCGGAGCCTGTTATCAGATCTGTCTACTGACTGGACCTTCTGGCCAATCAAGCAAGTGGCATTGTTTTCTGAATGTCTGCTAATTAGGCTGTGTAATATTATGTAATTGAAATGCTTAAGACGTCAGGCCTTTGAGGAATTCACACCCTAAGGTGACTTTTTGTTGATGTTTACCTTTGTAAATAGGGCACAAGGTCAACAAATAAATACAAATTTGAATGTAACGTAACAACTGGCTGTATTGAATTTTCTTATAAAACACATATTTGACTTTCTGGAAAACTTTATTAGGAGTTCATAGTGCCACCTGAGAACATTGTGCTGGATTACAAATTGTCCAACGGCGAAGTGCTGATTTTTATGGTGCCTTGCCAAGTTTGGTGGCACCTTTGAAATGTGCATAAAACACAAACACCTGGAGGGATTACAAAAAATAAAATTGCAGAGTGCTTGTAACATTGGTGCCTATAAAGTGTGTTGTTTTCAACATTTTCTCCAAAATTGCCATACCAATTAAAGTCCCTAGCAAGGGAAACACGCTATAGTCATTGCACAATCACGGAGGACGCATTTTACTTCAAATATCTTGAAACAATTACTGAAAATACGTGTATGGCAAAACTGCAGTTGAATGGAACAAACCGTTTTTTGATATTACAGACTTCTCACCAGTCTGCAAGTCCAAATCACAGCGACGGAACACATGTCTTATAAGGGGGGTGGGGTGCGTATGCCAGTAGTTAAGCCTCAATTTGAGAATACGTATGAAAATGAACCAATAACATTGCAGCAGGGTGATTCATCAATCGTTTTTTGTTTACTTCAGCTGACTAAACACACGTGAAGATGTTGTAATTGACCCTAATGAAGTCTGAGGACAGTGATTAGCTGGAGTCAGCCATAGCCGGAGCCTGTTATCAGATCTGTCTACTGACTGGACCTTCTGGCCAATCAAGCAAGTGGCATTGTTTTCTGAATGTCTGCTAATTAGGCTGTGTAATATTATGTAATTGAAATGCTTAAGACGTCAGGCCTTTGAGGAATTCACACCCTAAGGTGACTTTTTGTTGATGTTTACCTTTGTAAATAGGGCACAAGGTCAACAAATAAATACAAATTTGAATGTAACGTAACAACTGGCTGTATTGAATTTTCTTATAAAACACATATTTGACTTTCTGGAAAACTTTATTAGGAGTTCATAGTGCCACCTGAGAACATTGTGCTGGATTACAAATTGTCCAACGGCGAAGTGCTGATTTTTATGGTGCCTTGCCAAGTTTGGTGGCACCTTTGAAATGTGCATAAAACACAAACACCTGGAGGGATTACAAAAAATAAAATTGCAGAGTGCTTGTAACATTGGTGCCTATAAAGTGTGTTGTTTTCAACATTTTCTCCAAAATTGCCATACCTAATTAAAGTCCCTAGCAAGGGAAACACGCTATAGTCATTGCACAATCACGGAGGACGCATTTTACTTCAAATATCTTGAAACAATTACTGAAAATACGTGTATGGCAAAACTGCAGTTGAATGGAACAAACCGTTTTTGGATATTACAGACTTCTCACCAGTCTGCAAGTCCAAATCACAGCGACGGAACACATGTCTTATAAGGGGGGTGGGGTGCGTATGCCAGTAGTTAAGCCTCAATTTGAGAATACGTATGAAAATGAACCAATAACATTGCAGCAGGGTGATTCATCAATCGTTTTTTGTTTACTTCAGCTGACTAAACACACGTGAAGATGTTGTAATTGACCCTAATGAAGTCTGAGGACAGTGATTAGCTGGAGTCAGCCATAGCCGGAGCCTGTTATCAGATCTGTCTACTGACTGGACCTTCTGGCCAATCAAGCAAGTGGCATTGTTTTCTGAATGTCTGCTAATTAGGCTGTGTAATATTATGTAATTGAAATGCTTAAGACGTCAGGCCTTTGAGGAATTCACACCCTAAGGTGACTTTTTGTTGATGTTTACCTTTGTAAATAGGGCACAAGGTCAACAAATAAATACAAATTTGAATGTAACGTAACAACTGGCTGTATTGAATTTTCTTATAAAACACATATTTGACTTTCTGGAAAACTTTATTAGGAGTTCATAGTGCCACCTGAGAACATTGTGCTGGATTACAAATTGTCCAACGGCGAAGTGCTGATTTTTATGGTGCCTTGCCAAGTTTGGTGGCACCTTTGAAATGTGCATAAAACACAAACACCTGGAGGGATTACAAAAAATAAAATTGCAGAGTGCTTGTAACATTGGTGCCTATAAAGTGTGTTGTTTTCAACATTTTCTCCAAAATTGCCATACCTAATTAAAGTCCCTAGCAAGGGAAACACGCTATAGTCATTGCACAATCACGGAGGACGCATTTTACTTCAAATATCTTGAAACAATTACTGAAAATACGTGTATGGCAAAACTGCAGTTGAATGGAACAAACCGTTTTTGGATATTACAGACTTCTCACCAGTCTGCAAGTCCAAATCACAGCGACGGAACACATGTCTTATAAGGGGGGTGGGGTGCGTATGCCAGTAGTTAAGCCTCAATTTGAGAATACGTATGAAAATGAACCAATAACATTGCAGCAGGGTGATTCATCAATCGTTTTTTGTTTACTTCAGCTGACTAAACACACGTGAAGATGTTGTAATTGACCCTAATGAAGTCTGAGGACAGTGATTAGCTGGAGTCAGCCATAGCCGGAGCCTGTTATCAGATCTGTCTACTGACTGGACCTTCTGGCCAATCAACCAAGTGGCATTGTTTTCTGAATGTCTGCTAATTAGGCTGTGTAATATTATGTAATTGAAATGCTTAAGACGTCAGGCCTTTGAGGAATTCACACCCTAAGGTGACTTTTTGTTGATGTTTACCTTTGTATATAGGGCACAAGGTCAACAAATAAATACAAATTTGAATGTAACGTAACAACTGGCTGTATTGAATTTTCTTATAAAACACATATTTGACTTTCTGGAAAACTTTATTAGGAGTTCATAGTGCCACCTGAGAACATTGTGCTGGATTACAAATTGTCCAACGGCGAAGTGCTGATTTTTATGGTGCCTTGCCAAGTTTGGTGGCACCTTTGAAATGTGCATAAAACACAAACACCTGGAGGGATTACAAAAAAATAAAATTGCAGAGTGCTTGTAACATTGGTGCCTATAAAGTGTGTTGTTTTCAACATTTTCTCCAAAATTGCCATACCTAATTAAAGTCCCTAGCAAGGGAAACACGCTATAGTCATTGCACAATCACGGAGGACGCATTTTACTTCAAATATCTTGAAACAATTACTGAAAATACGTGTATGGCAAAACTGCAGTTGAATGGAACAAACCGTTTTTGGATATTACAGACTTCTCACCAGTCTGCAAGTCCAAATCACAGGGACGGAACACATGTCTTATAAGGGGGTGGGGTGCGTATGCCAGTAGTTAAGCCTCAATTTGAGAATACGTATGAAAATGAACCAATAACATTGCAGCAGGGTGATTCATCAATCGTTTTTTGTTTACTTCAGCTGACTAAACACACGTGAAGATGTTGTAATTGACCCTAATGAAGTCTGAGGACAGTGATTAGCTGGAGTCAGCCATAGCCGGAGCCTGTTATCAGATCTGTCTACTGACTGGACCTTCTGGCCAATCAAGCAAGTGGCATTGTTTTCTGAATGTCTGCTAATTAGGCTGTGTAATATTATGTAATTGAAATGCTTAAGACGTCAGGCCTTTGAGGAATTCACACCCTAAGGTGACTTTTTGTTGATGTTTACCTTTGTAAATAGGGCACAAGGTCAACAAATAAATACAAATTTGAATGTAACGTAACAACTGGCTGTATTGAATTTTCTTATAAAACACATATTTGACTTTCTGGAAAACTTTATTAGGAGTTCATAGTGCCACCTGAGAACATTGTGCTGGATTACAAATTGTCCAACGGCGAAGTGCTGATTTTTATGGTGCCTTGCCAAGTTTGGTGGCACCTTTGAAATGTGCATAAAACACAAACACCTGGAGGGATTACAAAAAATAAAATTGCAGAGTGCTTGTAACATTGGTGCCTATAAAGTGTGTTGTTTTCAACATTTTCTCCAAAATTGCCATACCTAATTAAAGTCCCTAGCAAGGGAAACACGCTATAGTCATTGCACAATCACGGAGGACGCATTTTACTTCAAATATCTTGAAACAATTACTGAAAATACGTGTATGGCAAAACTGCAGTTGAATGGAACAAACCGTTTTTGGATATTACAGACTTCTCACCAGTCTGCAAGTCCAAATCACAGCGACGGAACACATGTCTTATAAGGGGGGTGGGGTGCGTATGCCAGTAGTTAAGCCTCAATTTGAGAATACGTATGAAAATGAACCAATAACATTGCAGCAGGGTGATTCATCAATCGTTTTTTGTTTACTTCAGCTGACTAAACACACGTGAAGATGTTGTAATTGACCCTAATGAAGTCTGAGGACAGTGATTAGCTGGAGTCAGCCATAGCCGGAGCCTGTTATCAGATCTGTCTACTGACTGGACCTTCTGGCCAATCAACCAAGTGGCATTGTTTTCTGAATGTCTGCTAATTAGGCTGTGTAATATTATGTAATTGAAATGCTTAAGACGTCAGGCCTTTGAGGAATTCACACCCTAAGGTGACTTTTTGTTGATGTTTACCTTTGTATATAGGGCACAAGGTCAACAAATAAATACAAATTTGAATGTAACGTAACAACTGGCTGTATTGAATTTTCTTATAAAACACATATTTGACTTTCTGGAAAACTTTATTAGGAGTTCATAGTGCCACCTGAGAACATTGTGCTGGATTACAAATTGTCCAACGGCGAAGTGCTGATTTTTATGGTGCCTTGCCAAGTTTGGTGGCACCTTTGAAATGTGCATAAAACACAAACACCTGGAGGGATTACAAAAAAATAAAATTGCAGAGTGCTTGTAACATTGGTGCCTATAAAGTGTGTTGTTTTCAACATTTTCTCCAAAATTGCCATACCTAATTAAAGTCCCTAGCAAGGGAAACACGCTATAGTCATTGCACAATCACGGAGGACGCATTTTACTTCAAATATCTTGAAACAATTACTGAAAATACGTGTATGGCAAAACTGCAGTTGAATGGAACAAACCGTTTTTGGATATTACAGACTTCTCACCAGTCTGCAAGTCCAAATCACAGGGACGGAACACATGTCTTATAAGGGGGTGGGGTGCGTATGCCAGTAGTTAAGCCTCAATTTGAGAATACGTATGAAAATGAACCAATAACATTGCAGCAGGGTGATTCATCAATCGTTTTTTGTTTACTTCAGCTGACTAAACACACGTGAAGATGTTGTAATTGACCCTAATGAAGTCTGAGGACAGTGATTAGCTGGAGTCAGCCATAGCCGGAGCCTGTTATCAGATCTGTCTACTGACTGGACCTTCTGGCCAATCAAGCAAGTGGCATTGTTTTCTGAATGTCTGCTAATTAGGCTGTGTAATATTATGTAATTGAAATGCTTAAGACGTCAGGCCTTTGAGGAATTCACACCCTAAGGTGACTTTTTGTTGATGTTTACCTTTGTAAATAGGGCACAAGGTCAACAAATAAATACAAATTTGAATGTAACGTAACAACTGGCTGTATTGAATTTTCTTATAAAACACATATTTGACTTTCTGGAAAACTTTATTAGGAGTTCATAGTGCCACCTGAGAACATTGTGCTGGATTACAAATTGTCCAACGGCGAAGTGCTGATTTTTATGGTGCCTTGCCAAGTTTGGTGGCACCTTTGAAATGTGCATAAAACACAAACACCTGGAGGGATTACAAAAAATAAAATTGCAGAGTGCTTGTAACATTGGTGCCTATAAAGTGTGTTGTTTTCAACATTTTCTCCAAAATTGCCATACCTAATTAAAGTCCCTAGCAAGGGAAACACGCTATAGTCATTGCACAATCACGGAGGACGCATTTTACTTCAAATATCTTGAAACAATTACTGAAAATACGTGTATGGCAAAACTGCAGTTGAATGGAACAAACCGTTTTTGGATATTACAGACTTCTCACCAGTCTGCAAGTCCAAATCACAGCGACGGAACACATGTCTTATAAGGGGGGTGGGGTGCGTATGCCAGTAGTTAAGCCTCAATTTGAGAATACGTATGAAAATGAACCAATAACATTGCAGCAGGGTGATTCATCAATCGTTTTTTGTTTACTTCAGCTGACTAAGCACACGTGAAGATGTTGTAATTGACCCTAATGAAGTCTGAGGACAGTGATTAGCTGGAGTCAGCCATAGCCGGAGCCTGTTATCAGATCTGTCTACTGACTGGACCTTCTGGCCAATCAAGCAAGTGGCATTGTTTTCTGAATGTCTGCTAATTAGGCTGTGTAATATTATGTAATTGAAATGCTTAAGACGTCAGGCCTTTGAGGAATTCACACCCTAAGGTGACTTTTTGTTGATGTTTACCTTTGTAAATAGGGCACAAGGTCAACAAATAAATACAAATTTGAATGTAACGTAACAACTGGCTGTATTGAATTTTCTTATAAAACACATATTTGACTTTCTGGAAAACTTTATTAGGAGTTCATAGTGCCACCTGAGAACATTGTGCTGGATTACAAATTGTCCAACGGCGAAGTGCTGATTTTTATGGTGCCTTGCCAAGTTTGGTGGCACCTTTGAAATGTGCATAAAACACAAACACCTGGAGGGATTACAAAAAATAAAATTGCAGAGTGCTTGTAACATTGGTGCCTATAAAGTGTGTTGTTTTCAACATTTTCTCCAAAATTGCCATACCTATTTATTAAAGTCCCTAGCAAGGGAAACACGCTATAGTCATTGCACAATCACGGAGGACGCATTTTACTTCAAATATCTTGAAACAATTACTGAAAATACGTGTATGGCAAAACTGCAGTTGAATGGAACAAACCGTTTTTGGATATTACAGACTTCTCACCAGTCTGCAAGTCCAAATCACAGCGACGGAACACATGTCTTATAAGGGGGGTGGGGTGCGTATGCCAGTAGTTAAGCCTCAATTTGAGAATACGTATGAAAATGAACCAATAACATTGCAGCAGGGTGATTCATCAATCGTTTTTTGTTTACTTCAGCTGACTAAACACACGTGAAGATGTTGTAATTGACCCTAATGAAGTCTGAGGACAGTGATTAGCTGGAGTCAGCCATAGCCGGAGCCTGTTATCAGATCTGTCTACTGACTGGACCTTCTGGCCAATCAAGCAAGTGGCATTGTTTTCTGAATGTCTGCTAATTAGGCTGTGTAATATTATGTAATTGAAATGCTTAAGACGTCAGGCCTTTGAGGAATTCACACCCTAAGGTGACTTTTTGTTGATGTTTACCTTTGTAAATAGGGCACAAGGTCAACAAATAAATACAAATTTGAATGTAACGTAACAACTGGCTGTATTGAATTTTCTTATAAAACACATATTTGACTTTCTGGAAAACTTTATTAGGAGTTCATAGTGCCACCTGAGAACATTGTGCTGGATTACAAATTGTCCAACGGCGAAGTGCTGATTTTTATGGTGCCTTGCCAAGTTTGGTGGCACCTTTGAAATGTGCATAAAACACAAACACCTGGAGGGATTACAAAAAATAAAATTGCAGAGTGCTTGTAACATTGGTGCCTATAAAGTGTGTTGTTTTCAACATTTTCTCCAAAATTGCCATACCTAATTAAAGTCCCTAGCAAGGGAAACACGCTATAGTCATTGCACAATCACGGAGGACGCATTTTACTTCAAATATCTTGAAACAATTACTGAAAATACGTGTATGGCAAAACTGCAGTTGAATGGAACAAACCGTTTTTGGATATTACAGACTTCTCACCAGTCTGCAAGTCCAAATCACAGCGACGGAACACATGTCTTATAAGGGGGGTGGGGTGCGTATGCCAGTAGTTAAGCCTCAATTTGAGAATACGTATGAAAATGAACCAATAACATTGCAGCAGGGTGATTCATCAATCGTTTTTTGTTTACTTCAGCTGACTAAACACACGTGAAGATGTTGTAATTGACCCTAATGAAGTCTGAGGACAGTGATTAGCTGGAGTCAGCCATAGCCGGAGCCTGTTATCAGATCTGTCTACTGACTGGACCTTCTGGCCAATCAAGCAAGTGGCATTGTTTTCTGAATGTCTGCTAATTAGGCTGTGTAATATTATGTAATTGAAATGCTTAAGACGTCAGGCCTTTGAGGAATTCACACCCTAAGGTGACTTTTTGTTGATGTTTACCTTTGTAAATAGGGCACAAGGTCAACAAATAAATACAAATTTGAATGTAACGTAACAACTGGCTGTATTGAATTTTCTTATAAAACACATATTTGACTTTCTGGAAAACTTTATTAGGAGTTCATAGTGCCACCTGAGAACATTGTGCTGGATTACAAATTGTCCAACGGCGAAGTGCTGATTTTTATGGTGCCTTGCCAAGTTTGGTGGCACCTTTGAAATGTGCATAAAACACAAACACCTGGAGGGATTACAAAAAATAAAATTGCAGAGTGCTTGTAACATTGGTGCCTATAAAGTGTGTTGTTTTCAACATTTTCTCCAAAATTGCCATACCTATTTAAGTCCCTAGCAAGGGAAACACGCTATAGTCATTGCACAATCACGGAGGACGCATTTTACTTCAAATATCTTGAAACAATTACTGAAAATACGTGTATGGCAAAACTGCAGTTGAATGGAACAAACCGTTTTTGGATATTACAGACTTCTCACCAGTCTGCAAGTCCAAATCACAGCGACGGAACACATGTCTTATAAGGGGGGTGGGGTGCGTATGCCAGTAGTTAAGCCTCAATTTGAGAATACGTATGAAAATGAACCAATAACATTGCAGCAGGGTGATTCATCAATCGTTTTTTGTTTACTTCAGCTGACTAAACACACGTGAAGATGTTGTAATTGACCCTAATGAAGTCTGAGGACAGTGATTAGCTGGAGTCAGCCATAGCCGGAGCCTGTTATCAGATCTGTCTACTGACTGGACCTTCTGGCCAATCAAGCAAGTGGCATTGTTTTCTGAATGTCTGCTAATTAGGCTGTGTAATATTATGTAATTGAAATGCTTAAGACGTCAGGCCTTTGAGGAATTCACACCCTAAGGTGACTTTTTGTTGATGTTTACCTTTGTAAATAGGGCACAAGGTCAACAAATAAATACAAATTTGAATGTAACGTAACAACTGGCTGTATTGAATTTTCTTATAAAACACATATTTGACTTTCTGGAAAACTTTATTAGGAGTTCATAGTGCCACCTGAGAACATTGTGCTGGATTACAAATTGTCCAACGGCGAAGTGCTGATTTTTATGGTGCCTTGCCAAGTTTGGTGGCACCTTTGAAATGTGCATAAAACACAAACACCTAGAGGGATTACAAAAAATAAAATTGCATAGTGCTTGTAACATTGGTGCCTATAAAGTGTGTTGTTTTCAACATTTTCTCCAAAATTGCCATACCTTATTAAAGTCCCTAGCAAGGGAAACACGCTATAGTCATTGCACAATCACGGAGGACGCATTTTACTTCAAATATCTTGAAACAATTACTGAAAATACGTGTATGGCAAAACTGCAGTTGAATGGAACAAACCGTTTTTGGATATTACAGACTTCTCACCAGTCTGCAAGTCCAAATCACAGCGACGGAACACATGTCTTATAAGGGGGTGGGGTGCGTATGCCAGTAGTTAAGCCTCAATTTGAGAATACGTATGAAAATGAACCAATAACATTGCAGCAGGGTGATTCATCAATCGTTTTTTGTTTACTTCAGCTGACTAAACACACGTGAAGATGTTGTAATTGACCCTAATGAAGTCTGAGGACAGTGATTAGCTGGAGTCAGCCATAGCCGGAGCCTGTTATCAGATCTGTCTACTGACTGGACCTTCTGGCCAATCAAGCAAGTGGCATTGTTTTCTGAATGTCTGCTAATTAGGCTGTGTAATATTATGTAATTGAAATGCTTAAGACGTCAGGCCTTTGAGGAATTCACACCCTAAGGTGACTTTTTGTTGATGTTTACCTTTGTAAATAGGGCACAAGGTCAACAAATAAATACAAATTTGAATGTAACGTAACAACTGGCTGTATTGAATTTTCTTATAAAACACATATTTGACTTTCTGGAAAACTTTATTAGGAGTTCATAGTGCCACCTGAGAACATTGTGCTGGATTACAAATTGTCCAACGGCGAAGTGCTGATTTTTATGGTGCCTTGCCAAGTTTGGTGGCACCTTTGAAATGTGCATAAAACACAAACACCTGGAGGGATTAAAAAAAATAAAATTGCAGAGTGCTTGTAACATTGGTGCCTATAAAGTGTGTTGTTTTCAACATTTTCTCCAAAATTGCCATACCTATTTAAGTCCCTAGCAAGGGAAACACGCTATAATCATTGCACAATCACGGAGGACGCATTTTACTTCAAATATCTTGAAACAATTACTGAAAATACGTGTATGGCAAAACTGCAGTTGAATGGAACAAACCGTTTTTGGATATTACAGACTTCTCACCAGTCTGCAAGTCCAAATCACAGCGACGGAACACATGTCTTATAAGGGGGGTGGGGTGCGTATGCCAGTAGTTAAGCCTCAATTTGAGAATACGTATGAAAATGAACCAATAACATTGCAGCAGGGTGATTCATCAATCGTTTTTTGTTTACTTCAGCTGACTAAACACACGTGAAGATGTTGTAATTGACCCTAATGAAGTCTGAGGACAGTGATTAGCTGGAGTCAGCCATAGCCGGAGCCTGTTATCAGATCTGTCTACTGACTGGACCTTCTGGCCAATCAAGCAAGTGGCATTGTTTTCTGAATGTCTGCTAATTAGGCTGTGTAATATTATGTAATTGAAATGCTTAAGACGTCAGGCCTTTGAGGAATTCACACCCTAAGGTGACTTTTTGTTGATGTTTACCTTTGTAAATAGGGCACAAGGTCAACAAATAAATACAAATTTGAATGTAACGTAACAACTGGCTGTATTGAATTTTCTTATAAAACACATATTTGACTTTCTGGAAAACTTTATTAGGAGTTCATAGTGCCACCTGAGAACATTGTGCTGGATTACAAATTGTCCAACGGCGAAGTGCTGATTTTTATGGTGCCTTGCCAAGTTTGGTGGCACCTTTGAAATGTGCATAAAACACAAACACCTGGAGGGATTACAAAAAATAAAATTGCAGAGTGCTTGTAACATTGGTGCCTATAAAGTGTGTTGTTTTCAACATTTTCTCCAAAATTGCCATACCTATTTAAGTCCCTAGCAAGGGAAACACGCTATAGTCATTGCACAATCACGGAGGACGCATTTTACTTCAAATATCTTGAAACAATTACTGAAAATACGTGTATGGCAAAACTGCAGTTGAATGGAACAAACCGTTTTTGGATATTACAGACTTCTCACCAGTCTGCAAGTCCAAATCACAGCGACGGAACACATGTCTTATAAGGGGGGTGGGGTGCGTATGCCAGTAGTTAAGCCTCAATTTGAGAATACGTATGAAAATGAACCAATAACATTGCAGCAGGGTGATTCATCAATCGTTTTTTGTTTACTTCAGCTGACTAAACACACGTGAAGATGTTGTAATTGACCCTAATGAAGTCTGAGGACAGTGATTAGCTGGAGTCAGCCATAGCCGGAGCCTGTTATCAGATCTGTCTACTGACTGGACCTTCTGGCCAATCAAGCAAGTGGCGTTGTTTTCTGAATGTCTGCTAATTAGGCTGTGTAATATTATGTAATTGAAATGCTTAAGACGTCAGGCCTTTGAGGAATTCACACCCTAAGGTGACTTTTTGTTGATGTTTACCTTTGTAAATAGGGCACAAGGTCAACAAATAAATACAAATTTGAATGTAACGTAACAACTGGCTGTATTGAATTTTCTTATAAAACACATATTTGACTTTCTGGAAAACTTTATTAGGAGTTCATAGTGCCACCTGAGAACATTGTGCTGGATTACAAATTGTCCAACGGCGAAGTGCTGATTTTTATGGTGCCTTGCCAAGTTTGGTGGCACCTTTGAAATGTGCATAAAACACAAACACCTGGAGGGATTACAAAAAATAAAATTGCAGAGTGCTTGTAACATTGGTGCCTATAAAGTGTGTTGTTTTCAACATTTTCACCAAAATTGCCATACCTATTTAAGTCCCTAGCAAGGGAAACACGCTATAGTCATTGCACAATCACGGAGGACGCATTTTACTTCAAATATCTTGAAACAATTACTGAAAATACGTGTATGGCAAAACTGCAGTTGAATGGAACAAACCGTTTTTGGATATTACAGACTTCTCACCAGTCTGCAAGTCCAAATCACAGCGACGGAACACATGTCTTATAAGGGGGGTGGGGTGCGTATGCCAGTAGTTAAGCCTCAATTTGAGAATACGTATGAAAATGAACCAATAACATTGCAGCAGGGTGATTCATCAATCGTTTTTTGTTTACTTCAGCTGACTAAACACACGTGAAGATGTTGTAATTGACCCTAATGAAGTCTGAGGACAGTGATTAGCTGGAGTCAGCCATAGCCGGAGCCTGTTATCAGATCTGTCTACTGACTGGACCTTCTGGCCAATCAAGCAAGTGGCATTGTTTTCTGAATGTCTGCTAATTAGGCTGTGTAATATTATGTAATTGAAATGCTTAAGACGTCAGGCCTTTGAGGAATTCACACCCTAAGGTGACTTTTTGTTGATGTTTACCTTTGTAAATAGGGCACAAGGTCAACAAATAAATACAAATTTGAATGTAACGTAACAACTGGCTGTATTGAATTTTCTTATAAAACACATATTTGACTTTCTGGAAAACTTTATTAGGAGTTCATAGTGCCACCTGAGAACATTGTGCTGGATTACAAATTGTCCAACGGCGAAGTGCTGATTTTTATGGTGCCTTGCCAAGTTTGGTGGCACCTTTGAAATGTGCATAAAACACAAACACCTGGAGGGATTACAAAAAATAAAATTGCAGAGTGCTTGTAACATTGGTGCCTATAAAGTGTGTTGTTTTCAACATTTTCTCCAAAATTGCCATACCTATTTAAGTCCCTAGCAAGGGAAACACGCTATAGTCATTGCACAATCACGGAGGACGCATTTTACTTCAAATATCTTGAAACAATTACTGAAAATACGTGTATGGCAAAACTGCAGTTGAATGGAACAAACCGTTTTTGGATATTACAGACTTCTCACCAGTCTGCAAGTCCAAATCACAGCGACGGAACACATGTCTTATAAGGGGGGTGGGGTGCGTATGCCAGTAGTTAAGCCTCAATTTGAGAATACGTATGAAAATGAACCAATAACATTGCAGCAGGGTGATTCATCAATCGTTTTTTGTTTACTTCAGCTGACTAAACACACGTGAAGATGTTGTAATTGACCCTAATGAAGTCTGAGGACAGTGATTAGCTGGAGTCAGCCATAGCCGGAGCCTGTTATCAGATCTGTCTACTGACTGGACCTTCTGGCCAATCAAGCAAGTGGCATTGTTTTCTGAATGTCTGCTAATTAGGCTGTGTAATATTATGTAATTGAAATGCTTAAGACGTCAGGCCTTTGAGGAATTCACACCCTAAGGTGACTTTTTGTTGATGTTTACCTTTGTAAATAGGGCACAAGGTCAACAAATAAATACAAATTTGAATGTAACGTAACAACTGGCTGTATTGAATTTTCTTATAAAACACATATTTGACTTTCTGGAAAACTTTATTAGGAGTTCATAGTGCCACCTGAGAACATTGTGCTGGATTACAAATTGTCCAACGGCGAAGTGCTGATTTTTATGGTGCCTTGCCAAGTTTGGTGGCACCTTTGAAATGTGCATAAAACACAAACACCTGGAGGGATTACAAAAAATAAAATTGCAGAGTGCTTGTAACATTGGTGCCTATAAAGTGTGTTGTTTTCAACATTTTCTCCAAAATTGCCATACCAATTAAAGTCCCTAGCAAGGGAAACACGCTATAGTCATTGCACAATCACGGAGGACGCATTTTACTTCAAATATCTTGAAACAATTACTGAAAATACGTGTATGGCAAAACTGCAGTTGAATGGAACAAACCGTTTTTGGATATTACAGACTTCTCACCAGTCTGCAAGTCCAAATCACAGCGACGGAACACATGTCTTATAAGGGGGGTGGGGTGCGTATGCCAGTAGTTAAGCCTCAATTTGAGAATACGTATGAAAATGAACCAATAACATTGCAGCAGGGTGATTCATCAATCGTTTTTTGTTTACTTCAGCTGACTAAACACACGTGAAGATGTTGTAATTGACCCTAATGAAGTCTGAGGACAGTGATTAGCTGGAGTCAGCCATAGCCGGAGCCTGTTATCAGATCTGTCTACTGACTGGACCTTCTGGCCAATCAAGCAAGTGGCATTGTTTTCTGAATGTCTGCTAATTAGGCTGTGTAATATTATGTAATTGAAATGCTTAAGACGTCAGGCCTTTGAGGAATTCACACCCTAAGGTGACTTTTTGTTGATGTTTACCTTTGTAAATAGGGCACAAGGTCAACAAATAAATACAAATTTGAATGTAACGTAACAACTGGCTGTATTGAATTTTCTTATAAAACACATATTTGACTTTCTGGAAAACTTTATTAGGAGTTCATAGTGCCACCTGAGAACATTGTGCTGGATTACAAATTGTCCAACGGCGAAGTGCTGATTTTTATGGTGCCTTGCCAAGTTTGGTGGCACCTTTGAAATGTGCATAAAACACAAACACCTGGAGGGATTACAAAAAATAAAATTGCAGAGTGCTTGTAACATTGGTGCCTATAAAGTGTGTTGTTTTCAACATTTTCTCCAAAATTGCCATACCTATTTGGGGTCAGCACACTGTTGGACTTCCTGCTTGATTACAGACGAAACAAAGTGCAGTATATTTTTGAGAAATGACTTTTTATAATATTCACTTGCTCTGACATAAGTGCACTTGAGTAGTCAGATTTCTAGATGTGATTGTTGAAGCTGTTGACAGTAAAATGGTGTCTTTTTAGCTGATTTTACTAAGCGGAAGGGTATCTGGCAGCAATTTGGCTAGTTGACACTTTAGCTGGATTACTGCCTGCATCCAGTTGTAAATATTGACGGGTGTCATACATAAAGGCATTTTGCAAGAGCTAGAGATATGAGATTTTGACTAAACTCGACCAGCATGTCAAAGAGATGATAATAACAGCAGGTGAGAAGTTTAAGAAACTTTATAGGTCACGTTTTCTTATAATCACACAAAACATTAACATGGTCGCCAATGGGAAACCTGACAGTGTGCTGACCCCTAATAATTAAAGTCCCTAGCAAGGGAAACACGCTATAGTCATTGCACAATCACGGAGGACGCATTTTACTTCAAATATCTTGAAACAATTACTGAAAATACGTGTATGGCAAAACTGCAGTTGAATGGAACAAACCGTTTTTGGATATTACAGACTTCTCACCAGTCTGCAAGTCCAAATCACAGCGACGGAACACATGTCTTATAAGGGGGGTGGGGTGCGTATGCCAGTAGTTAAGCCTCAATTTGAGAATACGTATGAAAATGAACCAATAACATTGCAGCAGGGTGATTCATCAATCGTTTTTTGTTTACTTCAGCTGAGTAAACACACGTGAAGATGTTGTAATTGACCCTAATGAAGTCTGAGGACAGTGATTAGCTGGAGTCAGCCATAGCCGGAGCCTGTTATCAGATCTGTCTACTGACTGGACCTTCTGGCCAATCAAGCAAGTGGCATTGTTTTCTGAATGTCTGCTAATTAGGCTGTGTAATATTATGTAATTGAAATGCTTAAGACGTCAGGCCTTTGAGGAATTCACACCCTAAGGTGACTTTTTGTTGATGTTTACCTTTGTAAATAGGGCACAAGGTCAACAAATAAATACAAATTTGAATGTAACGTAACAACTGGCTGTATTGAATTTTCTTATAAAACACATATTTGACTTTCTGGAAAACTTTATTAGGAGTTCATAGTGCCACCTGAGAACATTGTGCTGGATTACAAATTGTCCAACGGCGAAGTGCTGATTTTTATGGTGCCTTGCCAAGTTTGGTGGCACCTTTGAAATGTGCATAAAACACAAACACCTGGAGGGATTACAAAAAATAAAATTGCAGAGTGCTTGTAACATTGGTGCCTATAAAGTGTGTTGTTTTCAACATTTTCTCCAAAATTGCCATACCTATTTGGGGTCAGCACACTGTTGGACTTCCTGCTTGATTACAGACGAAACAAAGTGCAGTATATTTTTGAGAAATGACTTTTTATAATATTCACTTGCTCTGACATAAGTGCACTTGAGTAGTCAGATTTCTAGATGTGATTGTTGAAGCTGTTGACAGTAAAATGGTGTCTTTTTAGCTGATTTTACTAAGCGGAAGGGTATCTGGCAGCAATTTGGCTAGTTGACACTTTAGCTGGATTACTGCCTGCATCCAGTTGTAAATATTGACGGGTGTCATACATAAAGGCATTTTGCAAGAGCTAGAGATATGAGATTTTGACTAAACTCGACCAGCATGTCAAAGAGATGATAATAACAGCAGGTGAGAAGTTTAAGAAACTTTATAGGTCACGTTTTCTTATAATCACACAAAACATTAACATGGTCGCCAATGGGAAACCTGACAGTGTGCTGACCCCTAATAATTAAAGTCCCTAGCAAGGGAAACACGCTATAGTCATTGCACAATCACGGAGGACGCATTTTACTTCAAATATCTTGAAACAATTACTGAAAATACGTGTATGGCAAAACTGCAGTTGAATGGAACAAACCGTTTTTGGATATTACAGACTTCTCACCAGTCTGCAAGTCCAAATCACAGCGACGGAACACATGTCTTATAAGGGGGGTGGGGTGCGTATGCCAGTAGTTAAGCCTCAATTTGAGAATACGTATGAAAATGAACCAATAACATTGCAGCAGGGTGATTCATCAATCGTTTTTTGTTTACTTCAGCTGAGTAAACACACGTGAAGATGTTGTAATTGACCCTAATGAAGTCTGAGGACAGTGATTAGCTGGAGTCAGCCATAGCCGGAGCCTGTTATCAGATCTGTCTACTGACTGGACCTTCTGGCCAATCAAGCAAGTGGCATTGTTTTCTGAATGTCTGCTAATTAGGCTGTGTAATATTATGTAATTGAAATGCTTAAGACGTCAGGCCTTTGAGGAATTCACACCCTAAGGTGACTTTTTGTTGATGTTTACCTTTGTAAATAGGGCACAAGGTCAACAAATAAATACAAATTTGAATGTAACGTAACAACTGGCTGTATTGAATTTTCTTATAAAACACATATTTGACTTTCTGGAAAACTTTATTAGGAGTTCATAGTGCCACCTGAGAACATTGTGCTGGATTACAAATTGTCCAACGGCGAAGTGCTGATTTTTATGGTGCCTTGCCAAGTTTGGTGGCACCTTTGAAATGTGCATAAAACACAAACACCTGGAGGGATTACAAAAAATAAAATTGCAGAGTGCTTGTAACATTGGTGCCTATAAAGTGTGTTGTTTTCAACATTTTCTCCAAAATTGCCATACCTATTTATTAAAGTCCCTAGCAAGGGAAACACGCTATAGTCATTGCACAATCACGGAGGACGCATTTTACTTCAAATATCTTGAAACAATTACTGAAAATACGTGTATGGCAAAACTGCAGTTGAATGGAACAAACCGTTTTTGGATATTACAGACTTCTCACCAGTCTGCAAGTCCAAATCACAGCGACGGAACACATGTCTTATAAGGGGGGTGGGGTGCGTATGCCAGTAGTTAAGCCTCAATTTGAGAATACGTATGAAAATGAACCAATAACATTGCAGCAGGGTGATTCATCAATCGTTTTTTGTTTACTTCAGCTGACTAAACACACGTGAAGATGTTGTAATTGACCCTAATGAAGTCTGAGGACAGTGATTAGCTGGAGTCAGCCATAGCCGGAGCCTGTTATCAGATCTGTCTACTGACTGGACCTTCTGGCCAATCAAGCAAGTGGCATTGTTTTCTGAATGTCTGCTAATTAGGCTGTGTAATATTATGTAATTGAAATGCTTAAGACGTCAGGCCTTTGAGGAATTCACACCCTAAGGTGACTTTTTGTTGATGTTTACCTTTGTAAATAGGGCACAAGGTCAACAAATAAATACAAATTTGAATGTAACGTAACAACTGGCTGTATTGAATTTTCTTATAAAACACATATTTGACTTTCTGGAAAACTTTATTAGGAGTTCATAGTGCCACCTGAGAACATTGTGCTGGATTACAAATTGTCCAACGGCGAAGTGCTGATTTTTATGGTGCCTTGCCAAGTTTGGTGGCACCTTTGAAATGTGCATAAAACACAAACACCTGGAGGGATTACAAAAAATAAAATTGCAGAGTGCTTGTAACATTGGTGCCTATAAAGTGTGTTGTTTTCAACATTTTCTCCAAAATTGCCATACCTATTTAAGTCCCTAGCAAGGGAAACACGCTATAGTCATTGCACAATCACGGAGGACGCATTTTACTTCAAATATCTTGAAACAATTACTGAAAATACGTGTATGGCAAAACTGCAGTTGAATGGAACAAACCGTTTTTGGATATTACAGACTTCTCACCAGTCTGCAAGTCCAAATCACAGCGACGGAACACATGTCTTATAAGGGGGGTGGGGTGCGTATGCCAGTAGTTAAGCCTCAATTTGAGAATACGTATGAAAATGAACCAATAACATTGCAGCAGGGTGATTCATCAATCGTTTTTTGTTTACTTCAGCTGACTAAACACACGTGAAGATGTTGTAATTGACCCTAATGAAGTCTGAGGACAGTGATTAGCTGGAGTCAGCCATAGCCGGAGCCTGTTATCAGATCTGTCTACTGACTGGACCTTCTGGCCAATCAAGCAAGTGGCATTGTTTTCTGAATGTCTGCTAATTAGGCTGTGTAATATTATGTAATTGAAATGCTTAAGACGTCAGGCCTTTGAGGAATTCACACCCTAAGGTGACTTTTTGTTGATGTTTACCTTTGTAAATAGGGCACAAGGTCAACAAATAAATACAAATTTGAATGTAACGTAACAACTGGCTGTATTGAATTTTCTTATAAAACACATATTTGACTTTCTGGAAAACTTTATTAGGAGTTCATAGTGCCACCTGAGAACATTGTGCTGGATTACAAATTGTCCAACGGCGAAGTGCTGATTTTTATGGTGCCTTGCCAAGTTTGGTGGCACCTTTGAAATGTGCATAAAACACAAACACCTGGAGGGATTACAAAAAATTAAATTGCAGAGTGCTTGTAACATTGGTGCCTATAAAGTGTGTTGTTTTCAACATTTTCTCCAAAATTGCCATACCAATTAAAGTCCCTAGCAAGGGAAACACGCTATAGTCATTGCACAATCACGGAGGACGCATTTTACTTCAAATATCTTGAAACAATTACTGAAAATACGTGTATGGCAAAACTGCAGTTGAATGGAACAAACCGTTTTTGGATATTACAGACTTCTCACCAGTCTGCAAGTCCAAATCACAGCGACGGAACACATGTCTTATAAGGGGGGTGGGGTGCGTATGCCAGTAGTTAAGCCTCAATTTGAGAATACGTATGAAAATGAACCAATAACATTGCAGCAGGGTGATTCATCAATCGTTTTTTGTTTACTTCAGCTGACTAAACACACGTGAAGATGTTGTAATTGACCCTAATGAAGTCTGAGGACAGTGATTAGCTGGAGTCAGCCATAGCCGGAGCCTGTTATCAGATCTGTCTACTGACTGGACCTTCTGGCCAATCAAGCAAGTGGCATTGTTTTCTGAATGTCTGCTAATTAGGCTGTGTAATATTATGTAATTGAAATGCTTAAGACGTCAGGCCTTTGAGGAATTCACACCCTAAGGTGACTTTTTGTTGATGTTTACCTTTGTAAATAGGGCACAAGGTCAACAAATAAATACAAATTTGAATGTAACGTAACAACTGGCTGTATTGAATTTTCTTATAAAACACATATTTGACTTTCTGGAAAACTTCATTAGGAGTTCATAGTGCCACCTGAGAACATTGTGCTGGATTACAAATTGTCCAACGGCGAAGTGCTGATTTTTATGGTGCCTTGCCAAGTTTGGTGGCACCTTTGAAATGTGCATAAAACACAAACACCTGGAGGGATTACAAAAAATAAAATTGCAGAGTGCTTGTAACATTGGTGCCTATAAAGTGTGTTGTTTTCAACATTTTCTCCAAAATTGCCATACCAATTAAAGTCCCTAGCAAGGGAAACACGCTATAGTCATTGCACAATCACGGAGGACGCATTTTACTTCAAATATCTTGAAACAATTACTGAAAATACGTGTATGGCAAAACTGCAGTTGAATGGAACAAACCGTTTTTGGATATTACAGACTTCTCACCAGTCTGCAAGTCCAAATCACAGCGACGGAACACATGTCTTATAAGGGGGGTGGGGTGCGTATGCCAGTAGTTAAGCCTCAATTTGAGAATACGTATGAAAATGAACCAATAACATTGCAGCAGGGTGATTCATCAATCGTTTTTTGTTTACTTCAGCTGACTAAACACACGTGAAGATGTTGTAATTGACCCTAATGAAGTCTGAGGACAGTGATTAGCTGGAGTCAGCCATAGCCGGAGCCTGTTATCAGATCTGTCTACTGACTGGACCTTCTGGCCAATCAAGCAAGTGGCATTGTTTTCTGAATGTCTGCTAATTAGGCTGTGTAATATTATGTAATTGAAATGCTTAAGACGTCAGGCCTTTGAGGAATTCACACCCTAAGGTGACTTTTTGTTGATGTTTACCTTTGTAAATAGGGCACAAGGTCAACAAATAAATACAAATTTGAATGTAACGTAACAACTGGCTGTATTGAATTTTCTTATAAAACACATATTTGACTTTCTGGAAAACTTTATTAGGAGTTCATAGTGCCACCTGAGAACATTGTGCTGGATTACAAATTGTCCAACGGCGAAGTGCTGATTTTTATGGTGCCTTGCCAAGTTTGGTGGCACCTTTGAAATGTGCATAAAACACAAACACCTGGAGGGATTACAAAAAATAAAATTGCAGAGTGCTTGTAACATTGGTGCCTATAAAGTGTGTTGTTTTCAACATTTTCTCCAAAATTGCCATACCTATTTAAGTCCCTAGCAAGGGAAACACGCTATAGTCATTGCACAATCACGGAGGACGCATTTTACTTCAAATATCTTGAAACAATTACTGAAAATACGTGTATGGCAAAACTGCAGTTGAATGGAACAAACCGTTTTTGGATATTACAGACTTCTCACCAGTCTGCAAGTCCAAATCACAGCGACGGAACACATGTCTTATAAGGGGGGTGGGGTGCGTATGCCAGTAGTTAAGCCTCAATTTGAGAATACGTATGAAAATGAACCAATAACATTGCAGCAGGGTGATTCATCAATCGTTTTTTGTTTACTTCAGCTGACTAAACACACGTGAAGATGTTGTAATTGACCCTAATGAAGTCTGAGGACAGTGATTAGCTGGAGTCAGCCATAGCCGGAGCCTGTTATCAGATCTGTCTACTGACTGGACCTTCTGGCCAATCAAGCAAGTGGCATTGTTTTCTGAATGTCTGCTAATTAGGCTGTGTAATATTATGTAATTGAAATGCTTAAGACGTCAGGCCTTTGAGGAATTCACACCCTAAGGTGACTTTTTGTTGATGTTTACCTTTGTAAATAGGGCACAAGGTCAACAAATAAATACAAATTTGAATGTAACGTAACAACTGGCTGTATTGAATTTTCTTATAAAACACATATTTGACTTTCTGGAAAACTTTATTAGGAGTTCATAGTGCCACCTGAGAACATTGTGCTGGATTACAAATTGTCCAACGGCGAAGTGCTGATTTTTATGGTGCCTTGCCAAGTTTGGTGGCACCTTTGAAATGTGCATAAAACACAAACACCTGGAGGGATTACAAAAAATTAAATTGCAGAGTGCTTGTAACATTGGTGCCTATAAAGTGTGTTGTTTTCAACATTTTCTCCAAAATTGCCATACCAATTAAAGTCCCTAGCAAGGGAAACACGCTATAGTCATTGCACAATCACGGAGGACGCATTTTACTTCAAATATCTTGAAACAATTACTGAAAATACGTGTATGGCAAAACTGCAGTTGAATGGAACAAACCGTTTTTGGATATTACAGACTTCTCACCAGTCTGCAAGTCCAAATCACAGCGACGGAACACATGTCTTATAAGGGGGGTGGGGTGCGTATGCCAGTAGTTAAGCCTCAATTTGAGAATACGTATGAAAATGAACCAATAACATTGCAGCAGGGTGATTCATCAATCGTTTTTTGTTTACTTCAGCTGACTAAACACACGTGAAGATGTTGTAATTGACCCTAATGAAGTCTGAGGACAGTGATTAGCTGGAGTCAGCCATAGCCGGAGCCTGTTATCAGATCTGTCTACTGACTGGACCTTCTGGCCAATCAAGCAAGTGGCATTGTTTTCTGAATGTCTGCTAATTAGGCTGTGTAATATTATGTAATTGAAATGCTTAAGACGTCAGGCCTTTGATGAATTCACACCCTAAGGTGACTTTTTGTTGATGTTTACCTTTGTAAATAGGGCACAAGGTCAACAAATAAATACAAATTTGAATGTAACGTAACAACTGGCTGTATTGAATTTTCTTATAAAACACATATTTGACTTTCTGGAAAACTTCATTAGGAGTTCATAGTGCCACCTGAGAACATTGTGCTGGATTACAAATTGTCCAACGGCGAAGTGCTGATTTTTATGGTGCCTTGCCAAGTTTGGTGGCACCTTTGAAATGTGCATAAAACACAAACACCTGGAGGGATTACAAAAAATAAAATTGCAGAGTGCTTGTAACATTGGTGCCTATAAAGTGTGTTGTTTTCAACATTTTCTCAAAAATTGCCATACCAATTAAAGTCCCTAGCAAGGGAAACACGCTATAGTCATTGCACAATCACGGAGGACGCATTTTACTTCAAATATCTTGAAACAATTACTGAAAATACGTGTATGGCAAAACTGCAGTTGAATGGAACAAACCGTTTTTGGATATTACAGACTTCTCACCAGTCTGCAAGTCCAAATCACAGCGACGGAACACATGTCTTATAAGGGGGGTGGGGTGCGTATGCCAGTAGTTAAGCCTCAATTTGAGAATACGTATGAAAATGAACCAATAACATTGCAGCAGGGTGATTCATCAATCGTTTTTTGTTTACTTCAGCTGACTAAACACACGTGAAGATGTTGTAATTGACCCTAATGAAGTCTGAGGACAGTGATTAGCTGGAGTCAGCCATAGCCGGAGCCTGTTATCAGATCTGTCTACTGACTGGACCTTCTGGCCAATCAAGCAAGTGGCATTGTTTTCTGAATGTCTGCTAATTAGGCTGTGTAATATTATGTAATTGAAATGCTTAAGACGTCAGGCCTTTGAGGAATTCACACCCTAAGGTGACTTTTTGTTGATGTTTACCTTTGTAAATAGGGCACAAGGTCAACAAATAAATACAAATTTGAATGTAACGTAACAACTGGCTGTATTGAATTTTCTTATAAAACACATATTTGACTTTCTGGAAAACTTTATTAGGAGTTCATAGTGCCACCTGAGAACATTGTGCTGGATTACAAATTGTCCAACGGCGAAGTGCTGATTTTTATGGTGCCTTGCCAAGTTTGGTGGCACCTTTGAAATGTGCATAAAACACAAACACCTGGAGGGATTACAAAAAATAAAATTGCAGAGTGCTTGTAACATTGGTGCCTATAAAGTGTGTTGTTTTCAACATTTTCTCCAAAATTGCCATACCTATTTAAGTCCCTAGCAAGGGAAACACGCTATAGTCATTGCACAATCACGGAGGACGCATTTTACTTCAAATATCTTGAAACAATTACTGAAAATACGTGTATGGCAAAACTGCAGTTGAATGGAACAAACCGTTTTTGGATATTACAGACTTCTCACCAGTCTGCAAGTCCAAATCACAGCGACGGAACACATGTCTTATAAGGGGGGTGGGGTGCGTATGCCAGTAGTTAAGCCTCAATTTGAGAATACGTATGAAAATGAACCAATAACATTGCAGCAGGGTGATTCATCAATCGTTTTTTGTTTACTTCAGCTGACTAAACACACGTGAAGATGTTGTAATTGACCCTAATGAAGTCTGAGGACAGTGATTAGCTGGAGTCAGCCATAGCCGGAGCCTGTTATCAGATCTGTCTACTGACTGGACCTTCTGGCCAATCAAGCAAGTGGCATTGTTTTCTGAATGTCTGCTAATTAGGCTGTGTAATATTATGTAATTGAAATGCTTAAGACGTCAGGCCTTTGAGGAATTCACACCCTAAGGTGACTTTTTGTTGATGTTTACCTTTGTAAATAGGGCACAAGGTCAACAAATAAATACAAATTTGAATGTAACGTAACAACTGGCTGTATTGAATTTTCTTATAAAACACATATTTGACTTTCTGGAAAACTTTATTAGGAGTTCATAGTGCCACCTGAGAACATTGTGCTGGATTACAAATTGTCCAACGGCGAAGTGCTGATTTTTATGGTGCCTTGCCAAGTTTGGTGGCACCTTTGAAATGTGCATAAAACACAAACACCTGGAGGGATTACAAAAAATAAAATTGCAGAGTGCTTGTAACATTGGTGCCTATAAAGTGTGTTGTTTTCAACATTTTCTCCAAAATTGCCATACCTATTTAAGTCCCTAGCAAGGGAAACACGCTATAGTCATTGCACAATCACGGAGGACGCATTTTACTTCAAATATCTTGAAACAATTACTGAAAATACGTGTATGGCAAAACTGCAGTTGAATGGAACAAACCGTTTTTGGATATTACAGACTTCTCACCAGTCTGCAAGTCCAAATCACAGCGACGGAACACATGTCTTATAAGGGGGGTGGGGTGCGTATGCCAGTAGTTAAGCCTCAATTTGAGAATACGTATGAAAATGAACCAATAACATTGCAGCAGGGTGATTCATCAATCGTTTTTTGTTTACTTCAGCTGACTAAACACACGTGAAGATGTTGTAATTGACCCTAATGAAGTCTGAGGACAGTGATTAGCTGGAGTCAGCCATAGCCGGAGCCTGTTATCAGATCTGTCTACTGACTGGACCTTCTGGCCAATCAAGCAAGTGGCATTGTTTTCTGAATGTCTGCTAATTAGGCTGTGTAATATTATGTAATTGAAATGCTTAAGACGTCAGGCCTTTGAGGAATTCACACCCTAAGGTGACTTTTTGTTGATGTTTACCTTTGTAAATAGGGCACAAGGTCAACAAATAAATACAAATTTGAATGTAACGTAACAACTGGCTGTATTGAATTTTCTTATAAAACACATATTTGACTTTCTGGAAAACTTTATTAGGAGTTCATAGTGCCACCTGAGAACATTGTGCTGGATTACAAATTGTCCAACGGCGAAGTGCTGATTTTTATGGTGCCTTGCCAAGTTTGGTGGCACCTTTGAAATGTGCATAAAACACAAACACCTGGAGGGATTACAAAAAATTAAATTGCAGAGTGCTTGTAACATTGGTGCCTATAAAGTGTGTTGTTTTCAACATTTTCTCCAAAATTGCCATACCTATTTGGGGTCAGCACACTGTTGGACTTCCTGCTTGATTACAGACGAAACAAAGTGCAGTATATTTTTGAGAAATGACTTTTTATAATATTCACTTGCTCTGACATAAGTGCACTTGAGTAGTCAGATTTCTAGATGTGATTGTTGAAGCTGTTGACAGTAAAATGGTGTCTTTTTAGCTGATTTTACTAAGCGGAAGGGTATCTGGCAGCAATTTGGCTAGTTGACACTTTAGCTGGATTACTGCCTGCATCCAGTTGTAAATATTGACGGGTGTCATACATACAGGCATTTTGCAAGAGCTAGAGATATGAGATTTTGACTAAACTCGACCAGCATGTCAATGAGATGATAATAACAGCAGGTGAGAAGTTTAAGAAACTTTATAGGTCACGTTTTCTTATAATCACACAAAACATTAACATGGTCGCCAATGGGAAACCTGACAGTGTGCTGACCCCAATTAAAGTCCCTAGCAAGGGAAACACGCTATAGTCATTGCACAATCACGGAGGACGCATTTTACTTCAAATATCTTGAAACAATTACTGAAAATACGTGTATGGCAAAACTGCAGTTGAATGGAACAAACCGTTTTTGGATATTACAGACTTCTCACCAGTCTGCAAGTCCAAATCACAGCGACGGAACACATGTCTTATAAGGGGGGTGGGGTGCGTATGCCAGTAGTTAAGCCTCAATTTGAGAATACGTATGAAAATGAACCAATAACATTGCAGCAGGGTGATTCATCAATCGTTTTTTGTTTACTTCAGCTGACTAAACACACGTGAAGATGTTGTAATTGACCCTAATGAAGTCTGAGGACAGTGATTAGCTGGAGTCAGCCATAGCCGGAGCCTGTTATCAGATCTGTCTACTGACTGGACCTTCTGGCCAATCAAGCAAGTGGCATTGTTTTCTGAATGTCTGCTAATTAGGCTGTGTAATATTATGTAATTGAAATGCTTAAGACGTCAGGCCTTTGAGGAATTCACACCCTAAGGTGACTTTTTGTTGATGTTTACCTTTGTAAATAGGGCACAAGGTCAACAAATAAATACAAATTTGAATGTAACGTAACAACTGGCTGTATTGAATTTTCTTATAAAACACATATTTGACTTTCTGGAAAACTTTATTAGGAGTTCATAGTGCCACCTGAGAACATTGTGCTGGATTACAAATTGTCCAACGGCGAAGTGCTGATTTTTATGGTGCCTTGCCAAGTTTGGTGGCACCTTTGAAATGTGCATAAAACACAAACACCTGGAGGGATTACAAAAAATTAAATTGCAGAGTGCTTGTAACATTGGTGCCTATAAAGTGTGTTGTTTTCAACATTTTCTCCAAAATTGCCATACCTATTTAAGTCCCTAGCAAGGGAAACACGCTATAGTCATTGCACAATCACGGAGGACGCATTTTACTTCAAATATCTTGAAACAATTACTGAAAATACGTGTATGGCAAAACTGCAGTTGAATGGAACAAACCGTTTTTGGATATTACAGACTTCTCACCAGTCTGCAAGTCCAAATCACAGCGACGGAACACATGTCTTATAAGGGGGGTGGGGTGCGTATGCCAGTAGTTAAGCCTCAATTTGAGAATACGTATGAAAATGAACCAATAACATTGCAGCAGGGTGATTCATCAATCGTTTTTTGTTTACTTCAGCTGACTAAACACACGTGAAGATGTTGTAATTGACCCTAATGAAGTCTGAGGACAGTGATTAGCTGGAGTCAGCCATAGCCGGAGCCTGTTATCAGATCTGTCTACTGACTGGACCTTCTGGCCAATCAAGCAAGTGGCATTGTTTTCTGAATGTCTGCTAATTAGGCTGTGTAATATTATGTAATTGAAATGCTTAAGACGTCAGGCCTTTGAGGAATTCACACCCTAAGGTGACTTTTTGTTGATGTTTACCTTTGTAAATAGGGCACAAGGTCAACAAATAAATACAAATTTGAATGTAACGTAACAACTGGCTGTATTGAATTTTCTTATAAAACACATATTTGACTTTCTGGAAAACTTTATTAGGAGTTCATAGTGCCACCTGAGAACATTGTGCTGGATTACAAATTGTCCAACGGCGAAGTGCTGATTTTTATGGTGCCTTGCCAAGTTTGGTGGCACCTTTGAAATGTGCATAAAACACAAACACCTGGAGGGATTACAAAAAATTAAATTGCAGAGTGCTTGTAACATTGGTGCCTATAAAGTGTGTTGTTTTCAACATTTTCTCCAAAATTGCCATACCTATTTGGGGTCAGCACACTGTTGGACTTCCTGCTTGATTACAGACGAAACAAAGTGCAGTATATTTTTGAGAAATGACTTTTTATAATATTCACTTGCTCTGACATAAGTGCACTTGAGTAGTCAGATTTCTAGATGTGATTGTTGAAGCTGTTGACAGTAAAATGGTGTCTTTTTAGCTGATTTTACTAAGCGGAAGGGTATCTGGCAGCAATTTGGCTAGTTGACACTTTAGCTGGATTACTGCCTGCATCCAGTTGTAAATATTGACGGGTGTCATACATACAGGCATTTTGCAAGAGCTAGAGATATGAGATTTTGACTAAACTCGACCAGCATGTCAATGAGATGATAATAACAGCAGGTGAGAAGTTTAAGAAACTTTATAGGTCACGTTTTCTTATAATCACACAAAACATTAACATGGTCGCCAATGGGAAACCTGACAGTGTGCTGACCCCAATTAAAGTCCCTAGCAAGGGAAACACGCTATAGTCATTGCACAATCACGGAGGACGCATTTTACTTCAAATATCTTGAAACAATTACTGAAAATACGTGTATGGCAAAACTGCAGTTGAATGGAACAAACCGTTTTTGGATATTACAGACTTCTCACCAGTCTGCAAGTCCAAATCACAGCGACGGAACACATGTCTTATAAGGGGGGTGGGGTGCGTATGCCAGTAGTTAAGCCTCAATTTGAGAATACGTATGAAAATGAACCAATAACATTGCAGCAGGGTGATTCATCAATCGTTTTTTGTTTACTTCAGCTGACTAAACACACGTGAAGATGTTGTAATTGACCCTAATGAAGTCTGAGGACAGTGATTAGCTGGAGTCAGCCATAGCCGGAGCCTGTTATCAGATCTGTCTACTGACTGGACCTTCTGGCCAATCAAGCAAGTGGCATTGTTTTCTGAATGTCTGCTAATTAGGCTGTGTAATATTATGTAATTGAAATGCTTAAGACGTCAGGCCTTTGAGGAATTCACACCCTAAGGTGACTTTTTGTTGATGTTTACCTTTGTAAATAGGGCACAAGGTCAACAAATAAATACAAATTTGAATGTAACGTAACAACTGGCTGTATTGAATTTTCTTATAAAACACATATTTGACTTTCTGGAAAACTTTATTAGGAGTTCATAGTGCCACCTGAGAACATTGTGCTGGATTACAAATTGTCCAACGGCGAAGTGCTGATTTTTATGGTGCCTTGCCAAGTTTGGTGGCACCTTTGAAATGTGCATAAAACACAAACACCTGGAGGGATTACAAAAAATTAAATTGCAGAGTGCTTGTAACATTGGTGCCTATAAAGTGTGTTGTTTTCAACATTTTCTCCAAAATTGCCATACCTATTTAAGTCCCTAGCAAGGGAAACACGCTATAGTCATTGCACAATCACGGAGGACGCATTTTACTTCAAATATCTTGAAACAATTACTGAAAATACGTGTATGGCAAAACTGCAGTTGAATGGAACAAACCGTTTTTGGATATTACAGACTTCTCACCAGTCTGCAAGTCCAAATCACAGCGACGGAACACATGTCTTATAAGGGGGGTGGGGTGCGTATGCCAGTAGTTAAGCCTCAATTTGAGAATACGTATGAAAATGAACCAATAACATTGCAGCAGGGTGATTCATCAATCGTTTTTTGTTTACTTCAGCTGACTAAACACACGTGAAGATGTTGTAATTGACCCTAATGAAGTCTGAGGACAGTGATTAGCTGGAGTCAGCCATAGCCGGAGCCTGTTATCAGATCTGTCTACTGACTGGACCTTCTGGCCAATCAAGCAAGTGGCATTGTTTTCTGAATGTCTGCTAATTAGGCTGTGTAATATTATGTAATTGAAATGCTTAAGACGTCAGGCCTTTGAGGAATTCACACCCTAAGGTGACTTTTTGTTGATGTTTACCTTTGTAAATAGGGCACAAGGTCAACAAATAAATACAAATTTGAATGTAACGTAACAACTGGCTGTATTGAATTTTCTTATAAAACACATATTTGACTTTCTGGAAAACTTTATTAGGAGTTCATAGTGCCACCTGAGAACATTGTGCTGGATTACAAATTGTCCAACGGCGAAGTGCTGATTTTTATGGTGCCTTGCCAAGTTTGGTGGCACCTTTGAAATGTGCATAAAACACAAACACCTGGAGGGATTACAAAAAATTAAATTGCAGAGTGCTTGTAACATTGGTGCCTATAAAGTGTGTTGTTTTCAACATTTTCTCCAAAATTGCCATACCTATTTGGGGTCAGCACACTGTTGGACTTCCTGCTTGATTACAGACGAAACAAAGTGCAGTATATTTTTGAGAAATGACTTTTTATAATATTCACTTGCTCTGACATAAGTGCACTTGAGTAGTCAGATTTCTAGATGTGATTGTTGAAGCTGTTGACAGTAAAATGGTGTCTTTTTAGCTGATTTTACTAAGCGGAAGGGTATCTGGCAGCAATTTGGCTAGTTGACACTTTAGCTGGATTACTGCCTGCATCCAGTTGTAAATATTGACGGGTGTCATACATACAGGCATTTTGCAAGAGCTAGAGATATGAGATTTTGACTAAACTCGACCAGCATGTCAATGAGATGATAATAACAGCAGGTGAGAAGTTTAAGAAACTTTATAGGTCACGTTTTCTTATAATCACACAAAACATTAACATGGTCGCCAATGGGAAACCTGACAGTGTGCTGACCCCAATTAAAGTCCCTAGCAAGGGAAACACGCTATAGTCATTGCACAATCACGGAGGACGCATTTTACTTCAAATATCTTGAAACAATTACTGAAAATACGTGTATGGCAAAACTGCAGTTGAATGGAACAAACCGTTTTTGGATATTACAGACTTCTCACCAGTCTGCAAGTCCAAATCACAGCGACGGAACACATGTCTTATAAGGGGGGTGGGGTGCGTATGCCAGTAGTTAAGCCTCAATTTGAGAATACGTATGAAAATGAACCAATAACATTGCAGCAGGGTGATTCATCAATCGTTTTTTGTTTACTTCAGCTGACTAAACACACGTGAAGATGTTGTAATTGACCCTAATGAAGTCTGAGGACAGTGATTAGCTGGAGTCAGCCATAGCCGGAGCCTGTTATCAGATCTGTCTACTGACTGGACCTTCTGGCCAATCAAGCAAGTGGCATTGTTTTCTGAATGTCTGCTAATTAGGCTGTGTAATATTATGTAATTGAAATGCTTAAGACGTCAGGCCTTTGAGGAATTCACACCCTAAGGTGACTTTTTGTTGATGTTTACCTTTGTAAATAGGGCACAAGGTCAACAAATAAATACAAATTTGAATGTAACGTAACAACTGGCTGTATTGAATTTTCTTATAAAACACATATTTGACTTTCTGGAAAACTTTATTAGGAGTTCATAGTGCCACCTGAGAACATTGTGCTGGATTACAAATTGTCCAACGGCGAAGTGCTGATTTTTATGGTGCCTTGCCAAGTTTGGTGGCACCTTTGAAATGTGCATAAAACACAAACACCTGGAGGGATTACAAAAAATAAAATTGCAGAGTGCTTGTAACATTGGTGCCTATAAAGTGTGTTGTTTTCAACATTTTCTCCAAAATTGCCATACCTATTTAAGTCCCTAGCAAGGGAAACACGCTATAGTCATTGCACAATCACGGAGGACGCATTTTACTTCAAATATCTTGAAACAATTACTGAAAATACGTGTATGGCAAAACTGCAGTTGAATGGAACAAACCGTTTTTGGATATTACAGACTTCTCACCAGTCTGCAAGTCCAAATCACAGCGACGGAACACATGTCTTATAAGGGGGGTGGGGTGCGTATGCCAGTAGTTAAGCCTCAATTTGAGAATACGTATGAAAATGAACCAATAACATTGCAGCAGGGTGATTCATCAATCGTTTTTTGTTTACTTCAGCTGACTAAACACACGTGAAGATGTTGTAATTGACCCTAATGAAGTCTGAGGACAGTGATTAGCTGGAGTCAGCCATAGCCGGAGCCTGTTATCAGATCTGTCTACTGACTGGACCTTCTGGCCAATCAAGCAAGTGGCATTGTTTTCTGAATGTCTGCTAATTAGGCTGTGTAATATTATGTAATTGAAATGCTTAAGACGTCAGGCCTTTGAGGAATTCACACCCTAAGGTGACTTTTTGTTGATGTTTACCTTTGTAAATAGGGCACAAGGTCAACAAATAAATACAAATTTGAATGTAACGTAACAACTGGCTGTATTGAATTTTCTTATAAAACACATATTTGACTTTCTGGAAAACTTTATTAGGAGTTCATAGTGCCACCTGAGAACATTGTGCTGGATTACAAATTGTCCAACGGCGAAGTGCTGATTTTTATGGTGCCTTGCCAAGTTTGGTGGCACCTTTGAAATGTGCATAAAACACAAACACCTGGAGGGATTACAAAAAATTAAATTGCAGAGTGCTTGTAACATTGGTGCCTATAAAGTGTGTTGTTTTCAACATTTTCTCCAAAATTGCCATACCTATTTGGGGTCAGCACACTGTTGGACTTCCTGCTTGATTACAGACGAAACAAAGTGCAGTATATTTTTGAGAAATGACTTTTTATAATATTCACTTGCTCTGACATAAGTGCACTTGAGTAGTCAGATTTCTAGATGTGATTGTTGAAGCTGTTGACAGTAAAATGGTGTCTTTTTAGCTGATTTTACTAAGCGGAAGGGTATCTGGCAGCAATTTGGCTAGTTGACACTTTAGCTGGATTACTGCCTGCATCCAGTTGTAAATATTGACGGGTGTCATACATACAGGCATTTTGCAAGAGCTAGAGATATGAGATTTTGACTAAACTCGACCAGCATGTCAATGAGATGATAATAACAGCAGGTGAGAAGTTTAAGAAACTTTATAGGTCACGTTTTCTTATAATCACACAAAACATTAACATGGTCGCCAATGGGAAACCTGACAGTGTGCTGACCCCAATTAAAGTCCCTAGCAAGGGAAACACGCTATAGTCATTGCACAATCACGGAGGACGCATTTTACTTCAAATATCTTGAAACAATTACTGAAAATACGTGTATGGCAAAACTGCAGTTGAATGGAACAAACCGTTTTTGGATATTACAGACTTCTCACCAGTCTGCAAGTCCAAATCACAGCGACGGAACACATGTCTTATAAGGGGGGTGGGGTGCGTATGCCAGTAGTTAAGCCTCAATTTGAGAATACGTATGAAAATGAACCAATAACATTGCAGCAGGGTGATTCATCAATCGTTTTTTGTTTACTTCAGCTGACTAAACACACGTGAAGATGTTGTAATTGACCCTAATGAAGTCTGAGGACAGTGATTAGCTGGAGTCAGCCATAGCCGGAGCCTGTTATCAGATCTGTCTACTGACTGGACCTTCTGGCCAATCAAGCAAGTGGCATTGTTTTCTGAATGTCTGCTAATTAGGCTGTGTAATATTATGTAATTGAAATGCTTAAGACGTCAGGCCTTTGAGGAATTCACACCCTAAGGTGACTTTTTGTTGATGTTTACCTTTGTAAATAGGGCACAAGGTCAACAAATAAATACAAATTTGAATGTAACGTAACAACTGGCTGTATTGCATTTTCTTATAAAACACATATTTGACTTTCTGGACAACTTCATTAGGAGTTCATAGTGCCACCTGAGAACATTGTGCTGGATTACAAATTGTCCAACGGCGAAGTGCTGATTTTTATGGTGCCTTGCCAAGTTTGGTGGCACCTTTGAAATGTGCATAAAACACAAACACCTGGAGGGATTACAAAAAATAAAATTGCAGAGTGCTTGTAACATTGGTGCCTATAAAGTGTGTTGTTTTCAACATTTTCTCCAAAATTGCCATACCAATTAAAGTCCCTAGCAAGGGAAACACGCTATAGTCATTGCACAATCACGGAGGACGCATTTTACTTCAAATATCTTGAAACAATTACTGAAAATACGTGTATGGCAAAACTGCAGTTGAATGGAACAAACCGTTTTTGGATATTACAGACTTCTCACCAGTCTGCAAGTCCAAATCACAGCGACGGAACACATGTCTTATAAGGGGGGTGGGGTGCGTATGCCAGTAGTTAAGCCTCAATTTGAGAATACGTATGAAAATGAACCAATAACATTGCAGCAGGGTGATTCATCAATCGTTTTTTGTTTACTTCAGCTGACTAAACACACGTGAAGATGTTGTAATTGACCCTAATGAAGTCTGAGGACAGTGATTAGCTGGAGTCAGCCATAGCCGGAGCCTGTTATCAGATCTGTCTACTGACTGGACCTTCTGGCCAATCAAGCAAGTGGCATTGTTTTCTGAATGTCTGCTAATTAGGCTGTGTAATATTATGTAATTGAAATGCTTAAGACGTCAGGCCTTTGAGGAATTCACACCCTAAGGTGACTTTTTGTTGATGTTTACCTTTGTAAATAGGGCACAAGGTCAACAAATAAATACAAATTTGAATGTAACGTAACAACTGGCTGTATTGAATTTTCTTATAAAACACATATTTGACTTTCTGGAAAACTTTATTAGGAGTTCATAGTGCTGGATTACAAATTGTCCAACGGCGAAGTGCTGATTTTTATGGTGCCTTGCCAAGTTTGGTGGCACCTTTGAAATGTGCATAAAACACAAACACCTGGAGGGATTACAAAAAATAAAATTGCAGAGTGCTTGTAACATTGGTGCCTATAAAGTGTGTTGTTTTCAACATTTTCTCCAAAATTGCCATACCTAATTAAAGTCCCTAGCAAGGGAAACACGCTATAGTCATTGCACAATCACGGAGGACGCATTTTACTTCAAATATCTTGAAACAATTACTGAAAATACGTGTATGGCAAAACTGCAGTTGAATGGAACAAACCGTTTTTGGATATTACAGACTTCTCACCAGTCTGCAAGTCCAAATCATAGCGACGGAACACATGTCTTATAAGGGGGGTGGGGTGCGTATGCCAGTAGTTAAGCCTCAATTTGAGAATACGTATGAAAATGAACCAATAACATTGCAGCAGGGTGATTCATCAATCGTTTTTTGTTTACTTCAGCTGACTAAACACACGTGAAGATGTTGTAATTGACCCTAATGAAGTCTGAGGACAGTGATTAGCTGGAGTCAGCCATAGCCGGAGCCTGTTATCAGATCTGTCTACTGACTGGACCTTCTGGCCAATCAAGCAAGTGGCATTGTTTTCTGAATGTCTGCTAATTAGGCTGTGTAATATTATGTAATTGAAATGCTTAAGACGTCAGGCCTTTGAGGAATTCACACCCTAAGGTGACTTTTTGTTGATGTTTACCTTTGTAAATAGGGCACAAGGTCAACAAATAAATACAAATTTGAATGTAACGTAACAACTGGCTGTATTGAATTTTCTTATAAAACACATATTTGACTTTCTGGAAAACTTTATTAGGAGTTCATAGTGCCACCTGAGAACATTGTGCTGGATTACAAATTGTCCAACGGCGAAGTGCTGATTTTTATGGTGCCTTGCCAAGTTTGGTGGCACCTTTGAAATGTGCATAAAACACAAACACCTGGAGGGATTACAAAAAATAAAATTGCAGAGTGCTTGTAACATTGGTGCCTATAAAGTGTGTTGTTTTCAACATTTTCTCCAAAATTGCCATACCAATTAAAGTCCCTAGCAAGGGAAACACGCTATAGTCATTGCACAATCACGGAGGACGCATTTTACTTCAAATATCTTGAAACAATTACTGAAAATACGTGTATGGCAAAACTGCAGTTGAATGGAACAAACCGTTTTTGGATATTACAGACTTCTCACCAGTCTGCAAGTCCAAATCACAGCGACGGAACACATGTCTTATAAGGGGGGTGGGGTGCGTATGCCAGTAGTTAAGCCTCAATTTGAGAATACGTATGAAAATGAACCAATAACATTGCAGCAGGGTGATTCATCAATCGTTTTTTGTTTACTTCAGCTGACTAAACACACGTGAAGATGTTGTAATTGACCCTAATGAAGTCTGAGGACAGTGATTAGCTGGAGTCAGCCATAGCCGGAGCCTGTTATCAGATCTGTCTACTGACTGGACCTTCTGGCCAATCAAGCAAGTGGCATTGTTTTCTGAATGTCTGCTAATTAGGCTGTGTAATATTATGTAATTGAAATGCTTAAGACGTCAGGCCTTTGAGGAATTCACACCCTAAGGTGACTTTTTGTTGATGTTTACCTTTGTAAATAGGGCACAAGGTCAACAAATAAATACAAATTTGAATGTAACGTAACAACTGGCTGTATTGCATTTTCTTATAAAACACATATTTGACTTTCTGGACAACTTCATTAGGAGTTCATAGTGCCACCTGAGAACATTGTGCTGGATTACAAATTGTCCAACGGCGAAGTGCTGATTTTTATGGTGCCTTGCCAAGTTTGGTGGCACCTTTGAAATGTGCATAAAACACAAACACCTGGAGGGATTACAAAAAATAAAATTGCAGAGTGCTTGTAACATTGGTGCCTATAAAGTGTGTTGTTTTCAACATTTTCTCCAAAATTGCCATACCAATTAAAGTCCCTAGCAAGGGAAACACGCTATAGTCATTGCACAATCACGGAGGACGCATTTTACTTCAAATATCTTGAAACAATTACTGAAAATACGTGTATGGCAAAACTGCAGTTGAATGGAACAAACCGTTTTTGGATATTACAGACTTCTCACCAGTCTGCAAGTCCAAATCACAGCGACGGAACACATGTCTTATAAGGGGGGTGGGGTGCGTATGCCAGTAGTTAAGCCTCAATTTGAGAATACGTATGAAAATGAACCAATAACATTGCAGCAGGGTGATTCATCAATCGTTTTTTGTTTACTTCAGCTGACTAAACACACGTGAAGATGTTGTAATTGACCCTAATGAAGTCTGAGGACAGTGATTAGCTGGAGTCAGCCATAGCCGGAGCCTGTTATCAGATCTGTCTACTGACTGGACCTTCTGGCCAATCAAGCAAGTGGCATTGTTTTCTGAATGTCTGCTAATTAGGCTGTGTAATATTATGTAATTGAAATGCTTAAGACGTCAGGCCTTTGAGGAATTCACACCCTAAGGTGACTTTTTGTTGATGTTTACCTTTGTAAATAGGGCACAAGGTCAACAAATAAATACAAATTTGAATGTAACGTAACAACTGGCTGTATTGAATTTTCTTATAAAACACATATTTGACTTTCTGGAAAACTTTATTAGGAGTTCATAGTGCTGGATTACAAATTGTCCAACGGCGAAGTGCTGATTTTTATGGTGCCTTGCCAAGTTTGGTGGCACCTTTGAAATGTGCATAAAACACAAACACCTGGAGGGATTACAAAAAATAAAATTGCAGAGTGCTTGTAACATTGGTGCCTATAAAGTGTGTTGTTTTCAACATTTTCTCCAAAATTGCCATACCTAATTAAAGTCCCTAGCAAGGGAAACACGCTATAGTCATTGCACAATCACGGAGGACGCATTTTACTTCAAATATCTTGAAACAATTACTGAAAATACGTGTATGGCAAAACTGCAGTTGAATGGAACAAACCGTTTTTGGATATTACAGACTTCTCACCAGTCTGCAAGTCCAAATCATAGCGACGGAACACATGTCTTATAAGGGGGGTGGGGTGCGTATGCCAGTAGTTAAGCCTCAATTTGAGAATACGTATGAAAATGAACCAATAACATTGCAGCAGGGTGATTCATCAATCGTTTTTTGTTTACTTCAGCTGACTAAACACACGTGAAGATGTTGTAATTGACCCTAATGAAGTCTGAGGACAGTGATTAGCTGGAGTCAGCCATAGCCGGAGCCTGTTATCAGATCTGTCTACTGACTGGACCTTCTGGCCAATCAAGCAAGTGGCATTGTTTTCTGAATGTCTGCTAATTAGGCTGTGTAATATTATGTAATTGAAATGCTTAAGACGTCAGGCCTTTGAGGAATTCACACCCTAAGGTGACTTTTTGTTGATGTTTACCTTTGTAAATAGGGCACAAGGTCAACAAATAAATACAAATTTGAATGTAACGTAACAACTGGCTGTATTGAATTTTCTTATAAAACACATATTTGACTTTCTGGAAAACTTTATTAGGAGTTCATAGTGCCACCTGAGAACATTGTGCTGGATTACAAATTGTCCAACGGCGAAGTGCTGATTTTTATGGTGCCTTGCCAAGTTTGGTGGCACCTTTGAAATGTGCATAAAACACAAACACCTGGAGGGATTACAAAAAATAAAATTGCAGAGTGCTTGTAACATTGGTGCCTATAAAGTGTGTTGTTTTCAACATTTTCTCCAAAATTGCCATACCAATTAAAGTCCCTAGCAAGGGAAACACGCTATAGTCATTGCACAATCACGGAGGACGCATTTTACTTCAAATATCTTGAAACAATTACTGAAAATACGTGTATGGCAAAACTGCAGTTGAATGGAACAAACCGTTTTTGGATATTACAGACTTCTCACCAGTCTGCAAGTCCAAATCACAGCGACGGAACACATGTCTTATAAGGGGGGTGGGGTGCGTATGCCAGTAGTTAAGCCTCAATTTGAGAATACGTATGAAAATGAACCAATAACATTGCAGCAGGGTGATTCATCAATCGTTTTTTGTTTACTTCAGCTGACTAAACACACGTGAAGATGTTGTAATTGACCCTAATGAAGTCTGAGGACAGTGATTAGCTGGAGTCAGCCATAGCCGGAGCCTGTTATCAGATCTGTCTACTGACTGGACCTTCTGGCCAATCAAGCAAGTGGCATTGTTTTCTGAATGTCTGCTAATTAGGCTGTGTAATATTATGTAATTGAAATGCTTAAGACGTCAGGCCTTTGAGGAATTCACACCCTAAGGTGACTTTTTGTTGATGTTTACCTTTGTAAATAGGGCACAAGGTCAACAAATAAATACAAATTTGAATGTAACGTAACAACTGGCTGTATTGCATTTTCTTATAAAACACATATTTGACTTTCTGGACAACTTCATTAGGAGTTCATAGTGCCACCTGAGAACATTGTGCTGGATTACAAATTGTCCAACGGCGAAGTGCTGATTTTTATGGTGCCTTGCCAAGTTTGGTGGCACCTTTGAAATGTGCATAAAACACAAACACCTGGAGGGATTACAAAAAATAAAATTGCAGAGTGCTTGTAACATTGGTGCCTATAAAGTGTGTTGTTTTCAACATTTTCTCCAAAATTGCCATACCAATTAAAGTCCCTAGCAAGGGAAACACGCTATAGTCATTGCACAATCACGGAGGACGCATTTTACTTCAAATATCTTGAAACAATTACTGAAAATACGTGTATGGCAAAACTGCAGTTGAATGGAACAAACCGTTTTTGGATATTACAGACTTCTCACCAGTCTGCAAGTCCAAATCACAGCGACGGAACACATGTCTTATAAGGGGGGTGGGGTGCGTATGCCAGTAGTTAAGCCTCAATTTGAGAATACGTATGAAAATGAACCAATAACATTGCAGCAGGGTGATTCATCAATCGTTTTTTGTTTACTTCAGCTGACTAAACACACGTGAAGATGTTGTAATTGACCCTAATGAAGTCTGAGGACAGTGATTAGCTGGAGTCAGCCATAGCCGGAGCCTGTTATCAGATCTGTCTACTGACTGGACCTTCTGGCCAATCAAGCAAGTGGCATTGTTTTCTGAATGTCTGCTAATTAGGCTGTGTAATATTATGTAATTGAAATGCTTAAGACGTCAGGCCTTTGAGGAATTCACACCCTAAGGTGACTTTTTGTTGATGTTTACCTTTGTAAATAGGGCACAAGGTCAACAAATAAATACAAATTTGAATGTAACGTAACAACTGGCTGTATTGAATTTTCTTATAAAACACATATTTGACTTTCTGGAAAACTTTATTAGGAGTTCATAGTGCCACCTGAGAACATTGTGCTGGATTACAAATTGTCCAACGGCGAAGTGCTGATTTTTATGGTGCCTTGCCAAGTTTGGTGGCACCTTTGAAATGTGCATAAAACACAAACACCTGGAGGGATTACAAAAAATAAAATTGCAGAGTGCTTGTAACATTGGTGCCTATAAAGTGTGTTGTTTTCAACATTTTCTCCAAAATTGCCATACCTAATTAAAGTCCCTAGCAAGGGAAACACGCTATAGTCATTGCACAATCACGGAGGACGCATTTTACTTCAAATATCTTGAAACAATTACTGAAAATACGTGTATGGCAAAACTGCAGTTGAATGGAACAAACCGTTTTTGGATATTACAGACTTCTCACCAGTCTGCAAGTCCAAATCACAGCGACGGAACACATGTCTTATAAGGGGGGTGGGGTGCGTATGCCAGTAGTTAAGCCTCAATTTGAGAATACGTATGAAAATGAACCAATAACATTGCAGCAGGGTGATTCATCAATCGTTTTTTGTTTACTTCAGCTGACTAAACACACGTGAAGATGTTGTAATTGACCCTAATGAAGTCTGAGGACAGTGATTAGCTGGAGTCAGCCATAGCCGGAGCCTGTTATCAGATCTGTCTACTGACTGGACCTTCTGGCCAATCAAGCAAGTGGCATTGTTTTCTGAATGTCTGCTAATTAGGCTGTGTAATATTATGTAATTGAAATGCTTAAGACGTCAGGCCTTTGAGGAATTCACACCCTAAGGTGACTTTTTGTTGATGTTTACCTTTGTAAATAGGGCACAAGGTCAACAAATAAATACAAATTTGAATGTAACGTAACAACTGGCTGTATTGAATTTTCTTATAAAACACATATTTGACTTTCTGGAAAACTTTATTAGGAGTTCATAGTGCCACCTGAGAACATTGTGCTGGATTACAAATTGTCCAACGGCGAAGTGCTGATTTTTATGGTGCCTTGCCAAGTTTGGTGGCACCTTTGAAATGTGCATAAAACACAAACACCTGGAGGGATTACAAAAAATAAAATTGCAGAGTGCTTGTAACATTGGTGCCTATAAAGTGTGTTGTTTTCAACATTTTCTCCAAAATTGCCATACCAATTAAAGTCCCTAGCAAGGGAAACACGCTATAGTCATTGCACAATCACGGAGGACGCATTTTACTTCAAATATCTTGAAACAATTACTGAAAATACGTGTATGGCAAAACTGCAGTTGAATGGAACAAACCGTTTTTGGATATTACAGACTTCTCACCAGTCTGCAAGTCCAAATCACAGCGACGGAACACATGTCTTATAAGGGGGGTGGGGTGCGTATGCCAGTAGTTAAGCCTCAATTTGAGAATACGTATGAAAATGAACCAATAACATTGCAGCAGGGTGATTCATCAATCGTTTTTTGTTTACTTCAGCTGACTAAACACACGTGAAGATGTTGTAATTGACCCTAATGAAGTCTGAGGACAGTGATTAGCTGGAGTCAGCCATAGCCGGAGCCTGTTATCAGATCTGTCTACTGACTGGACCTTCTGGCCAATCAAGCAAGTGGCATTGTTTTCTGAATGTCTGCTAATTAGGCTGTGTAATATTATGTAATTGAAATGCTTAAGACGTCAGGCCTTTGAGGAATTCACACCCTAAGGTGACTTTTTGTTGATGTTTACCTTTGTAAATAGGGCACAAGGTCAACAAATAAATACAAATTTGAATGTAACGTAACAACTGGCTGTATTGCATTTTCTTATAAAACACATATTTGACTTTCTGGACAACTTCATTAGGAGTTCATAGTGCCACCTGAGAACATTGTGCTGGATTACAAATTGTCCAACGGCGAAGTGCTGATTTTTATGGTGCCTTGCCAAGTTTGGTGGCACCTTTGAAATGTGCATAAAACACAAACACCTGGAGGGATTACAAAAAATAAAATTGCAGAGTGCTTGTAACATTGGTGCCTATAAAGTGTGTTGTTTTCAACATTTTCTCCAAAATTGCCATACCAATTAAAGTCCCTAGCAAGGGAAACACGCTATAGTCATTGCACAATCACGGAGGACGCATTTTACTTCAAATATCTTGAAACAATTACTGAAAATACGTGTATGGCAAAACTGCAGTTGAATGGAACAAACCGTTTTTGGATATTACAGACTTCTCACCAGTCTGCAAGTCCAAATCACAGCGACGGAACACATGTCTTATAAGGGGGGTGGGGTGCGTATGCCAGTAGTTAAGCCTCAATTTGAGAATACGTATGAAAATGAACCAATAACATTGCAGCAGGGTGATTCATCAATCGTTTTTTGTTTACTTCAGCTGACTAAACACACGTGAAGATGTTGTAATTGACCCTAATGAAGTCTGAGGACAGTGATTAGCTGGAGTCAGCCATAGCCGGAGCCTGTTATCAGATCTGTCTACTGACTGGACCTTCTGGCCAATCAAGCAAGTGGCATTGTTTTCTGAATGTCTGCTAATTAGGCTGTGTAATATTATGTAATTGAAATGCTTAAGACGTCAGGCCTTTGAGGAATTCACACCCTAAGGTGACTTTTTGTTGATGTTTACCTTTGTAAATAGGGCACAAGGTCAACAAATAAATACAAATTTGAATGTAACGTAACAACTGGCTGTATTGAATTTTCTTATAAAACACATATTTGACTTTCTGGAAAACTTCATTAGGAGTTCATAGTGCCACCTGAGAACATTGTGCTGGATTACAAATTGTCCAACGGCGAAGTGCTGATTTTTATGGTGCCTTGCCAAGTTTGGTGGCACCTTTGAAATGTGCATAAAACACAAACACCTGGAGGGATTACAAAAAATAAAATTGCAGAGTGCTTGTAACATTGGTGCCTATAAAGTGTGTTGTTTTCAACATTTTCTCAAAAATTGCCATACCAATTAAAGTCCCTAGCAAGGGAAACACGCTATAGTCATTGCACAATCACGGAGGACGCATTTTACTTCAAATATCTTGAAACAATTACTGAAAATACGTGTATGGCAAAACTGCAGTTGAATGGAACAAATAGTTTTTGGATATTACAGACTTCTCACCAGTCTGCAAGTCCAAATCACAGCGACGGAACACATGTCTTATAAGGGGGGTGGGGTGCGTATGCCAGTAGTTAAGCCTCAATTTGAGAATACGTATGAAAATGAACCAATAACATTGCAGCAGGGTGATTCATCAATCGTTTTTTGTTTACTTCAGCTGACTAAACACACGTGAAGATGTTGTAATTGACCCTAATGAAGTCTGAGGACAGTGATTAGCTGGAGTCAGCCATAGCCGGAGCCTGTTATCAGATCTGTCTACTGACTGGACCTTCTGGCCAATCAACCAAGTGGCATTGTTTTCTGAATGTCTGCTAATTAGGCTGTGTAATATTATGTAATTGAAATGCTTAAGACGTCAGGCCTTTGAGGAATTCACACCCTAAGGTGACTTTTTGTTGATGTTTACCTTTGTAAATAGGGCACAAGGTCAACAAATAAATACAAATTTGAATGTAACGTAACAACTGGCTGTATTGAATTTTCTTATAAAACACATATTTGACTTTCTGGACAACTTTATTAGGAGTTCATAGTGCCACCTGAGAACATTGTGCTGGATTACAAATTGTCCAACGGCGAAGTGCTGATTTTTATGGTGCCTTGCCAAGTTTGGTGGCACCTTTGAAATGTGCATAAAACACAAACACCTGGAGGGATTACAAAAAATAAAATTGCAGAGTGCTTGTAACATTGGTGCCTATAAAGTGTGTTGTTTTCAACATTTTCTCCAAAATTGCCATACCAATTAAAGTCCCTAGCAAGGGAAACACGCTATAGTCATTGCACAATCACGGAGGACGCATTTTACTTCAAATATCTTGAAACAATTACTGAAAATACGTGTATGGCAAAACTGCAGTTGAATGGAACAAACCGTTTTTGGATATTACAGACTTCTCACCAGTCTGCAAGTCCAAATCACAGCGACGGAACACATGTCTTATAAGGGGGGTGGGGTGCGTATGCCAGTAGTTAAGCCTCAATTTGAGAATACGTATGAAAATGAACCAATAACATTGCAGCAGGGTGATTCATCAATCGTTTTTTGTTTACTTCAGCTGACTAAACACACGTGAAGATGTTGTAATTGACCCTAATGAAGTCTGAGGACAGTGATTAGCTGGAGTCAGCCATAGCCGGAGCCTGTTATCAGATCTGTCTACTGACTGGACCTTCTGGCCAATCAAGCAAGTGGCATTGTTTTCTGAATGTCTGCTAATTAGGCTGTGTAATATTATGTAATTGAAATGCTTAAGACGTCAGGCCTTTGAGGAATTCACACCCTAAGGTGACTTTTTGTTGATGTTTACCTTTGTAAATAGGGCACAAGGTCAACAAATAAATACAAATTTGAATGTAACGTAACAACTGGCTGTATTGAATTTTCTTATAAAACACATATTTGACTTTCTGGAAAACTTCATTAGGAGTTCATAGTGCCACCTGAGAACATTGTGCTGGATTACAAATTGTCCAACGGCGAAGTGCTGATTTTTATGGTGCCTTGCCAAGTTTGGTGGCACCTTTGAAATGTGCATAAAACACAAACACCTGGAGGGATTACAAAAAATAAAATTGCAGAGTGCTTGTAACATTGGTGCCTATAAAGTGTGTTGTTTTCAACATTTTCTCCAAAATTGCCATACCAATTAAAGTCCCTAGCAAGGGAAACACGCTATAGTCATTGCACAATCACGGAGGACGCATTTTACTTCAAATATCTTGAAACAATTACTGAAAATACGTGTATGGCAAAACTGCAGTTGAATGGAACAAATAGTTTTTGGATATTACAGACTTCTCACCAGTCTGCAAGTCCAAATCACAGCGACGGAACACATGTCTTATAAGGGGGGTGGGGTGCGTATGCCAGTAGTTAAGCCTCAATTTGAGAATACGTATGAAAATGAACCAATAACATTGCAGCAGGGTGATTCATCAATCGTTTTTTGTTTACTTCAGCTGACTAAACACACGTGAAGATGTTGTAATTGACCCTAATGAAGTCTGAGGACAGTGATTAGCTGGAGTCAGCCATAGCCGGAGCCTGTTATCAGATCTGTCTACTGACTGGACCTTCTGGCCAATCAAGCAAGTGGCATTGTTTTCTGAATGTCTGCTAATTAGGCTGTGTAATATTATGTAATTGAAATGCTTAAGACGTCAGGCCTTTGAGGAATTCACACCCTAAGGTGACTTTTTGTTGATGTTTACCTTTGTAAATAGGGCACAAGGTCAACAAATAAATACAAATTTGAATGTAACGTAACAACTGGCTGTATTGAATTTTCTTATAAAACACATATTTGACTTTCTGGAAAACTTTATTAGGAGTTCATAGTGCCACCTGAGAACATTGTGCTGGATTACAAATTGTCCAACGGCGAAGTGCTGATTTTTATGGTGCCTTGCCAAGTTTGGTGGCACCTTTGAAATGTGCATAAAACACAAACACCTGGAGGGATTACAAAAAATAAAATTGCAGAGTGCTTGTAACATTGGTGCCTATAAAGTGTGTTGTTTTCAACATTTTCTCCAAAATTGCCATACCAATTAAAGTCCCTAGCAAGGGAAACACGCTATAGTCATTGCACAATCACGGAGGACGCATTTTACTTCAAATATCTTGAAACAATTACTGAAAATACGTGTATGGCAAAACTGCAGTTGAATGGAACAAACCGTTTTTGGATATTACAGACTTCTCACCAGTCTGCAAGTCCAAATCACAGCGACGGAACACATGTCTTATAAGGGGGGTGGGGTGCGTATGCCAGTAGTTAAGCCTCAATTTGAGAATACGTATGAAAATGAACCAATAACATTGCAGCAGGGTGATTCATCAATCGTTTTTTGTTTACTTCAGCTGACTAAACACACGTGAAGATGTTGTAATTGACCCTAATGAAGTCTGAGGACAGTGATTAGCTGGAGTCAGCCATAGCCGGAGCCTGTTATCAGATCTGTCTACTGACTGGACCTTCTGGCCAATCAAGCAAGTGGCATTGTTTTCTGAATGTCTGCTAATTAGGCTGTGTAATATTATGTAATTGAAATGCTTAAGACGTCAGGCCTTTGAGGAATTCACACCCTAAGGTGACTTTTTGTTGATGTTTACCTTTGTAAATAGGGCACAAGGTCAACAAATAAATACAAATTTGAATGTAACGTAACAACTGGCTGTATTGAATTTTCTTATAAAACACATATTTGACTTTCTGGAAAACTTTATTAGGAGTTCATAGTGCCACCTGAGAACATTGTGCTGGATTACAAATTGTCCAACGGCGAAGTGCTGATTTTTATGGTGCCTTGCCAAGTTTGGTGGCACCTTTGAAATGTGCATAAAACACAAACACCTGGAGGGATTACAAAAAATAAAATTGCAGAGTGCTTGTAACATTGGTGCCTATAAAGTGTGTTGTTTTCAACATTTTCTCCAAAATTGCCATACCTATTTAAAGTCCCTAGCAAGGGAAACACGCTATAGTCATTGCACAATCACGGAGGACGCATTTTACTTCAAATATCTTGAAACAATTACTGAAAATACGTGTATGGCAAAACTGCAGTTGAATGGAACAAACCGTTTTTGGATATTACAGACTTCTCACCAGTCTGCAAGTCCAAATCACAGCGACGGAACACATGTCTTATAAGGGGGGTGGAGTGCGTATGCCAGTAGTTAAGCCTCAATTTGAGAATACGTATGAAAATGAACCAATAACATTGCAGCAGGGTGATTCATCAATCGTTTTTTGTTTACTTCAGCTGACTAAACACACGTGAAGATGTTGTAATTGACCCTAATGAAGTCTGAGGACAGTGATTAGCTGGAGTCAGCCATAGCCGGAGCCTGTTATCAGATCTGTCTACTGACTGGACCTTCTGGCCAATCAAGCAAGTGGCATTGTTTTCTGAATGTCTGCTACTTAGGCTGTGTAATATTATGTAATTGAAATGCTTAAGACGTCAGGCCTTTGAGGAATTCACACCCTAAGGTGACTTTTTGTTGATGTTTACCTTTGTAAATAGGGCACAAGGTCAACAAATAAATACAAATTTGAATGTAACGTAACAACTGGCTGTATTGAATTTTCTTATAAAACACATATTTGACTTTCTGGAAAACTTTATTAGGAGTTCATAGTGCCACCTGAGAACATTGTGCTGGATTACAAATTGTCCAACGGCGAAGTGCTGATTTTTATGGTGCCTTGCCAAGTTTGGTGGCACCTTTGAAATGTGCATAAAACACAAACACCTGGAGGGATTACAAAAAATAAAATTGCAGAGTGCTTGTAACATTGGTGCCTATAAAGTGTGTTGTTTTCAACATTTTCTCCAAAATTGCCATACCTAATTAAAGTCCCTAGCAAGGGAAACACGCTATAGTCATTGCACAATCACGGAGGACGCATTTTACTTCAAATATCTTGAAACAATTACTGAAAATACGTGTATGGCAAAACTGCAGTTGAATGGAACAAACCGTTTTTGGATATTACAGACTTCTCACCAGTCTGCAAGTCCAAATCACAGCGACGGAACACATGTCTTATAAGGGGGGTGGAGTGCGTATGCCAGTAGTTAAGCCTCAATTTGAGAATACGTATGAAAATGAACCAATAACATTGCAGCAGGGTGATTCATCAATCGTTTTTTGTTTACTTCAGCTGACTAAACACACGTGAAGATGTTGTAATTGACCCTAATGAAGTCTGAGGACAGTGATTAGCTGGAGTCAGCCATAGCCGGAGCCTGTTATCAGATCTGTCTACTGACTGGACCTTCTGGCCAATCAAGCAAGTGGCATTGTTTTCTGAATGTCTGCTACTTAGGCTGTGTAATATTATGTAATTGAAATGCTTAAGACGTCAGGCCTTTGAGGAATTCACACCCTAAGGTGACTTTTTGTTGATGTTTACCTTTGTAAATAGGGCACAAGGTCAACAAATAAATACAAATTTGAATGTAACGTAACAACTGGCTGTATTGAATTTTCTTATAAAACACATATTTGACTTTCTGGAAAACTTTATTAGGAGTTCATAGTGCCACCTGAGAACATTGTGCTGGATTACAAATTGTCCAACGGCGAAGTGCTGATTTTTATGGTGCCTTGCCAAGTTTGGTGGCACCTTTGAAATGTGCATAAAACACAAACACCTGGAGGGATTACAAAAAATAAAATTGCAGAGTGCTTGTAACATTGGTGCCTATAAAGTGTGTTGTTTTCAACATTTTCTCCAAAATTGCCATACCTAATTAAAGTCCCTAGCAAGGGAAACACGCTATAGTCATTGCACAATCACGGAGGACGCATTTTACTTCAAATATCTTGAAACAATTACTGAAAATACGTGTATGGCAAAACTGCAGTTGAATGGAACAAACCGTTTTTGGATATTACAGACTTCTCACCAGTCTGCAAGTCCAAATCACAGCGACGGAACACATGTCTTATAAGGGGGGTGGGGTGCGTATGCCAGTAGTTAAGCCTCAATTTGAGAATACGTATGAAAATGAACCAATAACATTGCAGCAGGGTGATTCATCAATCGTTTTTTGTTTACTTCAGCTGACTAAACACACGTGAAGATGTTGTAATTGACCCTAATGAAGTCTGAGGACAGTGATTAGCTGGAGTCAGCCATAGCCGGAGCCTGTTATCAGATCTGTCTACTGACTGGACCTTCTGGCCAATCAAGCAAGTGGCATTGTTTTCTGAATGTCTGCTAATTAGGCTGTGTAATATTATGTAATTAAAATGCTTAAGACGTCAGGCCTTTGAGGAATTCACACCCTAAGGTGACTTTTTGTTGATGTTTACCTTTGTAAATAGGGCACAAGGTCAACAAATAAATACAAATTTGAATGTAACGTAACAACTGGCTGTATTGAATTTTCTTATAAAACACATATTTGACTTTCTGGAAAACTTTATTAGGAGTTCATAGTGCCACCTGAGAACATTGTGCTGGATTACAAATTGTCCAACGGCGAAGTGCTGATTTTTATGGTGCCTTGCCAAGTTTGGTGGCACCTTTGAAATGTGCATAAAACACAAACACCTGGAGGGATTACAAAAAATAAAATTGCAGAGTGCTTGTAACATTGGTGCCTATAAAGTGTGTTGTTTTCAACATTTTCTCCAAAATTGCCATACCAATTAAAGTCCCTAGCAAGGGAAACACGCTATAGTCATTGCACAATCACGGAGGACGCATTTTACTTCAAATATCTTGAAACAATTACTGAAAATACGTGTATGGCAAAACTGCAGTTGAATGGAACAAACCGTTTTTGGATATTACAGACTTCTCACCAGTCTGCAAGTCCAAATCACAGCGACGGAACACATGTCTTATAAGGGGGGTGGGGTGCGTATGCCAGTAGTTAAGCCTCAATTTGAGAATACGTATGAAAATGAACCAATAACATTGCAGCAGGGTGATTCATCAATCGTTTTTTGTTTACTTCAGCTGACTAAACACACGTGAAGATGTTGTAATTGACCCTAATGAAGTCTGAGGACAGTGATTAGCTGGAGTCAGCCATAGCCGGAGCCTGTTATCAGATCTGTCTACTGACTGGACCTTCTGGCCAATCAAGCAAGTGGCATTGTTTTCTGAATGTCTGCTAATTAGGCTGTGTAATATTATGTAATTGAAATGCTTAAGACGTCAGGCCTTTGAGGAATTCACACCCTAAGGTGACTTTTTGTTGATGTTTACCTTTGTAAATAGGGCACAAGGTCAACAAATAAATACAAATTTGAATGTAACGTAACAACTGGCTGTATTGAATTTTCTTATAAAACACATATTTGACTTTCTGGAAAACTTTATTAGGAGTTCATAGTGCCACCTGAGAACATTGTGCTGGATTACAAATTGTCCAACGGCGAAGTGCTGATTTTTATGGTGCCTTGCCAAGTTTGGTGGCACCTTTGAAATGTGCATAAAACACAAACACCTGGAGGGATTACAAAAAATAAAATTGCAGAGTGCTTGTAACATTGGTGCCTATAAAGTGTGTTGTTTTCAACATTTTCTCCAAAATTGCCATACCTAATTAAAGTCCCTAGCAAGGGAAACACGCTATAGTCATTGCACAATCACGGAGGACGCATTTTACTTCAAATATCTTGAAACAATTACTGAAAATACGTGTATGGCAAAACTGCAGTTGAATGGAACAAACCGTTTTTGGATATTACAGACTTCTCACCAGTCTGCAAGTCCAAATCACAGCGACGGAACACATGTCTTATAAGGGGGGTGGGGTGCGTATGCCAGTAGTTAAGCCTCAATTTGAGAATACGTATGAAAATGAACCAATAACATTGCAGCAGGGTGATTCATCAATCGTTTTTTGTTTACTTCAGCTGACTAAACACACGTGAAGATGTTGTAATTGACCCTAATGAAGTCTGAGGACAGTGATTAGCTGGAGTCAGCCATAGCCGGAGCCTGTTATCAGATCTGTCTACTGACTGGACCTTCTGGCCAATCAAGCAAGTGGCATTGTTTTCTGAATGTCTGCTAATTAGGCTGTGTAATATTATGTAATTGAAATGCTTAAGACGTCAGGCCTTTGAGGAATTCACACCCTAAGGTGACTTTTTGTTGATGTTTACCTTTGTAAATAGGGCACAAGGTCAACAAATAAATACAAATTTGAATGTAACGTAACAACTGGCTGTATTGAATTTTCTTATAAAACACATATTTGACTTTCTGGAAAACTTTATTAGGAGTTCATAGTGCCACCTGAGAACATTGTGCTGGATTACAAATTGTCCAACGGCGAAGTGCTGATTTTTATGGTGCCTTGCCAAGTTTGGTGGCACCTTTGAAATGTGCATAAAACACAAACACCTGGAGGGATTACAAAAAATAAAATTGCAGAGTGCTTGTAACATTGGTGCCTATAAAGTGTGTTGTTTTCAACATTTTCTCCAAAATTGCCATACCAATTAAAGTCCCTAGCAAGGGAAACACGCTATAGTCATTGCACAATCACGGAGGACGCATTTTACTTCAAATATCTTGAAACAATTACTGAAAATACGTGTATGGCAAAACTGCAGTTGAATGGAACAAACCGTTTTTGGATATTACAGACTTCTCACCAGTCTGCAAGTCCAAATCACAGCGACGGAACACATGTCTTATAAGGGGGGTGGGGTGCGTATGCCAGTAGTTAAGCCTCAATTTGAGAATACGTATGAAAATGAACCAATAACATTGCAGCAGGGTGATTCATCAATCGTTTTTTGTTTACTTCAGCTGACTAAACACACGTGAAGATGTTGTAATTGACCCTAATGAAGTCTGAGGACAGTGATTAGCTGGAGTCAGCCATAGCCGGAGCCTGTTATCAGATCTGTCTACTGACTGGACCTTCTGGCCAATCAAGCAAGTGGCATTGTTTTCTGAATGTCTGCTAATTAGGCTGTGTAATATTATGTAATTGAAATGCTTAAGACGTCAGGCCTTTGAGGAATTCACACCCTAAGGTGACTTTTTGTTGATGTTTACCTTTGTAAATAGGGCACAAGGTCAACAAATAAATACAAATTTGAATGTAACGTAACAACTGGCTGTATTGAATTTTCTTATAAAACACATATTTGACTTTCTGGAAAACTTTATTAGGAGTTCATAGTGCCAACTGAGAACATTGTGCTGGATTACAAATTGTCCAACGGCGAAGTGCTGATTTTTATGGTGCCTTGCCAAGTTTGGTGGCACCTTTGAAATGTGCATAAAACACAAACACCTGGAGGGATTACAAAAAATAAAATTGCAGAGTGCTTGTAACATTGGTGCCTATAAAGTGTGTTGTTTTCAACATTTTCTCCAAAATTGCCATACCTAATTAAAGTCCCTAGCAAGGGAAACACGCTATAGTCATTGCACAATCACGGAGGACGCATTTTACTTCAAATATCTTGAAACAATTACTGAAAATACGTGTATGGCAAAACTGCAGTTGAATGGAACAAACCGTTTTTGGATATTACAGACTTCTCACCAGTCTGCAAGTCCAAATCACAGCGACGGAACACATGTCTTATAAGGGGGGTGGGGTGCGTATGCCAGTAGTTAAGCCTCAATTTGAGAATACGTATGAAAATGAACCAATAACATTGCAGCAGGGTGATTCATCAATCGTTTTTTGTTTACTTCAGCTGACTAAACACACGTGAAGATGTTGTAATTGACCCTAATGAAGTCTGAGGACAGTGATTAGCTGGAGTCAGCCATAGCCGGAGCCTGTTATCAGATCTGTCTACTGACTGGACCTTCTGGCCAATCAAGCAAGTGGCATTGTTTTCTGAATGTCTGCTAATTAGGCTGTGTAATATTATGTAATTGAAATGCTTAAGACGTCAGGCCTTTGAGGAATTCACACCCTAAGGTGACTTTTTGTTGATGTTTACCTTTGTAAATAGGGCACAAGGTCAACAAATAAATACAAATTTGAATGTAACGTAACAACTGGCTGTATTGAATTTTCTTATAAAACACATATTTGACTTTCTGGAAAACTTTATTAGGAGTTCATAGTGCCACCTGAGAACATTGTGCTGGATTACAAATTGTCCAACGGCGAAGTGCTGATTTTTATGGTGCCTTGCCAAGTTTGGTGGCACCTTTGAAATGTGCATAAAACACAAACACCTGGAGGGATTACAAAAAATAAAATTGCAGAGTGCTTGTAACATTGGTGCCTATAAAGTGTGTTGTTTTCAACATTTTCTCCAAAATTGCCATACCTAATTAAAGTCCCTAGCAAGGGAAACACGCTATAGTCATTGCACAATCACGGAGGACGCATTTTACTTCAAATATCTTGAAACAATTACTGAAAATACGTGTATGGCAAAACTGCAGTTGAATGGAACAAACCGTTTTTGGATATTACAGACTTCTCACCAGTCTGCAAGTCCAAATCACAGCGACGGAACACATGTCTTATAAGGGGGGTGGGGTGCGTATGCCAGTAGTTAAGCCTCAATTTGAGAATACGTATGAAAATGAACCAATAACATTGCAGCAGGGTGATTCATCAATCGTTTTTTTTTTACTTCAGCTGACTAAACACACGTGAAGATGTTGTAATTGACCCTAATGAAGTCTGAGGACAGTGATTAGCTGGAGTCAGCCATAGCCGGAGCCTGTTATCAGATCTGTCTACTGACTGGACCTTCTGGCCAATCAAGCAAGTGGCATTGTTTTCTGAATGTCTGCTAATTAGGCTGTGTAATATTATGTAATTGAAATGCTTAAGACGTCAGGCCTTTGAGGAATTCACACCCTAAGGTGACTTTTTGTTGATGTTTACCTTTGTAAATAGGGCACAAGGTCAACAAATAAATACAAATTTGAATGTAACGTAACAACTGGCTGTATTGAATTTTCTTATAAAACACATATTTGACTTTCTGGAAAACTTTATTAGGAGTTCATAGTGCCACCTGAGAACATTGTGCTGGATTACAAATTGTCCAACGGCGAAGTGCTGATTTTTATGGTGCCTTGCCAAGTTTGGTGGCACCTTTGAAATGTGCATAAAACACAAACACCTGGAGGGATTACAAAAAATAAAATTGCAGAGTGCTTGTAACATTGGTGCCTATAAAGTGTGTTGTTTTCAACATTTTCTCCAAAATTGCCATACCTAATTAAAGTCCCTAGCAAGGGAAACACGCTATAGTCATTGCACAATCACGGAGGACGCATTTTACTTCAAATATCTTGAAACAATTACTGAAAATACGTGTATGGCAAAACTGCAGTTGAATGGAACAAACCGTTTTTGGATATTACAGACTTCTCACCAGTCTGCAAGTCCAAATCACAGCGACGGAACACATGTCTTATAAGGGGGGTGGGGTGCGTATGCCAGTAGTTAAGCCTCAATTTGAGAATACGTATGAAAATGAACCAATAACATTGCAGCAGGGTGATTCATCAATCGTTTTTTGTTTACTTCAGCTGACTAAACACACGTGAAGATGTTGTAATTGACCCTAATGAAGTCTGAGGACAGTGATTAGCTGGAGTCAGCCATAGCCGGAGCCTGTTATCAGATCTGTCTACTGACTGGACCTTCTGGCCAATCAACCAAGTGGCATTGTTTTCTGAATGTCTGCTAATTAGGCTGTGTAATATTATGTAATTGAAATGCTTAAGACGTCAGGCCTTTGAGGAATTCACACCCTAAGGTGACTTTTTGTTGATGTTTACCTTTGTAAATAGGGCACAAGGTCAACAAATAAATACAAATTTGAATGTAACGTAACAACTGGCTGTATTGAATTTTCTTATAAAACACATATTTGACTTTCTGGAAAACTTTATTAGGAGTTCATAGTGCCACCTGAGAACATTGTGCTGGATTACAAATTGTCCAACGGCGAAGTGCTGATTTTTATGGTGCCTTGCCAAGTTTGGTGGCACCTTTGAAATGTGCATAAAACACAAACACCTGGAGGGATTACAAAAAATAAAATTGCAGAGTGCTTGTAACATTGGTGCCTATAAAGTGTGTTGTTTTCAACATTTTCTCCAAAATTGCCATACCAATTAAAGTCCCTAGCAAGGGAAACACGCTATAGTCATTGCACAATCACGGAGGACGCATTTTACTTCAAATATCTTGAAACAATTACTGAAAATACGTGTATGGCAAAACTGCAGTTGAATGGAACAAACCGTTTTTGGATATTACAGACTTCTCACCAGTCTGCAAGTCCAAATCACAGCGACGGAACACATGTCTTATAAGGGGGGTGGGGTGCGTATGCCAGTAGTTAAGCCTCAATTTGAGAATACGTATGAAAATGAACCAATAACATTGCAGCAGGGTGATTCATCAATCGTTTTTTGTTTACTTCAGCTGAGTAAACACACGTGAAGATGTTGTAATTGACCCTAATGAAGTCTGAGGACAGTGATTAGCTGGAGTCAGCCATAGCCGGAGCCTGTTATCAGATCTGTCTACTGACTGGACCTTCTGGCCAATCAAGCAAGTGGCATTGTTTTCTGAATGTCTGCTAATTAGGCTGTGTAATATTATGTAATTGAAATGCTTAAGACGTCAGGCCTTTGAGGAATTCACACCCTAAGGTGACTTTTTGTTGATGTTTACCTTTGTAAATAGGGCACAAGGTCAACAAATAAATACAAATTTGAATGTAACGTAACAACTGGCTGTATTGAATTTTCTTATAAAACACATATTTGACTTTCTGGAAAACTTTATTAGGAGTTCATAGTGCCACCTGAGAACATTGTGCTGGATTACAAATTGTCCAACGGCGAAGTGCTGATTTTTATGGTGCCTTGCCAAGTTTGGTGGCACCTTTGAAATGTGCATAAAACACAAACACCTGGAGGGATTACAAAAAATAAAATTGCAGAGTGCTTGTAACATTGGTGCCTATAAGGTGTGTTGTTTTCAACATTTTCTCCAAAATTGCCATACCAATTAAAGTCCCTAGCAAGGGAAACACGCTATAGTCATTGCACAATCACGGAGGACGCATTTTACTTCAAATATCTTGAAACAATTACTGAAAATACGTGTATGGCAAAACTGCAGTTGAATGGAACAAACCGTTTTTGGATATTACAGACTTCTCACCAGTCTGCAAGTCCAAATCACAGCGACGGAACACATGTCTTATAAGGGGGGTGGGGTGCGTATGCCAGTAGTTAAGCCTCAATTTGAGAATACGTATGAAAATGAACCAATAACATTGCAGCAGGGTGATTCATCAATCGTTTTTTGTTTACTTCAGCTGACTAAACACACGTGAAGATGTTGTAATTGACCCTAATGAAGTCTGAGGACAGTGATTAGCTGGAGTCAGCCATAGCCGGAGCCTGTTATCAGATCTGTCTACTGACTGGACCTTCTGGCCAATCAAGCAAGTGGCATTGTTTTCTGAATGTCTGCTAATTAGGCTGTGTAATATTATGTAATTGAAATGCTTAAGACGTCAGGCCTTTGAGGAATTCACACCCTAAGGTGACTTTTTGTTGATGTTTACCTTTGTAAATAGGGCACAAGGTCAACAAATAAATACAAATTTGAATGTAACGTAACAACTGGCTGTATTGAATTTTCTTATAAAACACATATTTGACTTTCTGGAAAACTTTATTAGGAGTTCATAGTGCCAACTGAGAACATTGTGCTGGATTACAAATTGTCCAACGGCGAAGTGCTGATTTTTATGGTGCCTTGCCAAGTTTGGTGGCACCTTTGAAATGTGCATAAAACACAAACACCTGGAGGGATTAAAAAAAAAAAAATTGCAGAGTGCTTGTAACATTGGTGCCTATAAAGTGTGTTGTTTTCAACATTTTCTCCAAAATTGCCATACCTAATTAAAGTCCCTAGCAAGGGAAACACGCTATAGTCATTGCACAATCACGGAGGACGCATTTTACTTCAAATATCTTGAAACAATTACTGAAAATACGTGTATGGCAAAACTGCAGTTGAATGGAACAAACCGTTTTTGGATATTACAGACTTCTCACCAGTCTGCAAGTCCAAATCACAGCGACGGAACACATGTCTTATAAGGGGGGTGGGGTGCGTATGCCAGTAGTTAAGCCTCAATTTGAGAATACGTATGAAAATGAACCAATAACATTGCAGCAGGGTGATTCATCAATCGTTTTTTGTTTACTTCAGCTGACTAAACACACGTGAAGATGTTGTAATTGACCCTAATGAAGTCTGAGGACAGTGATTAGCTGGAGTCAGCCATAGCCGGAGCCTGTTATCAGATCTGTCTACTGACTGGACCTTCTGGCCAATCAAGCAAGTGGCATTGTTTTCTGAATGTCTGCTAATTAGGCTGTGTAATATTATGTAATTGAAATGCTTAAGACGTCAGGCCTTTGAGGAATTCACACCCTAAGGTGACTTTTTGTTGATGTTTACCTTTGTAAATAGGGCACAAGGTCAACAAATAAATACAAATTTGAATGTAACGTAACAACTGGCTGTATTGAATTTTCTTATAAAACACATATTTGACTTTCTGGAAAACTTTATTAGGAGTTCATAGTGCCACCTGAGAACATTGTGCTGGATTACAAATTGTCCAACGGCGAAGTGCTGATTTTTATGGTGCCTTGCCAAGTTTGGTGGCACCTTTGAAATGTGCATAAAACACAAACACCTGGAGGGATTACAAAAAATAAAATTGCAGAGTGCTTGTAACATTGGTGCCTATAAAGTGTGTTGTTTTCAACATTTTCTCCAAAATTGCCATACCTAATTAAAGTCCCTAGCAAGGGAAACACGCTATAGTCATTGCACAATCACGGAGGACGCATTTTACTTCAAATATCTTGAAACAATTACTGAAAATACGTGTATGGCAAAACTGCAGTTGAATGGAACAAACCGTTTTTGGATATTACAGACTTCTCACCAGTCTGCAAGTCCAAATCACAGCGACGGAACACATGTCTTATAAGGGGGGTGGGGTGCGTATGCCAGTAGTTAAGCCTCAATTTGAGAATACGTATGAAAATGAACCAATAACATTGCAGCAGGGTGATTCATCAATCGTTTTTTGTTTACTTCAGCTGACTAAACACACGTGAAGATGTTGTAATTGACCCTAATGAAGTCTGAGGACAGTGATTAGCTGGAGTCAGCCATAGCCGGAGCCTGTTATCAGATCTGTCTACTGACTGGACCTTCTGGCCAATCAAGCAAGTGGCATTGTTTTCTGAATGTCTGCTAATTAGGCTGTGTAATATTATGTAATTGAAATGCTTAAGACGTCAGGCCTTTGAGGAATTCACACCCTAAGGTGACTTTTTGTTGATGTTTACCTTTGTAAATAGGGCACAAGGTCAACAAATAAATACAAATTTGAATGTAACGTAACAACTGGCTGTATTGAATTTTCTTATAAAACACATATTTGACTTTCTGGAAAACTTTATTAGGAGTTCATAGTGCCACCTGAGAACATTGTGCTGGATTACAAATTGTCCAACGGCGAAGTGCTGATTTTTATGGTGCCTTGCCAAGTTTGGTGGCACCTTTGAAATGTGCATAAAACACAAACACCTGGAGGGATTACAAAAAATAAAATTGCAGAGTGCTTGTAACATTGGTGCCTATAAAGTGTGTTGTTTTCAACATTTTCTCCAAAATTGCCATACCTAATTAAAGTCCCTAGCAAGGGAAACACGCTATAGTCATTGCACAATCACGGAGGACGCATTTTACTTCAAATATCTTGAAACAATTACTGAAAATACGTGTATGGCAAAACTGCAGTTGAATGGAACAAACCGTTTTTGGATATTACAGACTTCTCACCAGTCTGCAAGTCCAAATCACAGCGACGGAACACATGTCTTATAAGGGGGGTGGGGTGCGTATGCCAGTAGTTAAGCCTCAATTTGAGAATACGTATGAAAATGAACCAATAACATTGCAGCAGGGTGATTCATCAATCGTTTTTTGTTTACTTCAGCTGACTAAACACACGTGAAGATGTTGTAATTGACCCTAATGAAGTCTGAGGACAGTGATTAGCTGGAGTCAGCCATAGCCGGAGCCTGTTATCAGATCTGTCTACTGACTGGACCTTCTGGCCAATCAAGCAAGTGGCATTGTTTTCTGAATGTCTGCTAATTAGGCTGTGTAATATTATGTAATTGAAATGCTTAAGACGTCAGGCCTTTGAGGAATTCACACCCTAAGGTGACTTTTTGTTGATGTTTACCTTTGTAAATAGGGCACAAGGTCAACAAATAAATACAAATTTGAATGTAACGTAACAACTGGCTGTATTGAATTTTCTTATAAAACACATATTTGACTTTCTGGAAAACTTTATTAGGAGTTCATAGTGCCACCTGAGAACATTGTGCTGGATTACAAATTGTCCAACGGCGAAGTGCTGATTTTTATGGTGCCTTGCCAAGTTTGGTGGCACCTTTGAAATGTGCATAAAACACAAACACCTGGAGGGATTACAAAAAATAAAATTGCAGAGTGCTTGTAACATTGGTGCCTATAAAGTGTGTTGTTTTCAACATTTTCTCCAAAATTGCCATACCAATTAAAGTCCCTAGCAAGGGAAACACGCTATAGTCATTGCACAATCACGGAGGACGCATTTTACTTCAAATATCTTGAAACAATTACTGAAAATACGTGTATGGCAAAACTGCAGTTGAATGGAACAAACCGTTTTTGGATATTACAGACTTCTCACCAGTCTGCAAGTCCAAATCACAGCGACGGAACACATGTCTTATAAGGGGGGTGGGGTGCGTATGCCAGTAGTTAAGCCTCAATTTGAGAATACGTATGAAAATGAACCAATAACATTGCAGCAGGGTGATTCATCAATCGTTTTTTGTTTACTTCAGCTGACTAAACACACGTGAAGATGTTGTAATTGACCCTAATGAAGTCTGAGGACAGTGATTAGCTGGAGTCAGCCATAGCCGGAGCCTGTTATCAGATCTGTCTACTGACTGGACCTTCTGGCCAATCAAGCAAGTGGCATTGTTTTCTGAATGTCTGCTAATTAGGCTGTGTAATATTATGTAATTGAAATGCTTAAGACGTCAGGCCTTTGAGGAATTCACACCCTAAGGTGACTTTTTGTTGATGTTTACCTTTGTAAATAGGGCACAAGGTCAACAAATAAATACAAATTTGAATGTAACGTAACAACTGGCTGTATTGAATTTTCTTATAAAACACATATTTGACTTTCTGGAAAACTTTATTAGGAGTTCATAGTGCCACCTGAGAACATTGTGCTGGATTACAAATTGTCCAACGGCGAAGTGCTGATTTTTATGGTGCCTTGCCAAGTTTGGTGGCACCTTTGAAATGTGCATAAAACACAAACACCTGGAGGGATTACAAAAAATAAAATTGCAGAGTGCTTGTAACATTGGTGCCTATAAGGTATGTTGTTTTCAACATTTTCTCCAAAATTGCCATACCAATTAAAGTCCCTAGCAAGGGAAACACGCTATAGTCATTGCACAATCACGGAGGACGCATTTTACTTCAAATATCTTGAAACAATTACTGAAAATACGTGTATGGCAAAACTGCAGTTGAATGGAACAAACCGTTTTTGGATATTACAGACTTCTCACCAGTCTGCAAGTCCAAATCACAGCGACGGAACACATGTCTTATAAGGGGGGTGGGGTGCGTATGCCAGTAGTTAAGCCTCAATTTGAGAATACGTATGAAAATGAACCAATAACATTGCAGCAGGGTGATTCATCAATCGTTTTTTGTTTACTTCAGCTGACTAAACACACGTGAAGATGTTGTAATTGACCCTAATGAAGTCTGAGGACAGTGATTAGCTGGAGTCAGCCATAGCCGGAGCCTGTTATCAGATCTGTCTACTGACTGGACCTTCTGGCCAATCAAGCAAGTGGCATTGTTTTCTGAATGTCTGCTAATTAGGCTGTGTAATATTATGTAATTGAAATGCTTAAGACGTCAGGCCTTTGAGGAATTCACACCCTAAGGTGACTTTTTGTTGATGTTTACCTTTGTAAATAGGGCACAAGGTCAACAAATAAATACAAATTTGAATGTAACGTAACAACTGGCTGTATTGAATTTTCTTATAAAACACATATTTGACTTTCTGGAAAACTTTATTAGGAGTTCATAGTGCCAACTGAGAACATTGTGCTGGATTACAAATTGTCCAACGGCGAAGTGCTGATTTTTATGGTGCCTTGCCAAGTTTGGTGGCACCTTTGAAATGTGCATAAAACACAAACACCTGGAGGGATTAAAAAAAAAAAAATTGCAGAGTGCTTGTAACATTGGTGCCTATAAAGTGTGTTGTTTTCAACATTTTCTCCAAAATTGCCATACCTAATTAAAGTCCCTAGCAAGGGAAACACGCTATAGTCATTGCACAATCACGGAGGACGCATTTTACTTCAAATATCTTGAAACAATTACTGAAAATACGTGTATGGCAAAACTGCAGTTGAATGGAACAAACCGTTTTTGGATATTACAGACTTCTCACCAGTCTGCAAGTCCAAATCACAGCGACGGAACACATGTCTTATAAGGGGGGTGGGGTGCGTATGCCAGTAGTTAAGCCTCAATTTGAGAATACGTATGAAAATGAACCAATAACATTGCAGCAGGGTGATTCATCAATCGTTTTTTGTTTACTTCAGCTGACTAAACACACGTGAAGATGTTGTAATTGACCCTAATGAAGTCTGAGGACAGTGATTAGCTGGAGTCAGCCATAGCCGGAGCTTGTTATCAGATCTGTCTACTGACTGGACCTTCTGGCCAATCAAGCAAGTGGCATTGTTTTCTGAATGTCTGCTAATTAGGCTGTGTAATATTATGTAATTGAAATGCTTAAGACGTCAGGCCTTTGAGGAATTCACACCCTAAGGTGACTTTTTGTTGATGTTTACCTTTGTAAATAGGGCACAAGGTCAACAAATAAATACAAATTTGAATGTAACGTAACAACTGGCTGTATTGAATTTTCTTATAAAACACATATTTGACTTTCTGGAAAACTTTATTAGGAGTTCATAGTGCCAACTGAGAACATTGTGCTGGATTACAAATTGTCCAACGGCGAAGTGCTGATTTTTATGGTGCCTTGCCAAGTTTGGTGGCACCTTTGAAATGTGCATAAAACACAAACACCTGGAGGGATTACAAAAAATAAAATTGCAGAGTGCTTGTAACATTGGTGCCTATAAAGTGTGTTGTTTTCAACATTTTCTCCAAAATTGCCATACCTAATTAAAGTCCCTAGCAAGGGAAACACGCTATAGTCATTGCACAATCACGGAGGACGCATTTTACTTCAAATATCTTGAAACAATTACTGAAAATACGTGTATGGCAAAACTGCAGTTGAATGGAACAAACCGTTTTTGGATATTACAGACTTCTCACCAGTCTGCAAGTCCAAATCACAGCGACGGAACACATGTCTTATAAGGGGGGTGGGGTGCGTATGCCAGTAGTTAAGCCTCAATTTGAGAATACGTATGAAAATGAACCAATAACATTGCAGCAGGGTGATTCATCAATCGTTTTTTGTTTACTTCAGCTGACTAAACACACGTGAAGATGTTGTAATTGACCCTAATGAAGTCTGAGGACAGTGATTAGCTGGAGTCAGCCATAGCCGGAGCCTGTTATCAGATCTGTCTACTGACTGGACCTTCTGGCCAATCAAGCAAGTGGCATTGTTTTCTGAATGTCTGCTAATTAGGCTGTGTAATATTATGTAATTGAAATGCTTAAGACGTCAGGCCTTTGAGGAATTCACACCCTAAGGTGACTTTTTGTTGATGTTTACCTTTGTAAATAGGGCACAAGGTCAACAAATAAATACAAATTTGAATGTAACGTAACAACTGGCTGTATTGAATTTTCTTATAAAACACATATTTGACTTTCTGGAAAACTTTATTAGGAGTTCATAGTGCCACCTGAGAACATTGTGCTGGATTACAAATTGTCCAACGGCGAAGTGCTGATTTTTATGGTGCCTTGCCAAGTTTGGTGGCACCTTTGAAATGTGCATAAAACACAAACACCTGGAGGGATTACAAAAAATAAAATTGCAGAGTGCTTGTAACATTGGTGCCTATAAAGTGTGTTGTTTTCAACATTTTCTCCAAAATTGCCATACCAATTAAAGTCCCTAGCAAGGGAAACACGCTATAGTCATTGCACAATCACGGAGGACGCATTTTACTTCAAATATCTTGAAACAATTACTGAAAATACGTGTATGGCAAAACTGCAGTTGAATGGAACAAACCGTTTTTGGATATTACAGACTTCTCACCAGTCTGCAAGTCCAAATCACAGCGACGGAACACATGTCTTATAAGGGGGGTGGGGTGCGTATGCCAGTAGTTAAGCCTCAATTTGAGAATACGTATGAAAATGAACCAATAACATTGCAGCAGGGTGATTCATCAATCGTTTTTTGTTTACTTCAGCTGACTAAACACACGTGAAGATGTTGTAATTGACCCTAATGAAGTCTGAGGACAGTGATTAGCTGGAGTCAGCCATAGCCGGAGCCTGTTATCAGATCTGTCTACTGACTGGACCTTCTGGCCAATCAAGCAAGTGGCATTGTTTTCTGAATGTCTGCTAATTAGGCTGTGTAATATTATGTAATTGAAATGCTTAAGACGTCAGGCCTTTGAGGAATTCACACCCTAAGGTGACTTTTTGTTGATGTTTACCTTTGTAAATAGGGCACAAGGTCAACAAATAAATACAAATTTGAATGTAACGTAACAACTGGCTGTATTGAATTTTCTTATAAAACACATATTTGACTTTCTGGAAAACTTTATTAGGAGTTCATAGTGCCAACTGAGAACATTGTGCTGGATTACAAATTGTCCAACGGCGAAGTGCTGATTTTTATGGTGCCTTGCCAAGTTTGGTGGCACCTTTGAAATGTGCATAAAACACAAACACCTGGAGGGATTACAAAAAATAAAATTGCAGAGTGCTTGTAACATTGGTGCCTATAAAGTGTGTTGTTTTCAACATTTTCTCCAAAATTGCCATACCTAATTAAAGTCCCTAGCAAGGGAAACACGCTATAGTCATTGCACAATCACGGAGGACGCATTTTACTTCAAATATCTTGAAACAATTACTGAAAATACGTGTATGGCAAAACTGCAGTTGAATGGAACAAACCGTTTTTGGATATTACAGACTTCTCACCAGTCTGCAAGTCCAAATCACAGCGACGGAACACATGTCTTATAAGGGGGGTGGGGTGCGTATGCCAGTAGTTAAGCCTCAATTTGAGAATACGTATGAAAATGAACCAATAACATTGCAGCAGGGTGATTCATCAATCGTTTTTTGTTTACTTCAGCTGACTAAACACACGTGAAGATGTTGTAATTGACCCTAATGAAGTCTGAGGACAGTGATTAGCTGGAGTCAGCCATAGCCGGAGCCTGTTATCAGATCTGTCTACTGACTGGACCTTCTGGCCAATCAAGCAAGTGGCATTGTTTTCTGAATGTCTGCTAATTAGGCTGTGTAATATTATGTAATTGAAATGCTTAAGACGTCAGGCCTTTGAGGAATTCACACCCTAATGTGACTTTTTGTTGATGTTTACCTTTGTAAATAGGGCACAAGGTCAACAAATAAATACAAATTTGAATGTAACGTAACAACTGGCTGTATTGAATTTTCTTATAAAACACATATTTGACTTTCTGGAAAACTTTATTAGGAGTTCATAGTGCCACCTGAGAACATTGTGCTGGATTACAAATTGTCCAACGGCGAAGTGCTGATTTTTATGGTGCCTTGCCAAGTTTGGTGGCACCTTTGAAATGTGCATAAAACACAAACACCTGGAGGGATTACAAAAAATAAAATTGCAGAGTGCTTGTAACATTGGTGCCTATAAAGTGTGTTGTTTTCAACATTTTCTCCAAAATTGCCATACCAATTAAAGTCCCTAGCAAGGGAAACACGCTATAGTCATTGCACAATCACGGAGGACGCATTTTACTTCAAATATCTTGAAACAATTACTGAAAATACGTGTATGGCAAAACTGCAGTTGAATGGAACAAACCGTTTTTGGATATTACAGACTTCTCACCAGTCTGCAAGTCCAAATCACAGCGACGGAACACATGTCTTATAAGGGGGGTGGGGTGCGTATGCCAGTAGTTAAGCCTCAATTTGAGAATACGTATGAAAATGAACCAATAACATTGCAGCAGGGTGATTCATCAATCGTTTTTTGTTTACTTCAGCTGACTAAACACACGTGAAGGTGTTGTAATTGACCCTAATGAAGTCTGAGGACAGTGATTAGCTGGAGTCAGCCATAGCCGGAGCCTGTTATCAGATCTGTCTACTGACTGGACCTTCTGGCCAATCAAGCAAGTGGCATTGTTTTCTGAATGTCTGCTAATTAGGCTGTGTAATATTATGTAATTGAAATGCTTAAGACGTCAGGCCTTTGAGGAATTCACACCCTAAGGTGACTTTTTGTTGATGTTTACCTTTGTAAATAGGGCACAAGGTCAACAAATAAATACAAATTTGAATGTAACGTAACAACTGGCTGTATTGAATTTTCTTATAAAACACATATTTGACTTTCTGGAAAACTTTATTAGGAGTTCATAGTGCCAACTGAGAACATTGTGCTGGATTACAAATTGTCCAACGGCGAAGTGCTGATTTTTATGGTGCCTTGCCAAGTTTGGTGGCACCTTTGAAATGTGCATAAAACACAAACACCTGGAGGGATTACAAAAAATAAAATTGCAGAGTGCTTGTAACATTGGTGCCTATAAAGTGTGTTGTTTTCAACATTTTCTCCAAAATTGCCATACCTAATTAAAGTCCCTAGCAAGGGAAACACGCTATAGTCATTGCACAATCACGGAGGACGCATTTTACTTCAAATATCTTGAAACAATTACTGAAAATACGTGTATGGCAAAACTGCAGTTGAATGGAACAAACCGTTTTTGGATATTACAGACTTCTCACCAGTCTGCAAGTCCAAATCACAGCGACGGAACACATGTCTTATAAGGGGGGTGGGGTGCGTATGCCAGTAGTTAAGCCTCAATTTGAGAATACGTATGAAAATGAACCAATAACATTGCAGCAGGGTGATTCATCAATCGTTTTTTGTTTACTTCAGCTGACTAAACACACGTGAAGATGTTGTAATTGACCCTAATGAAGTCTGAGGACAGTGATTAGCTGGAGTCAGCCATAGCCGGAGCCTGTTATCAGATCTGTCTACTGACTGGACCTTCTGGCCAATCAAGCAAGTGGCATTGTTTTCTGAATGTCTGCTAATTAGGCTGTGTAATATTATGTAATTGAAATGCTTAAGACGTCAGGCCTTTGAGGAATTCACACCCTAATGTGACTTTTTGTTGATGTTTACCTTTGTAAATAGGGCACAAGGTCAACAAATAAATACAAATTTGAATGTAACGTAACAACTGGCTGTATTGAATTTTCTTATAAAACACATATTTGACTTTCTGGAAAACTTTATTAGGAGTTCATAGTGCCACCTGAGAACATTGTGCTGGATTACAAATTGTCCAACGGCGAAGTGCTGATTTTTATGGTGCCTTGCCAAGTTTGGTGGCACCTTTGAAATGTGCATAAAACACAAACACCTGGAGGGATTACAAAAAATAAAATTGCAGAGTGCTTGTAACATTGGTGCCTATAAAGTGTGTTGTTTTCAACATTTTCTCCAAAATTGCCATACCAATTAAAGTCCCTAGCAAGGGAAACACGCTATAGTCATTGCACAATCACGGAGGACGCATTTTACTTCAAATATCTTGAAACAATTACTGAAAATACGTGTATGGCAAAACTGCAGTTGAATGGAACAAACCGTTTTTGGATATTACAGACTTCTCACCAGTCTGCAAGTCCAAATCACAGCGACGGAACACATGTCTTATAAGGGGGGTGGGGTGCGTATGCCAGTAGTTAAGCCTCAATTTGAGAATACGTATGAAAATGAACCAATAACATTGCAGCAGGGTGATTCATCAATCGTTTTTTGTTTACTTCAGCTGACTAAACACACGTGAAGGTGTTGTAATTGACCCTAATGAAGTCTGAGGACAGTGATTAGCTGGAGTCAGCCATAGCCGGAGCCTGTTATCAGATCTGTCTACTGACTGGACCTTCTGGCCAATCAAGCAAGTGGCATTGTTTTCTGAATGTCTGCTAATTAGGCTGTGTAATATTATGTAATTGAAATGCTTAAGACGTCAGGCCTTTGAGGAATTCACACCCTAAGGTGACTTTTTGTTGATGTTTACCTTTGTAAATAGGGCACAAGGTCAACAAATAAATACAAATTTGAATGTAACGTAACAACTGGCTGTATTGAATTTTCTTATAAAACACATATTTGACTTTCTGGAAAACTTTATTAGGAGTTCATAGTGCCAACTGAGAACATTGTGCTGGATTACAAATTGTCCAACGGCGAAGTGCTGATTTTTATGGTGCCTTGCCAAGTTTGGTGGCACCTTTGAAATGTGCATAAAACACAAACACCTGGAGGGATTACAAAAAATAAAATTGCAGAGTGCTTGTAACATTGGTGCCTATAAAGTGTGTTGTTTTCAACATTTTCTCCAAAATTGCCATACCTAATTAAAGTCCCTAGCAAGGGAAACACGCTATAGTCATTGCACAATCACGGAGGACGCATTTTACTTCAAATATCTTGAAACAATTACTGAAAATACGTGTATGGCAAAACTGCAGTTGAATGGAACAAACCGTTTTTGGATATTACAGACTTCTCACCAGTCTGCAAGTCCAAATCACAGCGACGGAACACATGTCTTATAAGGGGGGTGGGGTGCGTATGCCAGTAGTTAAGCCTCAATTTGAGAATACGTATGAAAATGAACCAATAACATTGCAGCAGGGTGATTCATCAATCGTTTTTTGTTTACTTCAGCTGACTAAACACACGTGAAGATGTTGTAATTGACCCTAATGAAGTCTGAGGACAGTGATTAGCTGGAGTCAGCCATAGCCGGAGCCTGTTATCAGATCTGTCTACTGACTGGACCTTCTGGCCAATCAAGCAAGTGGCATTGTTTTCTGAATGTCTGCTAATTAGGCTGTGTAATATTATGTAATTGAAATGCTTAAGACGTCAGGCCTTTGAGGAATTCACACCCTAATGTGACTTTTTGTTGATGTTTACCTTTGTAAATAGGGCACAAGGTCAACAAATAAATACAAATTTGAATGTAACGTAACAACTGGCTGTATTGAATTTTCTTATAAAACACATATTTGACTTTCTGGAAAACTTTATTAGGAGTTCATAGTGCCACCTGAGAACATTGTGCTGGATTACAAATTGTCCAACGGCGAAGTGCTGATTTTTATGGTGCCTTGCCAAGTTTGGTGGCACCTTTGAAATGTGCATAAAACACAAACACCTGGAGGGATTACAAAAAATAAAATTGCAGAGTGCTTGTAACATTGGTGCCTATAAAGTGTGTTGTTTTCAACATTTTCTCCAAAATTGCCATACCAATTAAAGTCCCTAGCAAGGGAAACACGCTATAGTCATTGCACAATCACGGAGGACGCATTTTACTTCAAATATCTTGAAACAATTACTGAAAATACGTGTATGGCAAAACTGCAGTTGAATGGAACAAACCGTTTTTGGATATTACAGACTTCTCACCAGTCTGCAAGTCCAAATCACAGCGACGGAACACATGTCTTATAAGGGGGGTGGGGTGCGTATGCCAGTAGTTAAGCCTCAATTTGAGAATACGTATGAAAATGAACCAATAACATTGCAGCAGGGTGATTCATCAATCGTTTTTTGTTTACTTCAGCTGACTAAACACACGTGAAGATGTTGTAATTGACCCTAATGAAGTCTGAGGACAGTGATTAGCTGGAGTCAGCCATAGCCGGAGCCTGTTATCAGATCTGTCTACTGACTGGACCTTCTGGCCAATCAAGCAAGTGGCATTGTTTTCTGAATGTCTGCTAATTAGGCTGTGTAATATTATGTAATTGAAATGCTTAAGACGTCAGGCCTTTGAGGAATTCACACCCTAAGGTGACTTTTTGTTGATGTTTACCTTTGTAAATAGGGCACAAGGTCAACAAATAAATACAAATTTGAATGTAACGTAACAACTGGCTGTATTGAATTTTCTTATAAAACACATATTTGACTTTCTGGAAAACTTTATTAGGAGTTCATAGTGCCACCTGAGAACATTGTGCTGGATTACAAATTGTCCAACGGCGAAGTGCTGATTTTTATGGTGCCTTGCCAAGTTTGGTGGCACCTTTGAAATGTGCATAAAACACAAACACCTGGAGGGATTACAAAAAATAAAATTGCAGAGTGCTTGTAACATTGGTGCCTATAAAGTGTGTTGTTTTCAACATTTTCTCCAAAATTGCCATACCAATTAAAGTCCCTAGCAAGGGAAACACGCTATAGTCATTGCACAATCACGGAGGACGCATTTTACTTCAAATATCTTGAAACAATTACTGAAAATACGTGTATGGCAAAACTGCAGTTGAATGGAACAAACCGTTTTTGGATATTACAGACTTCTCACCAGTCTGCAAGTCCAAATCACAGCGACGGAACACATGTCTTATAAGGGGGGTGGGGTGCGTATGCCAGTAGTTAAGCCTCAATTTGAGAATACGTATGAAAATGAACCAATAACATTGCAGCAGGGTGATTCATCAATCGTTTTTTGTTTACTTCAGCTGACTAAACACACGTGAAGGTGTTGTAATTGACCCTAATGAAGTCTGAGGACAGTGATTAGCTGGAGTCAGCCATAGCCGGAGCCTGTTATCAGATCTGTCTACTGACTGGACCTTCTGGCCAATCAAGCAAGTGGCATTGTTTTCTGAATGTCTGCTAATTAGGCTGTGTAATATTATGTAATTGAAATGCTTAAGACGTCAGGCCTTTGAGGAATTCACACCCTAAGGTGACTTTTTGTTGATGTTTACCTTTGTAAATAGGGCACAAGGTCAACAAATAAATACAAATTTGAATGTAACGTAACAACTGGCTGTATTGAATTTTCTTATAAAACACATATTTGACTTTCTGGAAAACTTTATTAGGAGTTCATAGTGCCAACTGAGAACATTGTGCTGGATTACAAATTGTCCAACGGCGAAGTGCTGATTTTTATGGTGCCTTGCCAAGTTTGGTGGCACCTTTGAAATGTGCATAAAACACAAACACCTCGAGGGATTACAAAAAATAAAATTGCAGAGTGCTTGTAACATTGGTGCCTATAAAGTGTGTTGTTTTCAACATTTTCTCCAAAATTGCCATACCTAATTAAAGTCCCTAGCAAGGGAAACACGCTATAGTCATTGCACAATCACGGAGGACGCATTTTACTTCAAATATCTTGAAACAATTACTGAAAATACGTGTATGGCAAAACTGCAGTTGAATGGAACAAACCGTTTTTGGATATTACAGACTTCTCACCAGTCTGCAAGTCCAAATCACAGCGACGGAACACATGTCTTATAAGGGGGGTGGGGTGCGTATGCCAGTAGTTAAGCCTCAATTTGAGAATACGTATGAAAATGAACCAATAACATTGCAGCAGGGTGATTCATCAATCGTTTTTTGTTTACTTCAGCTGACTAAACACACGTGAAGATGTTGTAATTGACCCTAATGAAGTCTGAGGACAGTGATTAGCTGGAGTCAGCCATAGCCGGAGCCTGTTATCAGATCTGTCTACTGACTGGACCTTCTGGCCAATCAAGCAAGTGGCATTGTTTTCTGAATGTCTGCTAATTAGGCTGTGTAATATTATGTAATTGAAATGCTTAAGACGTCAGGCCTTTGAGGAATTCACACCCTAAGGTGACTTTTTGTTGATGTTTACCTTTGTAAATAGGGCACAAGGTCAACAAATAAATACAAATTTGAATGTAACGTAACAACTGGCTGTATTGAATTTTCTTATAAAACACATATTTGACTTTCTGGAAAACTTTATTAGGAGTTCATAGTGCCACCTGAGAACATTGTGCTGGATTACAAATTGTCCAACGGCGAAGTGCTGATTTTTATGGTGCCTTGCCAAGTTTGGTGGCACCTTTGAAATGTGCATAAAACACAAACACCTGGAGGGATTACAAAAAATAAAATTGCAGAGTGCTTGTAACATTGGTGCCTATAAAGTGTGTTGTTTTCAACATTTTCTCCAAAATTGCCATACCAATTAAAGTCCCTAGCAAGGGAAACACGCTATAGTCATTGCACAATCACGGAGGACGCATTTTACTTCAAATATCTTGAAACAATTACTGAAAATACGTGTATGGCAAAACTGCAGTTGAATGGAACAAACCGTTTTTGGATATTACAGACTTCTCACCAGTCTGCAAGTCCAAATCACAGCGACGGAACACATGTCTTATAAGGGGGGTGGGGTGCGTATGCCAGTAGTTAAGCCTCAATTTGAGAATACGTATGAAAATGAACCAATAACATTGCAGCAGGGTGATTCATCAATCGTTTTTTGTTTACTTCAGCTGACTAAACACACGTGAAGATGTTGTAATTGACCCTAATGAAGTCTGAGGACAGTGATTAGCTGGAGTCAGCCATAGCCGGAGCCTGTTATCAGATCTGTCTACTGACTGGACCTTCTGGCCAATCAAGCAAGTGGCATTGTTTTCTGAATGTCTGCTAATTAGGCTGTGTAATATTATGTAATTGAAATGCTTAAGACGTCAGGCCTTTGAGGAATTCACACCCTAAGGTGACTTTTTGTTGATGTTTACCTTTGTAAATAGGGCACAAGGTCAACAAATAAATACAAATTTGAATGTAACGTAACAACTGGCTGTATTGAATTTTCTTATAAAACACATATTTGACTTTCTGGAAAACTTTATTAGGAGTTCATAGTGCCACCTGAGAACATTGTGCTGGATTACAAATTGTCCAACGGCGAAGTGCTGATTTTTATGGTGCCTTGCCAAGTTTGGTGGCACCTTTGAAATGTGCATAAAACACAAACACCTGGAGGGATTACAAAAAATAAAATTGCAGAGTGCTTGTAACATTGGTGCCTATAAAGTGTGTTGTTTTCAACATTTTCTCCAAAATTGCCATACCTAATTAAAGTCCCTAGCAAGGGAAACACGCTATAGTCATTGCACAATCACGGAGGACGCATTTTACTTCAAATATCTTGAAACAATTACTGAAAATACGTGTATGGCAAAACTGCAGTTGAATGGAACAAACCGTTTTTGGATATTACAGACTTCTCACCAGTCTGCAAGTCCAAATCACAGCGACGGAACACATGTCTTATAAGGGGGGTGGGGTGCGTATGCCAGTAGTTAAGCCTCAATTTGAGAATACGTATGAAAATGAACCAATAACATTGCAGCAGGGTGATTCATCAATCGTTTTTTGTTTACTTCAGCTGACTAAACACACGTGAAGATGTTGTAATTGACCCTAATGAAGTCTGAGGACAATGATTAGCTGGAGTCAGCCATAGCCGGAGCCTGTTATCAGATCTGTCTACTGACTGGACCTTCTGGCCAATCAAGCAAGTGGCATTGTTTTCTGAATGTCTGCTAATTAGGCTGTGTAATATTATGTAATTGAAATGCTTAAGACGTCAGGCCTTTGAGGAATTCACACCCTAAGGTGACTTTTTGTTGATGTTTACCTTTGTAAATAGGGCACAAGGTCAACAAATAAATACAAATTTGAATGTAACGTAACAACTGGCTGTATTGAATTTTCTTATAAAACACATATTTGACTTTCTGGAAAACTTTATTAGGAGTTCATAGTGCCACCTGAGAACATTGTGCTGGATTACAAATTGTCCAACGGCGAAGTGCTGATTTTTATGGTGCCTTGCCAAGTTTGGTGGCACCTTTGAAATGTGCATAAAACACAAACACCTGGAGGGATTACAAAAAATAAAATTGCAGAGTGCTTGTAACATTGGTGCCTATAAAGTGTGTTGTTTTCAACATTTTCTCCAAAATTGCCATACCTAATTAAAGTCCCTAGCAAGGGAAACACGCTATAGTCATTGCACAATCACGGAGGACGCATTTTACTTCAAATATCTTGAAACAATTACTGAAAATACGTGTATGGCAAAACTGCAGTTGAATGGAACAAACCGTTTTTGGATATTACAGACTTCTCACCAGTCTGCAAGTCCAAATCACAGCGACGGAACACATGTCTTATAAGGGGGGTGGGGTGCGTATGCCAGTAGTTAAGCCTCAATTTGAGAATACGTATGAAAATGAACCAATAACATTGCAGCAGGGTGATTCATCAATCGTTTTTTGTTTACTTCAGCTGACTAAACACACGTGAAGATGTTGTAATTGACCCTAATGAAGTCTGAGGACAGTGATTAGCTGGAGTCAGCCATAGCCGGAGCCTGTTATCAGATCTGTCTACTGACTGGACCTTCTGGCCAATCAAGCAAGTGGCATTGTTTTCTGAATGTCTGCTAATTAGGCTGTGTAATATTATGTAATTGAAATGCTTAAGACGTCAGGCCTTTGAGGAATTCACACCCTAAGGTGACTTTTTGTTGATGTTTACCTTTGTAAATAGGGCACAAGGTCAACAAATAAATACAAATTTGAATGTAACGTAACAACTGGCTGTATTGAATTTTCTTATAAAACACATATTTGACTTTCTGGAAAACTTTATTAGGAGTTCATAGTGCCACCTGAGAACATTGTGCTGGATTACAAATTGTCCAACGGCGAAGTGCTGATTTTTATGGTGCCTTGCCAAGTTTGGTGGCACCTTTGAAATGTGCATAAAACACAAACACCTGGAGGGATTACAAAAAATAAAATTGCAGAGTGCTTGTAACATTGGTGCCTATAAAGTGTGTTGTTTTCAACATTTTCTCCAAAATTGCCATACCAATTAAAGTCCCTAGCAAGGGAAACACGCTATAGTCATTGCACAATCACGGAGGACGCATTTTACTTCAAATATCTTGAAACAATTACTGAAAATACGTGTATGGCAAAACTGCAGTTGAATGGAACAAACCGTTTTTGGATATTACAGACTTCTCACCAGTCTGCAAGTCCAAATCACAGCGACGGAACACATGTCTTATAAGGGGGGTGGGGTGCGTATGCCAGTAGTTAAGCCTCAATTTGAGAATACGTATGAAAATGAACCAATAACATTGCAGCAGGGTGATTCATCAATCGTTTTTTGTTTACTTCAGCTGACTAAACACACGTGAAGATGTTGTAATTGACCCTAATGAAGTCTGAGGACAGTGATTAGCTGGAGTCAGCCATAGCCGGAGCCTGTTATCAGATCTGTCTACTGACTGGACCTTCTGGCCAATCAAGCAAGTGGCATTGTTTTCTGAATGTCTGCTAATTAGGCTGTGTAATATTATGTAATTGAAATGCTTAAGACGTCAGGCCTTTGAGGAATTCACACCCTAAGGTGACTTTTTGTTGATGTTTACCTTTGTAAATAGGGCACAAGGTCAACAAATAAATACAAATTTGAATGTAACGTAACAACTGGCTGTATTGAATTTTCTTATAAAACACATATTTGACTTTCTGGAAAACTTTATTAGGAGTTCATAGTGCCACCTGAGAACATTGTGCTGGATTACAAATTGTCCAACGGCGAAGTGCTGATTTTTATGGTGCCTTGCCAAGTTTGGTGGCACCTTTGAAATGTGCATAAAACACAAACACCTAGAGGGATTACAAAAAATAAAATTGCAGAGTGCTTGTAACATTGGTGCCTATAAAGTGTGTTGTTTTCAACATTTTCTCCAAAATTGCCATACCTAATTAAAGTCCCTAGCAAGGGAAACACGCTATAGTCATTGCACAATCACGGAGGACGCATTTTACTTCAAATATCTTGAAACAATTACTGAAAATACGTGTATGGCAAAACTGCAGTTGAATGGAACAAACCGTTTTTGGATATTACAGACTTCTCACCAGTCTGCAAGTCCAAATCACAGCGACGGAACACATGTCTTATAAGGGGGGTGGGGTGCGTATGCCAGTAGTTAAGCCTCAATTTGAGAATACGTATGAAAATGAACCAATAACATTGCAGCAGGGTGATTCAACAATCGTTTTTTGTTTACTTCAGCTGACTAAACACACGTGAAGATGTTGTAATTGACCCTAATGAAGTCTGAGGACAGTGATTAGCTGGAGTCAGCCATAGCCGGAGCCTGTTATCAGATCTGTCTACTGACTGGACCTTCTGGCCAATCAAGCAAGTGGCATTGTTTTCTGAATGTCTGCTAATTAGGCTGTGTAATATTATGTAATTGAAATGCTTAAGACGTCAGGCCTTTGAGGAATTCACACCCTAAGGTGACTTTTTGTTGATGTTTACCTTTGTAAATAGGGCACAAGGTCAACAAATAAATACAAATTTGAATGTAACGTAACAACTGGCTGTATTGAATTTTCTTATAAAACACATATTTGACTTTCTGGAAAACTTTATTAGGAGTTCATAGTGCCACCTGAGAACATTGTGCTGGATTACAAATTGTCCAACGGCGAAGTGCTGATTTTTATGGTGCCTTGCCAAGTTTGGTGGCACCTTTGAAATGTGCATAAAACACAAACACCTGGAGGGATTACAAAAAATAAAATTGCAGAGTGCTTATAACATTGGTGCCTATAAAGTGAGTTGTTTTCAACATTTTCTCCAAAATTGCCATACCTATTTGGGGTCAGCACACTGTTGGACTTCCTGCTTGATTACAGACGAAACAAAGTGCAGTATATTTTTGAGAAATGACTTTTTATAATATTCACTTGCTCTGACATAAGTGCACTTGAGTAGTCAGATTTCTAGATGTGATTGTTGAAGCTGTTGACAGTAAAATGGTGTCTTTTTAGCTGATTTTACCAAGCGGAAGGGTATCTGGCAGCAATTTGGCTAGTTGACACTTTAGCTGGATTACTGCCTGCATCCAGTTGTAAATATTGACGGGTGTCATACATACAGGCATTTTGCAAGAGCTAGAGATATGAGATTTTGACTAAACTCGACCAGCATGTCAATGAGATGATAATAACAGCAGGTGAGAAGTTTAACAAAACTTTATAGGTCACGTTTTCTTATAATCACACAAAACATTAACATGGTCGCCAATGGGAAACCTGACAGTGTGCTGACCCCAATTAAAGTCCCTAGCAAGGGAAACACGCTATAGTCATTGCACAATCACGGAGGACGCATTTTACTTCAAATATCTTGAAACAATTACTGAAAATACGTGTATGGCAAAACTGCAGTTGAATGGAACAAACCGTTTTTGGATATTACAGACTTCTCACCAGTCTGCAAGTCCAAATCACAGCGACGGAACACATGTCTTATAAGGGGGGTGGGGTGCGTATGCCAGTAGTTAAGCCTCAATTTGAGAATACGTATGAAAATGAACCAATAACATTGCAGCAGGGTGATTCATCAATCGTTTTTTGTTTACTTCAGCTGACTAAACACACGTGAAGATGTTGTAATTGACCCTAATGAAGTCTGAGGACAGTGATTAGCTGGAGTCAGCCATAGCCGGAGCCTGTTATCAGATCTGTCTACTGACTGGACCTTCTGGCCAATCAAGCAAGTGGCATTGTTTTCTGAATGTCTGCTAATTAGGCTGTGTAATATTATGTAATTGAAATGCTTAAGACGTCAGGCCTTTGAGGAATTCACACCCTAAGGTGACTTTTTGTTGATGTTTACCTTTGTAAATAGGGCACAAGGTCAACAAATAAATACAAATTTGAATGTAACGTAACAACTGGCTGTATTTAATTTTCTTATAAAACACATATTTGACTTTCTGGAAAACTTTATTAGGAGTTCATAGTGCCACCTGAGAACATTGTGCTGGATTACAAATTGTCCAACGGCGAAGTGCTGATTTTTATGGTGCCTTGCCAAGTTTGGTGGCACCTTTGAAATGTGCATAAAACACAAACACCTGGAGGGATTACAAAAAATAAAATTGCAGAGTGCTTGTAACATTGGTGCCTATAAAGTGTGTTGTTTTCAACATTTTCTCCAAAATTGCCATACCAATTAAAGTCCCTAGCAAGGGAAACACGCTATAGTCATTGCACAATCACGGAGGACGCATTTTACTTCAAATATCTTGAAACAATTACTGAAAATACGTGTATGGCAAAACTGCAGTTGAATGGAACAAACCGTTTTTGGATATTACAGACTTCTCACCAGTCTGCAAGTCCAAATCACAGCGACGGAACACATGTCTTATAAGGGGGGTGGGGTGCGTATGCCAGTAGTTAAGCCTCAATTTGAGAATACGTATGAAAATGAACCAATAACATTGCAGCAGGGTGATTCATCAATCGTTTTTTGTTTACTTCAGCTGACTAAACACACGTGAAGATGTTGTAATTGACCCTAATGAAGTCTGAGGACAGTGATTAGCTGGAGTCAGCCATAGCCGGAGCCTGTTATCAGATCTGTCTACTGACTGGACCTTCTGGCCAATCAAGCAAGTGGCATTGTTTTCTGAATGTCTGCTAATTAGGCTGTGTAATATTATGTAATTGAAATGCTTAAGACGTCAGGCCTTTGAGGAATTCACACCCTAAGGTGACTTTTTGTTGATGTTTACCTTTGTAAATAGGGCACAAGGTCAACAAATAAATACAAATTTGAATGTAACGTAACAACTGGCTGTATTGAATTTTCTTATAAAACACATATTTGACTTTCTGGACAACTTCATTAGGAGTTCATAGTGCCACCTGAGAACATTGTGCTGGATTACAAATTGTCCAACGGCGAAGTGCTGATTTTTATGGTGCCTTGCCAAGTTTGGTGGCACCTTTGAAATGTGCATAAAACACAAACACCTGGAGGGATTACAAAAAATAAAATTGCAGAGTGCTTGTAACATTGGTGCCTATAAAGTGTGTTGTTTTCAACATTTTCTCCAAAATTGCCATACCAATTAAAGTCCCTAGCAAGGGAAACACGCTATAGTCATTGCACAATCACGGAGGACGCATTTTACTTCAAATATCTTGAAACAATTACTGAAAATACGTGTATGGCAAAACTGCAGTTGAATGGAACAAACCGTTTTTGGATATTACAGACTTCTCACCAGTCTGCAAGTCCAAATCACAGCGACGGAACACATGTCTTATAAGGGGGGTGGGGTGCGTATGCCAGTAGTTAAGCCTCAATTTGAGAATACGTATGAAAATGAACCAATAACATTGCAGCAGGGTGATTCATCAATCGTTTTTTGTTTACTTCAGCTGACTAAACACACGTGAAGATGTTGTAATTGACCCTAATGAAGTCTGAGGACAGTGATTAGCTGGAGTCAGCCATAGCCGGAGCCTGTTATCAGATCTGTCTACTGACTGGACCTTCTGGCCAATCAAGCAAGTGGCATTGTTTTCTGAATGTCTGCTAATTAGGCTGTGTAATATTATGTAATTGAAATGCTTAAGACGTCAGGCCTTTGAGGAATTCACACCCTAAGGTGACTTTTTGTTGATGTTTACCTTTGTAAATAGGGCACAAGGTCAACAAATAAATACAAATTTGAATGTAACGTAACAACTGGCTGTATTGAATTTTCTTATAAAACACATATTTGACTTTCTGGAAAACTTTATTAGGAGTTCATAGTGCCACCTGAGAACATTGTGCTGGATTACAAATTGTCCAACGGCGAAGTGCTGATTTTTATGGTGCCTTGCCAAGTTTGGTGGCACCTTTGAAATGTGCATAAAACACAAACACCTGGAGGGATTACAAAAAATAAAATTGCAGAGTGCTTGTAACATTGGTGCCTATAAAGTGTGTTGTTTTCAACATTTTCTCCAAAATTGCCATACCAATTAAAGTCCCTAGCAAGGGAAACACGCTATAGTCATTGCACAATCACGGAGGACGCATTTTACTTCAAATATCTTGAAACAATTACTGAAAATACGTGTATGGCAAAACTGCAGTTGAATGGAACAAACCGTTTTTGGATATTACAGACTTCTCACCAGTCTGCAAGTCCAAATCACAGCGACGGAACACATGTCTTATAAGGGGGGTGGGGTGCGTATGCCAGTAGTTAAGCCTCAATTTGAGAATACGTATGAAAATGAACCAATAACATTGCAGCAGGGTGATTCATCAATCGTTTTTTGTTTACTTCAGCTGACTAAACACACGTGAAGATGTTGTAATTGACCCTAATGAAGTCTGAGGACAGTGATTAGCTGGAGTCAGCCATAGCCGGAGCCTGTTATCAGATCTGTCTACTGACTGGACCTTCTGGCCAATCAAGCAAGTGGCATTGTTTTCTGAATGTCTGCTAATTAGGCTGTGTAATATTATGTAATTGAAATGCTTAAGACGTCAGGCCTTTGAGGAATTCACACCCTAAGGTGACTTTTTGTTGATGTTTACCTTTGTAAATAGGGCACAAGGTCAACAAATAAATACAAATTTGAATGTAACGTAACAACTGGCTGTATTGAATTTTCTTATAAAACACATATTTGACTTTCTGGAAAACTTTATTAGGAGTTCATAGTGCCACCTGAGAACATTGTGCTGGATTACAAATTGTCCAACGGCGAAGTGCTGATTTTTATGGTGCCTTGCCAAGTTTGGTGGCACCTTTGAAATGTGCATAAAACACAAACACCTGGAGGGATTACAAAAAATAAAATTGCAGAGTGCTTGTAACATTGGTGCCTATAAAGTGTGTTGTTTTCAACATTTTCTCCAAAATTGCCATACCAATTAAAGTCCCTAGCAAGGGAAACACGCTATAGTCATTGCACAATCACGGAGGACGCATTTTACTTCAAATATCTTGAAACAATTACTGAAAATACGTGTATGGCAAAACTGCAGTTGAATGGAACAAACCGTTTTTGGATATTACAGACTTCTCACCAGTCTGCAAGTCCAAATCACAGCGACGGAACACATGTCTTATAAGGGGGGTGGGGTGCGTATGCCAGTAGTTAAGCCTCAATTTGAGAATACGTATGAAAATGAACCAATAACATTGCAGCAGGGTGATTCATCAATCGTTTTTTGTTTACTTCAGCTGACTAAACACACGTGAAGATGTTGTAATTGACCCTAATGAAGTCTGAGGACAGTGATTAGCTGGAGTCAGCCATAGCCGGAGCCTGTTATCAGATCTGTCTACTGACTGGACCTTCTGGCCAATCAAGCAAGTGGCATTGTTTTCTGAATGTCTGCTAATTAGGCTGTGTAATATTATGTAATTGAAATGCTTAAGACGTCAGGCCTTTGAGGAATTCACACCCTAAGGTGACTTTTTGTTGATGTTTACCTTTGTAAATAGGGCACAAGGTCAACAAATAAATACAAATTTGAATGTAACGTAACAACTGGCTGTATTGAATTTTCTTATAAAACACATATTTGACTTTCTGGAAAACTTTATTAGGAGTTCATAGTGCCACCTGAGAACATTGTGCTGGATTACAAATTGTCCAACGGCGAAGTGCTGATTTTTATGGTGCCTTGCCAAGTTTGGTGGCACCTTTGAAATGTGCATAAAACACAAACACCTGGAGGGATTACAAAAAATAAAATTGCAGAGTGCTTGTAACATTGGTGCCTATAAAGTGTGTTGTTTTCAACATTTTCTCCAAAATTGCCATACCAATTAAAGTCCCTAGCAAGGGAAACACGCTATAGTCATTGCACAATCACGGAGGACGCATTTTACTTCAAATATCTTGAAACAATTACTGAAAATACGTGTATGGCAAAACTGCAGTTGAATGGAACAAACCGTTTTTGGATATTACAGACTTCTCACCAGTCTGCAAGTCCAAATCACAGCGACGGAACACATGTCTTATAAGGGGGGTGGGGTGCGTATGCCAGTAGTTAAGCCTCAATTTGAGAATACGTATGAAAATGAACCAATAACATTGCAGCAGGGTGATTCATCAATCGTTTTTTGTTTACTTCAGCTGACTAAACACACGTGAAGATGTTGTAATTGACCCTAATGAAGTCTGAGGACAGTGATTAGCTGGAGTCAGCCATAGCCGGAGCCTGTTATCAGATCTGTCTACTGACTGGACCTTCTGGCCAATCAAGCAAGTGGCATTGTTTTCTGAATGTCTGCTAATTAGGCTGTGTAATATTATGTAATTGAAATGCTTAAGACGTCAGGCCTTTGAGGAATTCACACCCTAAGGTGACTTTTTGTTGATGTTTACCTTTGTAAATAGGGCACAAGGTCAACAAATAAATACAAATTTGAATGTAACGTAACAACTGGCTGTATTGAATTTTCTTATAAAACACATATTTGACTTTCTGGACAACTTCATTAGGAGTTCATAGTGCCACCTGAGAACATTGTGCTGGATTACAAATTGTCCAACGGCGAAGTGCTGATTTTTATGGTGCCTTGCCAAGTTTGGTGGCACCTTTGAAATGTGCATAAAACACAAACACCTGGAGGGATTACAAAAAATAAAATTGCAGAGTGCTTGTAACATTGGTGCCTATAAAGTGTGTTGTTTTCAACATTTTCTCCAAAATTGCCATACCTAATTAAAGTCCCTAGCAAGGGAAACACGCTATAGTCATTGCACAATCACGGAGGACGCATTTTACTTCAAATATCTTGAAACAATTACTGAAAATACGTGTATGGCAAAACTGCAGTTGAATGGAACAAACCGTTTTTGGATATTACAGACTTCTCACCAGTCTGCAAGTCCAAATCACAGCGACGGAACACATGTCTTATAAGGGGGGTGGGGTGCGTATGCCAGTAGTTAAGCCTCAATTTGAGAATACGTATGAAAATGAACCAATAACATTGCAGCAGGGTGATTCATCAATCGTTTTTTGTTTACTTCAGCTGACTAAACACACGTGAAGATGTTGTAATTGACCCTAATGAAGTCTGAGGACAGTGATTAGCTGGAGTCAGCCATAGCCGGAGCCTGTTATCAGATTTGTCTACTGACTGGACCTTCTGGCCAATCAAGCAAGTGGCATTGTTTTCTGAATGTCTGCTAATTAGGCTGTGTAATATTATGTAATTGAAATGCTTAAGACGTCAGGCCTTTGAGGAATTCACACCCTAAGGTGACTTTTTGTTGATGTTTACCTTTGTAAATAGGGCACAAGGTCAACAAATAAATACAAATTTGAATGTAACGTAACAACTGGCTGTATTGAATTTTCTTATAAAACACATATTTGACTTTCTGGAAAACTTTATTAGGAGTTCATAGTGCCACCTGAGAACATTGTGCTGGATTACAAATTGTCCAACGGCGAAGTGCTGATTTTTATGGTGCCTTGCCAAGTTTGGTGGCACCTTTGAAATGTGCATAAAACACAAACACCTGGAGGGATTACAAAAAATAAAATTGCAGAGTGCTTGTAACATTGGTGCCTATAAAGTGTGTTGTTTTCAAAATTTTCTCCAAAATTGCCATACCAATTAAAGTCCCTAGCAAGGGAAACACGCTATAGTCATTGCACAATCACGGAGGACGCATTTTACTTCAAATATCTTGAAACAATTACTGAAAATACGTGTATGGCAAAACTGCAGTTGAATGGAACAAACCGTTTTTGGATATTACAGACTTCTCACCAGTCTGCAAGTCCAAATCACAGCGACGGAACACATGTCTTATAAGGGGGGTGGGGTGCGTATGCCAGTAGTTAAGCCTCAATTTGAGAATACGTATGAAAATGAACCAATAACATTGCAGCAGGGTGATTCATCAATCGTTTTTTGTTTACTTCAGCTGACTAAACACACGTGAAGATGTTGTAATTGACCCTAATGAAGTCTGAGGACAGTGATTAGCTGGAGTCAGCCATAGCCGGAGCCTGTTATCAGATCTGTCTACTGACTGGACCTTCTGGCCAATCAAGCAAGTGGCATTGTTTTCTGAATGTCTGCTAATTAGGCTGTGTAATATTATGTAATTGAAATGCTTAAGACGTCAGGCCTTTGAGGAATTCACACCCTAAGGTGACTTTTTGTTGATGTTTACCTTTGTAAATAGGGCACAAGGTCAACAAATAAATACAAATTTGAATGTAACGTAACAACTGGCTGTATTGAATTTTCTTATAAAACACATATTTGACTTTCTGGAAAACTTTATTAGGAGTTCATAGTGCCACCTGAGAACATTGTGCTGGATTACAAATTGTCCAACGGCGAAGTGCTGATTTTTATGGTGCCTTGCCAAGTTTGGTGGCACCTTTGAAATGTGCATAAAACACAAACACCTGGAGGGATTACAAAAAATAAAATTGCAGAGTGCTTGTAACATTGGTGCCTATAAAGTGTGTTGTTTTCAACATTTTCTCCAAAATTGCCATACCAATTAAAGTCCCTAGCAAGGGAAACACGCTATAGTCATTGCACAATCACGGAGGACGCATTTTACTTCAAATATCTTGAAACAATTACTGAAAATACGTGTATGGCAAAACTGCAGTTGAATGGAACAAACCGTTTTTGGATATTACAGACTTCTCACCAGTCTGCAAGTCCAAATCACAGCGACGGAACACATGTCTTATAAGGGGGGTGGGGTGCGTATGCCAGTAGTTAAGCCTCAATTTGAGAATACGTATGAAAATGAACCAATAACATTGCAGCAGGGTGATTCATCAATCGTTTTTTGTTTACTTCAGCTGACTAAACACACGTGAAGATGTTGTAATTGACCCTAATGAAGTCTGAGGACAGTGATTAGCTGGAGTCAGCCATAGCCGGAGCCTGTTATCAGATCTGTCTACTGACTGGACCTTCTGGCCAATCAAGCAAGTGGCATTGTTTTCTGAATGTCTGCTAATTAGGCTGTGTAATATTATGTAATTGAAATGCTTAAGACGTCAGGCCTTTGAGGAATTCACACCCTAAGGTGACTTTTTGTTGATGTTTACCTTTGTAAATAGGGCACAAGGTCAACAAATAAATACAAATTTGAATGTAACGTAACAACTGGCTGTATTGAATTTTCTTATAAAACACATATTTGACTTTCTGGAAAACTTTATTAGGAGTTCATAGTGCCACCTGAGAACATTGTGCTGGATTACAAATTGTCCAACGGCGAAGTGCTGATTTTTATGGTGCCTTGCCAAGTTTGGTGGCACCTTTGAAATGTGCATAAAACACAAACACCTGGAGGGATTACAAAAAATAAAATTGCAGAGTGCTTGTAACATTGGTGCCTATAAAGTGTGTTGTTTTCAACATTTTCTCCAAAATTGCCATACCAATTAAAGTCCCTAGCAAGGGAAACACGCTATAGTCATTGCACAATCACGGAGGACGCATTTTACTTCAAATATCTTGAAACAATTACTGAAAATACGTGTATGGCAAAACTGCAGTTGAATGGAACAAACCGTTTTTGGATATTACAGACTTCTCACCAGTCTGCAAGTCCAAATCACAGCGACGGAACACATGTCTTATAAGGGGGGTGGGGTGCGTATGCCAGTAGTTAAGCCTCAATTTGAGAATACGTATGAAAATGAACCAATAACATTGCAGCAGGGTGATTCATCAATCGTTTTTTGTTTACTTCAGCTGACTAAACACACGTGAAGATGTTGTAATTGACCCTAATGAAGTCTGAGGACAGTGATTAGCTGGAGTCAGCCATAGCCGGAGCCTGTTATCAGATCTGTCTACTGACTGGACCTTCTGGCCAATCAAGCAAGTGGCATTGTTTTCTGAATGTCTGCTAATTAGGCTGTGTAATATTATGTAATTGAAATGCTTAAGACGTCAGGCCTTTGAGGAATTCACACCCTAAGGTGACTTTTTGTTGATGTTTACCTTTGTAAATAGGGCACAAGGTCAACAAATAAATACAAATTTGAATGTAACGTAACAACTGGCTGTATTGAATTTTCTTATAAAACACATATTTGACTTTCTGGACAACTTCATTAGGAGTTCATAGTGCCACCTGAGAACATTGTGCTGGATTACAAATTGTCCAACGGCGAAGTGCTGATTTTTATGGTGCCTTGCCAAGTTTGGTGGCACCTTTGAAATGTGCATAAAACACAAACACCTGGAGGGATTACAAAAAATAAAATTGCAGAGTGCTTGTAACATTGGTGCCTATAAAGTGTGTTGTTTTCAACATTTTCTCCAAAATTGCCATACCTAATTAAAGTCCCTAGCAAGGGAAACACGCTATAGTCATTGCACAATCACGGAGGACGCATTTTACTTCAAATATCTTGAAACAATTACTGAAAATACGTGTATGGCAAAACTGCAGTTGAATGGAACAAACCGTTTTTGGATATTACAGACTTCTCACCAGTCTGCAAGTCCAAATCACAGCGACGGAACACATGTCTTATAAGGGGGGTGGGGTGCGTATGCCAGTAGTTAAGCCTCAATTTGAGAATACGTATGAAAATGAACCAATAACATTGCAGCAGGGTGATTCATCAATCGTTTTTTGTTTACTTCAGCTGACTAAACACACGTGAAGATGTTGTAATTGACCCTAATGAAGTCTGAGGACAGTGATTAGCTGGAGTCAGCCATAGCCGGAGCCTGTTATCAGATCTGTCTACTGACTGGACCTTCTGGCCAATCAAGCAAGTGGCATTGTTTTCTGAATGTCTGCTAATTAGGCTGTGTAATATTATGTAATTGAAATGCTTAAGACGTCAGGCCTTTGAGGAATTCACACCCTAAGGTGACTTTTTGTTGATGTTTACCTTTGTAAATAGGGCACAAGGTCAACAAATAAATACAAATTTGAATGTAACGTAACAACTGGCTGTATTGAATTTTCTTATAAAACACATATTTGACTTTCTGGAAAACTTTATTAGGAGTTCATAGTGCCACCTGAGAACATTGTGCTGGATTACAAATTGTCCAACGGCGAAGTGCTGATTTTTATGGTGCCTTGCCAAGTTTGGTGGCACCTTTGAAATGTGCATAAAACACAAACACCTGGAGGGATTACAAAAAATAAAATTGCAGAGTGCTTGTAACATTGGTGCCTATAAAGTGTGTTGTTTTCAACATTTTCTCCAAAATTGCCATACCAATTAAAGTCCCTAGCAAGGGAAACACGCTATAGTCATTGCACAATCACGGAGGACGCATTTTACTTCAAATATCTTGAAACAATTACTGAAAATACGTGTATGGCAAAACTGCAGTTGAATGGAACAAACCGTTTTTGGATATTACAGACTTCTCACCAGTCTGCAAGTCCAAATCACAGCGACGGAACACATGTCTTATAAGGGGGGTGGGGTGCGTATGCCAGTAGTTAAGCCTCAATTTGAGAATACGTATGAAAATGAACCAATAACATTGCAGCAGGGTGATTCATCAATCGTTTTTTGTTTACTTCAGCTGACTAAACACACGTGAAGATGTTGTAATTGACCCTAATGAAGTCTGAGGACAGTGATTAGCTGGAGTCAGCCATAGCCGGAGCCTGTTATCAGATCTGTCTACTGACTGGACCTTCTGGCCAATCAAGCAAGTGGCATTGTTTTCTGAATGTCTGCTAATTAGGCTGTGTAATATTATGTAATTGAAATGCTTAAGACGTCAGGCCTTTGAGGAATTCACACCCTAAGGTGACTTTTTGTTGATGTTTACCTTTGTAAATAGGGCACAAGGTCAACAAATAAATACAAATTTGAATGTAACGTAACAACTGGCTGTATTGAATTTTCTTATAAAACACATATTTGACTTTCTGGAAAACTTTATTAGGAGTTCATAGTGCCACCTGAGAACATTGTGCTGGATTACAAATTGTCCAACGGCGAAGTGCTGATTTTTATGGTGCCTTGCCAAGTTTGGTGGCACCTTTGAAATGTGCATAAAACACAAACACCTGGAGGGATTACAAAAAATAAAATTGCAGAGTGCTTGTAACATTGGTGCCTATAAAGTGTGTTGTTTTCAACATTTTCTCCAAAATTGCCATACCAATTAAAGTCCCTAGCAAGGGAAACACGCTATAGTCATTGCACAATCACGGAGGACGCATTTTACTTCAAATATCTTGAAACAATTACTGAAAATACGTGTATGGCAAAACTGCAGTTGAATGGAACAAACCGTTTTTGGATATTACAGACTTCTCACCAGTCTGCAAGTCCAAATCACAGCGACGGAACACATGTCTTATAAGGGGGGTGGGGTGCGTATGCCAGTAGTTAAGCCTCAATTTGAGAATACGTATGAAAATGAACCAATAACATTGCAGCAGGGTGATTCATCAATCGTTTTTTGTTTACTTCAGCTGACTAAACACACGTGAAGATGTTGTAATTGACCCTAATGAAGTCTGAGGACAGTGATTAGCTGGAGTCAGCCATAGCCGGAGCCTGTTATCAGATCTGTCTACTGACTGGACCTTCTGGCCAATCAAGCAAGTGGCATTGTTTTCTGAATGTCTGCTAATTAGGCTGTGTAATATTATGTAATTGAAATGCTTAAGACGTCAGGCCTTTGAGGAATTCACACCCTAAGGTGACTTTTTGTTGATGTTTACCTTTGTAAATAGGGCACAAGGTCAACAAATAAATACAAATTTGAATGTAACGTAACAACTGGCTGTATTGAATTTTCTTATAAAACACATATTTGACTTTCTGGACAACTTCATTAGGAGTTCATAGTGCCACCTGAGAACATTGTGCTGGATTACAAATTGTCCAACGGCGAAGTGCTGATTTTTATGGTGCCTTGCCAAGTTTGGTGGCACCTTTGAAATGTGCATAAAACACAAACACCTGGAGGGATTACAAAAAATAAAATTGCAGAGTGCTTGTAACATTGGTGCCTATAAAGTGTGTTGTTTTCAACATTTTCTCCAAAATTGCCATACCAATTAAAGTCCCTAGCAAGGGAAACACGCTATAGTCATTGCACAATCACGGAGGACGCATTTTACTTCAAATATCTTGAAACAATTACTGAAAATACGTGTATGGCAAAACTGCAGTTGAATGGAACAAACCGTTTTTGGATATTACAGACTTCTCACCAGTCTGCAAGTCCAAATCACAGCGACGGAACACATGTCTTATAAGGGGGGTGGGGTGCGTATGCCAGTAGTTAAGCCTCAATTTGAGAATACGTATGAAAATGAACCAATAACATTGCAGCAGGGTGATTCATCAATCGTTTTTTGTTTACTTCAGCTGACTAAACACACGTGAAGATGTTGTAATTGACCCTAATGAAGTCTGAGGACAGTGATTAGCTGGAGTCAGCCATAGCCGGAGCCTGTTATCAGATCTGTCTACTGACTGGACCTTCTGGCCAATCAAGCAAGTGGCATTGTTTTCTGAATGTCTGCTAATTAGGCTGTGTAATATTATGTAATTGAAATGCTTAAGACGTCAGGCCTTTGAGGAATTCACACCCTAAGGTGACTTTTTGTTGATGTTTACCTTTGTAAATAGGGCACAAGGTCAACAAATAAATACAAATTTGAATGTAACGTAACAACTGGCTGTATTGAATTTTCTTATAAAACACATATTTGACTTTCTGGACAACTTCATTAGGAGTTCATAGTGCCACCTGAGAACATTGTGCTGGATTACAAATTGTCCAACGGCGAAGTGCTGATTTTTATGGTGCCTTGCCAAGTTTGGTGGCACCTTTGAAATGTGCATAAAACACAAACACCTGGAGGGATTACAAAAAATAAAATTGCAGAGTGCTTGTAACATTGGTGCCTATAAAGTGTGTTGTTTTCAACATTTTCTCCAAAATTGCCATACCAATTAAAGTCCCTAGCAAGGGAAACACGCTATAGTCATTGCACAATCACGGAGGACGCATTTTACTTCAAATATCTTGAAACAATTACTGAAAATACGTGTATGGCAAAACTGCAGTTGAATGGAACAAACCGTTTTTGGATATTACAGACTTCTCACCAGTCTGCAAGTCCAAATCACAGCGACGGAACACATGTCTTATAAGGGGGGTGGGGTGCGTATGCCAGTAGTTAAGCCTCAATTTGAGAATACGTATGAAAATGAACCAATAACATTGCAGCAGGGTGATTCATCAATCGTTTTTTGTTTACTTCAGCTGACTAAACACACGTGAAGATGTTGTAATTGACCCTAATGAAGTCTGAGGACAGTGATTAGCTGGAGTCAGCCATAGCCGGAGCCTGTTATCAGATCTGTCTACTGACTGGACCTTCTGGCCAATCAAGCAAGTGGCATTGTTTTCTGAATGTCTGCTAATTAGGCTGTGTAATATTATGTAATTGAAATGCTTAAGACGTCAGGCCTTTGAGGAATTCACACCCTAAGGTGACTTTTTGTTGATGTTTACCTTTGTAAATAGGGCACAAGGTCAACAAATAAATACAAATTTGAATGTAACGTAACAACTGGCTGTATTGAATTTTCTTATAAAACACATATTTGACTTTCTGGAAAACTTCATTAGGAGTTCATAGTGCCACCTGAGAACATTGTGCTGGATTACAAATTGTCCAACGGCGAAGTGCTGATTTTTATGGTGCCTTGCCAAGTTTGGTGGCACCTTTGAAATGTGCATAAAACACAAACACCTGGAGGGATTACAAAAAATAAAATTGCAGAGTGCTTGTAACATTGGTGCCTATAAAGTGTGTTGTTTTCAACATTTTCTCCAAAATTGCCATACCAATTAAAGTCCCTAGCAAGGGAAACACGCTATAGTCATTGCACAATCACGGAGGACGCATTTTACTTCAAATATCTTGAAACAATTACTGAAAATACGTGTATGGCAAAACTGCAGTTGAATGGAACAAACCGTTTTTGGATATTACAGACTTCTCACCAGTCTGCAAGTCCAAATCACAGCGACGGAACACATGTCTTATAAGGGGGGTGGGGTGCGTATGCCAGTAGTTAAGCCTCAATTTGAGAATACGTATGAAAATGAACCAATAACATTGCAGCAGGGTGATTCATCAATCGTTTTTTGTTTACTTCAGCTGACTAAACACACGTGAAGATGTTGTAATTGACCCTAATGAAGTCTGAGGACAGTGATTAGCTGGAGTCAGCCATAGCCGGAGCCTGTTATCAGATCTGTCTACTGACTGGACCTTCTGGCCAATCAAGCAAGTGGCATTGTTTTCTGAATGTCTGCTAATTAGGCTGTGTAATATTATGTAATTGAAATGCTTAAGACGTCAGGCCTTTGAGGAATTCACACCCTAAGGTGACTTTTTGTTGATGTTTACCTTTGTAAATAGGGCACAAGGTCAACAAATAAATACAAATTTGAATGTAACGTAACAACTGGCTGTATTGAATTTTCTTATAAAACACATATTTGACTTTCTGGAAAACTTTATTAGGAGTTCATAGTGCCACCTGAGAACATTGTGCTGGATTACAAATTGTCCAACGGCGAAGTGCTGATTTTTATGGTGCCTTGCCAAGTTTGGTGGCACCTTTGAAATGTGCATAAAACACAAACACCTGGAGGGATTACAAAAAATAAAATTGCAGAGTGCTTGTAACATTGGTGCCTATAAAGTGTGTTGTTTTCAACATTTTCTCCAAAATTGCCATACCTAATTAAAGTCCCTAGCAAGGGAAACACGCTATAGTCATTGCACAATCACGGAGGACGCATTTTACTTCAAATATCTTGAAACAATTACTGAAAATACGTGTATGGCAAAACTGCAGTTGAATGGAACAAACCGTTTTTGGATATTACAGACTTCTCACCAGTCTGCAAGTCCAAATCACAGCGACGGAACACATGTCTTATAAGGGGGGTGGGGTGCGTATGCCAGTAGTTAAGCCTCAATTTGAGAATACGTATGAAAATGAACCAATAACATTGCAGCAGGGTGATTCATCAATCGTTTTTTGTTTACTTCAGCTGACTAAACACACGTGAAGATGTTGTAATTGACCCTAATGAAGTCTGAGGACAGTGATTAGCTGGAGTCAGCCATAGCCGGAGCCTGTTATCAGATCTGTCTACTGACTGGACCTTCTGGCCAATCAAGCAAGTGGCATTGTTTTCTGAATGTCTGCTAATTAGGCTGTGTAATATTATGTAATTGAAATGCTTAAGACGTCAGGCCTTTGAGGAATTCACACCCTAAGGTGACTTTTTGTTGATGTTTACCTTTGTAAATAGGGCACAAGGTCAACAAATAAATACAAATTTGAATGTAACGTAACAACTGGCTGTATTGAATTTTCTTATAAAACACATATTTGACTTTCTGGAAAACTTTATTAGGAGTTCATAGTGCCACCTGAGAACATTGTGCTGGATTACAAATTGTCCAACGGCGAAGTGCTGATTTTTATGGTGCCTTGCCAAGTTTGGTGGCACCTTTGAAATGTGCATAAAACACAAACACCTGGAGGGATTACAAAAAATAAAATTGCAGAGTGCTTGTAACATTGGTGCCTATAAAGTGTGTTGTTTTCAACATTTTCTCCAAAATTGCCATACCTAATTAAAGTCCCTAGCAAGGGAAACACGCTATAGTCATTGCACAATCACGGAGGACGCATTTTACTTCAAATATCTTGAAACAATTACTGAAAATACGTGTATGGCAAAACTGCAGTTGAATGGAACAAACCGTTTTTGGATATTACAGACTTCTCACCAGTCTGCAAGTCCAAATCACAGCGACGGAACACATGTCTTATAAGGGGGGTGGGGTGCGTATGCCAGTAGTTAAGCCTCAATTTGAGAATACGTATGAAAATGAACCAATAACATTGCAGCAGGGTGATTCATCAATCGTTTTTTGTTTACTTCAGCTGACTAAACACACGTGAAGATGTTGTAATTGACCCTAATGAAGTCTGAGGACAGTGATTAGCTGGAGTCAGCCATAGCCGGAGCCTGTTATCAGATCTGTCTACTGACTGGACCTTCTGGCCAATCAAGCAAGTGGCATTGTTTTCTGAATGTCTGCTAATTAGGCTGTGTAATATTATGTAATTGAAATGCTTAAGACGTCAGGCCTTTGAGGAATTCACACCCTAAGGTGACTTTTTGTTGATGTTTACCTTTGTAAATAGGGCACAAGGTCAACAAATAAATACAAATTTGAATGTAACGTAACAACTGGCTGTATTGAATTTTCTTATAAAACACATATTTGACTTTCTGGAAAACTTTATTAGGAGTTCATAGTGCCACCTGAGAACATTGTGCTGGATTACAAATTGTCCAACGGCGAAGTGCTGATTTTTATGGTGCCTTGCCAAGTTTGGTGGCACCTTTGAAATGTGCATAAAACACAAACACCTGGAGGGATTACAAAAAATAAAATTGCAGAGTGCTTGTAACATTGGTGCCTATAAAGTGTGTTGTTTTCAACATTTTCTCCAAAATTGCCATACCAATTAAAGTCCCTAGCAAGGGAAACACGCTATAGTCATTGCACAATCACGGAGGACGCATTTTACTTCAAATATCTTGAAACAATTACTGAAAATACGTGTATGGCAAAACTGCAGTTGAATGGAACAAACCGTTTTTGGATATTACAGACTTCTCACCAGTCTGCAAGTCCAAATCACAGCGACGGAACACATGTCTTATAAGGGGGGTGGGGTGCGTATGCCAGTAGTTAAGCCTCAATTTGAGAATACGTATGAAAATGAACCAATAACATTGCAGCAGGGTGATTCATCAATCGTTTTTTGTTTACTTCAGCTGACTAAACACACGTGAAGATGTTGTAATTGACCCTAATGAAGTCTGAGGACAGTGATTAGCTGGAGTCAGCCATAGCCGGAGCCTGTTATCAGATCTGTCTACTGACTGGACCTTCTGGCCAATCAAGCAAGTGGCATTGTTTTCTGAATGTCTGCTAATTAGGCTGTGTAATATTATGTAATTGAAATGCTTAAGACGTCAGGCCTTTGAGGAATTCACACCCTAAGGTGACTTTTTGTTGATGTTTACCTTTGTAAATAGGGCACAAGGTCAACAAATAAATACAAATTTGAATGTAACGTAACAACTGGCTGTATTGAATTTTCTTATAAAACACATATTTGACTTTCTGGACAACTTCATTAGGAGTTCATAGTGCCACCTGAGAACATTGTGCTGGATTACAAATTGTCCAACGGCGAAGTGCTGATTTTTATGGTGCCTTGCCAAGTTTGGTGGCACCTTTGAAATGTGCATAAAACACAAACACCTGGAGGGATTACAAAAAATAAAATTGCAGAGTGCTTGTAACATTGGTGCCTATAAAGTGTGTTGTTTTCAACATTTTCTCCAAAATTGCCATACCAATTAAAGTCCCTAGCAAGGGAAACACGCTATAGTCATTGCACAATCACGGAGGACGCATTTTACTTCAAATATCTTGAAACAATTACTGAAAATACGTGTATGGCAAAACTGCAGTTGAATGGAACAAACCGTTTTTGGATATTACAGACTTCTCACCAGTCTGCAAGTCCAAATCACAGCGACGGAACACATGTCTTATAAGGGGGGTGGGGTGCGTATGCCAGTAGTTAAGCCTCAATTTGAGAATACGTATGAAAATGAACCAATAACATTGCAGCAGGGTGATTCATCAATCGTTTTTTGTTTACTTCAGCTGACTAAACACACGTGAAGATGTTGTAATTGACCCTAATGAAGTCTGAGGACAGTGATTAGCTGGAGTCAGCCATAGCCGGAGCCTGTTATCAGATCTGTCTACTGACTGGACCTTCTGGCCAATCAAGCAAGTGGCATTGTTTTCTGAATGTCTGCTAATTAGGCTGTGTAATATTATGTAATTGAAATGCTTAAGACGTCAGGCCTTTGAGGAATTCACACCCTAAGGTGACTTTTTGTTGATGTTTACCTTTGTAAATAGGGCACAAGGTCAACAAATAAATACAAATTTGAATGTAACGTAACAACTGGCTGTATTGAATTTTCTTATAAAACACATATTTGACTTTCTGGACAACTTCATTAGGAGTTCATAGTGCCACCTGAGAACATTGTGCTGGATTACAAATTGTCCAACGGCGAAGTGCTGATTTTTATGGTGCCTTGCCAAGTTTGGTGGCACCTTTGAAATGTGCATAAAACACAAACACCTGGAGGGATTACAAAAAATAAAATTGCAGAGTGCTTGTAACATTGGTGCCTATAAAGTGTGTTGTTTTCAACATTTTCTCCAAAATTGCCATACCAATTAAAGTCCCTAGCAAGGGAAACACGCTATAGTCATTGCACAATCACGGAGGACGCATTTTACTTCAAATATCTTGAAACAATTACTGAAAATACGTGTATGGCAAAACTGCAGTTGAATGGAACAAACCGTTTTTGGATATTACAGACTTCTCACCAGTCTGCAAGTCCAAATCACAGCGACGGAACACATGTCTTATAAGGGGGGTGGGGTGCGTATGCCAGTAGTTAAGCCTCAATTTGAGAATACGTATGAAAATGAACCAATAACATTGCAGCAGGGTGATTCATCAATCGTTTTTTGTTTACTTCAGCTGACTAAACACACGTGAAGATGTTGTAATTGACCCTAATGAAGTCTGAGGACAGTGATTAGCTGGAGTCAGCCATAGCCGGAGCCTGTTATCAGATCTGTCTACTGACTGGACCTTCTGGCCAATCAAGCAAGTGGCATTGTTTTCTGAATGTCTGCTAATTAGGCTGTGTAATATTATGTAATTGAAATGCTTAAGACGTCAGGCCTTTGAGGAATTCACACCCTAAGGTGACTTTTTGTTGATGTTTACCTTTGTAAATAGGGCACAAGGTCAACAAATAAATACAAATTTGAATGTAACGTAACAACTGGCTGTATTGAATTTTCTTATAAAACACATATTTGACTTTCTGGACAACTTCATTAGGAGTTCATAGTGCCACCTGAGAACATTGTGCTGGATTACAAATTGTCCAACGGCGAAGTGCTGATTTTTATGGTGCCTTGCCAAGTTTGGTGGCACCTTTGAAATGTGCATAAAACACAAACACCTGGAGGGATTACAAAAAATAAAATTGCAGAGTGCTTGTAACATTGGTGCCTATAAAGTGTGTTGTTTTCAACATTTTCTCCAAAATTGCCATACCAATTAAAGTCCCTAGCAAGGGAAACACGCTATAGTCATTGCACAATCACGGAGGACGCATTTTACTTCAAATATCTTGAAACAATTACTGAAAATACGTGTATGGCAAAACTGCAGTTGAATGGAACAAACCGTTTTTGGATATTACAGACTTCTCACCAGTCTGCAAGTCCAAATCACAGCGACGGAACACATGTCTTATAAGGGGGGTGGGGTGCGTATGCCAGTAGTTAAGCCTCAATTTGAGAATACGTATGAAAATGAACCAATAACATTGCAGCAGGGTGATTCATCAATCGTTTTTTGTTTACTTCAGCTGACTAAACACACGTGAAGATGTTGTAATTGACCCTAATGAAGTCTGAGGACAGTGATTAGCTGGAGTCAGCCATAGCCGGAGCCTGTTATCAGATCTGTCTACTGACTGGACCTTCTGGCCAATCAAGCAAGTGGCATTGTTTTCTGAATGTCTGCTAATTAGGCTGTGTAATATTATGTAATTGAAATGCTTAAGACGTCAGGCCTTTGAGGAATTCACACCCTAAGGTGACTTTTTGTTGATGTTTACCTTTGTAAATAGGGCACAAGGTCAACAAATAAATACAAATTTGAATGTAACGTAACAACTGGCTGTATTGAATTTTCTTATAAAACACATATTTGACTTTCTGGAAAACTTTATTAGGAGTTCATAGTGCCACCTGAGAACATTGTGCTGGATTACAAATTGTCCAACGGCGAAGTGCTGATTTTTATGGTGCCTTGCCAAGTTTGGTGGCACCTTTGAAATGTGCATAAAACACAAACACCTGGAGGGATTACAAAAAATAAAATTGCAGAGTGCTTGTAACATTGGTGCCTATAAAGTGTGTTGTTTTCAACATTTTCTCCAAAATTGCCATACCAATTAAAGTCCCTAGCAAGGGAAACACGCTATAGTCATTGCACAATCACGGAGGACGCATTTTACTTCAAATATCTTGAAACAATTACTGAAAATACGTGTATGGCAAAACTGCAGTTGAATGGAACAAACCGTTTTTGGATATTACAGACTTCTCACCAGTCTGCAAGTCCAAATCACAGCGACGGAACACATGTCTTATAAGGGGGGTGGGGTGCGTATGCAAGTAGTTAAGCCTCAATTTGAGAATACGTATGAAAATGAACCAATAACATTGCAGCAGGGTGATTCATCAATCGTTTTTTGTTTACTTCAGCTGACTAAACACACGTGAAGATGTTGTAATTGACCCTAATGAAGTCTGAGGACAGTGATTAGCTGGAGTCAGCCATAGCCGGAGCCTGTTATCAGATCTGTCTACTGACTGGACCTTCTGGCCAATCAAGCAAGTGGCATTGTTTTCTGAATGTCTGCTAATTAGGCTGTGTAATATTATGTAATTGAAATGCTTAAGACGTCAGGCCTTTGAGGAATTCACACCCTAAGGTGACTTTTTGTTGATGTTTACCTTTGTAAATAGGGCACAAGGTCAACAAATAAATACAAATTTGAATGTAACGTAACAACTGGCTGTATTGAATTTTCTTATAAAACACATATTTGACTTTCTGGAAAACTTTATTAGGAGTTCATAGTGCCACCTGAGAACATTGTGCTGGATTACAAATTGTCCAACGGCGAAGTGCTGATTTTTATGGTGCCTTGCCAAGTTTGGTGGCACCTTTGAAATGTGCATAAAACACAAACACCTGGAGGGATTACAAAAAATAAAATTGCAGAGTGCTTGTAACATTGGTGCCTATAAAGTGTGTTGTTTTCAACATTTTCTCCAAAATTGCCATACCTAATTAAAGTCCCTAGCAAGGGAAACACGCTATAGTCATTGCACAATCACGGAGGACGCATTTTACTTCAAATATCTTGAAACAATTACTGAAAATACGTGTATGGCAAAACTGCAGTTGAATGGAACAAACCGTTTTTGGATATTACAGACTTCTCACCAGTCTGCAAGTCCAAATCACAGCGACGGAACACATGTCTTATAAGGGGGGTGGGGTGCGTATGCCAGTAGTTAAGCCTCAATTTGAGAATACGTATGAAAATGAACCAATAACATTGCAGCAGGGTGATTCATCAATCGTTTTTTGTTTACTTCAGCTGACTAAACACACGTGAAGATGTTGTAATTGACCCTAATGAAGTCTGAGGACAGTGATTAGCTGGAGTCAGCCATAGCCGGAGCCTGTTATCAGATCTGTCTACTGACTGGACCTTCTGGCCAATCAAGCAAGTGGCATTGTTTTCTGAATGTCTGCTAATTAGGCTGTGTAATATTATGTAATTGAAATGCTTAAGACGTCAGGCCTTTGAGGAATTCACACCCTAAGGTGACTTTTTGTTGATGTTTACCTTTGTAAATAGGGCACAAGGTCAACAAATAAATACAAATTTGAATGTAACGTAACAACTGGCTGTATTGAATTTTCTTATAAAACACATATTTGACTTTCTGGAAAACTTTATTAGGAGTTCATAGTGCCACCTGAGAACATTGTGCTGGATTACAAATTGTCCAACGGCGAAGTGCTGATTTTTATGGTGCCTTGCCAAGTTTGGTGGCACCTTTGAAATGTGCATAAAACACAAACACCTGGAGGGATTACAAAAAATAAAATTGCAGAGTGCTTGTAACATTGGTGCCTATAAAGTGTGTTGTTTTCAACATTTTCTCCAAAATTGCCATACCAATTAAAGTCCCTAGCAAGGGAAACACGCTATAGTCATTGCACAATCACGGAGGACGCATTTTACTTCAAATATCTTGAAACAATTACTGAAAATACGTGTATGGCAAAACTGCAGTTGAATGGAACAAACCGTTTTTGGATATTACAGACTTCTCACCAGTCTGCAAGTCCAAATCACAGCGACGGAACACATGTCTTATAAGGGGGGTGGGGTGCGTATGCCAGTAGTTAAGCCTCAATTTGAGAATACGTATGAAAATGAACCAATAACATTGCAGCAGGGTGATTCATCAATCGTTTTTTGTTTACTTCAGCTGACTAAACACACGTGAAGATGTTGTAATTGACCCTAATGAAGTCTGAGGACAGTGATTAGCTGGAGTCAGCCATAGCCGGAGCCTGTTATCAGATCTGTCTACTGACTGGACCTTCTGGCCAATCAAGCAAGTGGCATTGTTTTCTGAATGTCTGCTAATTAGGCTGTGTAATATTATGTAATTGAAATGCTTAAGACGTCAGGCCTTTGAGGAATTCACACCCTAAGGTGACTTTTTGTTGATGTTTACCTTTGTAAATAGGGCACAAGGTCAACAAATAAATACAAATTTGAATGTAACGTAACAACTGGCTGTATTGAATTTTCTTATAAAACACATATTTGACTTTCTGGAAAACTTTATTAGGAGTTCATAGTGCCACCTGAGAACATTGTGCTGGATTACAAATTGTCCAACGGCGAAGTGCTGATTTTTATGGTGCCTTGCCAAGTTTGGTGGCACCTTTGAAATGTGCATAAAACACAAACACCTGGAGGGATTACAAAAAATAAAATTGCAGAGTGCTTGTAACATTGGTGCCTATAAAGTGTGTTGTTTTCAACATTTTCTCCAAAATTGCCATACCAATTAAAGTCCCTAGCAAGGGAAACACGCTATAGTCATTGCACAATCACGGAGGACGCATTTTACTTCAAATATCTTGAAACAATTACTGAAAATACGTGTATGGCAAAACTGCAGTTGAATGGAACAAACCGTTTTTGGATATTACAGACTTCTCACCAGTCTGCAAGTCCAAATCACAGCGACGGAACACATGTCTTATAAGGGGGGTGGGGTGCGTATGCAAGTAGTTAAGCCTCAATTTGAGAATACGTATGAAAATGAACCAATAACATTGCAGCAGGGTGATTCATCAATCGTTTTTTGTTTACTTCAGCTGACTAAACACACGTGAAGATGTTGTAATTGACCCTAATGAAGTCTGAGGACAGTGATTAGCTGGAGTCAGCCATAGCCGGAGCCTGTTATCAGATCTGTCTACTGACTGGACCTTCTGGCCAATCAAGCAAGTGGCATTGTTTTCTGAATGTCTGCTAATTAGGCTGTGTAATATTATGTAATTGAAATGCTTAAGACGTCAGGCCTTTGAGGAATTCACACCCTAAGGTGACTTTTTGTTGATGTTTACCTTTGTAAATAGGGCACAAGGTCAACAAATAAATACAAATTTGAATGTAACGTAACAACTGGCTGTATTGAATTTTCTTATAAAACACATATTTGACTTTCTGGAAAACTTTATTAGGAGTTCATAGTGCCACCTGAGAACATTGTGCTGGATTACAAATTGTCCAACGGCGAAGTGCTGATTTTTATGGTGCCTTGCCAAGTTTGGTGGCACCTTTGAAATGTGCATAAAACACAAACACCTGGAGGGATTACAAAAAATAAAATTGCAGAGTGCTTGTAACATTGGTGCCTATAAAGTGTGTTGTTTTCAACATTTTCTCCAAAATTGCCATACCTAATTAAAGTCCCTAGCAAGGGAAACACGCTATAGTCATTGCACAATCACGGAGGACGCATTTTACTTCAAATATCTTGAAACAATTACTGAAAATACGTGTATGGCAAAACTGCAGTTGAATGGAACAAACCGTTTTTGGATATTACAGACTTCTCACCAGTCTGCAAGTCCAAATCACAGCGACGGAACACATGTCTTATAAGGGGGGTGGGGTGCGTATGCCAGTAGTTAAGCCTCAATTTGAGAATACGTATGAAAATGAACCAATAACATTGCAGCAGGGTGATTCATCAATCGTTTTTTGTTTACTTCAGCTGACTAAACACACGTGAAGATGTTGTAATTGACCCTAATGAAGTCTGAGGACAGTGATTAGCTGGAGTCAGCCATAGCCGGAGCCTGTTATCAGATCTGTCTACTGACTGGACCTTCTGGCCAATCAAGCAAGTGGCATTGTTTTCTGAATGTCTGCTAATTAGGCTGTGTAATATTATGTAATTGAAATGCTTAAGACGTCAGGCCTTTGAGGAATTCACACCCTAAGGTGACTTTTTGTTGATGTTTACCTTTGTAAATAGGGCACAAGGTCAACAAATAAATACAAATTTGAATGTAACGTAACAACTGGCTGTATTGAATTTTCTTATAAAACACATATTTGACTTTCTGGAAAACTTTATTAGGAGTTCATAGTGCCACCTGAGAACATTGTGCTGGATTACAAATTGTCCAACGGCGAAGTGCTGATTTTTATGGTGCCTTGCCAAGTTTGGTGGCACCTTTGAAATGTGCATAAAACACAAACACCTGGAGGGATTACAAAAAATAAAATTGCAGAGTGCTTGTAACATTGGTGCCTATAAAGTGTGTTGTTTTCAACATTTTCTCCAAAATTGCCATACCAATTAAAGTCCCTAGCAAGGGAAACACGCTATAGTCATTGCACAATCACGGAGGACGCATTTTACTTCAAATATCTTGAAACAATTACTGAAAATACGTGTATGGCAAAACTGCAGTTGAATGGAACAAACCGTTTTTGGATATTACAGACTTCTCACCAGTCTGCAAGTCCAAATCACAGCGACGGAACACATGTCTTATAAGGGGGGTGGGGTGCGTATGCCAGTAGTTAAGCCTCAATTTGAGAATACGTATGAAAATGAACCAATAACATTGCAGCAGGGTGATTCATCAATCGTTTTTTGTTTACTTCAGCTGACTAAACACACGTGAAGATGTTGTAATTGACCCTAATGAAGTCTGAGGACAGTGATTAGCTGGAGTCAGCCATAGCCGGAGCCTGTTATCAGATCTGTCTACTGACTGGACCTTCTGGCCAATCAAGCAAGTGGCATTGTTTTCTGAATGTCTGCTAATTAGGCTGTGTAATATTATGTAATTGAAATGCTTAAGACGTCAGGCCTTTGAGGAATTCACACCCTAAGGTGACTTTTTGTTGATGTTTACCTTTGTAAATAGGGCACAAGGTCAACAAATAAATACAAATTTGAATGTAACGTAACAACTGGCTGTATTGAATTTTCTTATAAAACACATATTTGACTTTCTGGAAAACTTTATTAGGAGTTCATAGTGCCACCTGAGAACATTGTGCTGGATTACAAATTGTCCAACGGCGAAGTGCTGATTTTTATGGTGCCTTGCCAAGTTTGGTGGCACCTTTGAAATGTGCATAAAACACAAACACCTGGAGGGATTACAAAAAATAAAATTGCAGAGTGCTTGTAACATTGGTGCCTATAAAGTGTGTTGTTTTCAACATTTTCTCCAAAATTGCCATACCTATTTATTAAAGTCCCTAGCAAGGGAAACACGCTATAGTCATTGCACAATCACGGAGGACGCATTTTACTTCAAATATCTTGAAACAATTACTGAAAATACGTGTATGGCAAAACTGCAGTTGAATGGAACAAACCGTTTTTGGATATTACAGACTTCTCACCAGTCTGCAAGTCCAAATCACAGCGACGGAACACATGTCTTATAAGGGGGGTGGGGTGCGTATGCCAGTAGTTAAGCCTCAATTTGAGAATACGTATGAAAATGAACCAATAACATTGCAGCAGGGTGATTCATCAATCGTTTTTTGTTTACTTCAGCTGACTAAACACACGTGAAGATGTTGTAATTGACCCTAATGAAGTCTGAGGACAGTGATTAGCTGGAGTCAGCCATAGCCGGAGCCTGTTATCAGATCTGTCTACTGACTGGACCTTCTGGCCAATCAAGCAAGTGGCATTGTTTTCTGAATGTCTGCTAATTAGGCTGTGTAATATTATGTAATTGAAATGCTTAAGACGTCAGGCCTTTGAGGAATTCACACCCTAAGGTGACTTTTTGTTGATGTTTACCTTTGTAAATAGGGCACAAGGTCAACAAATAAATACAAATTTGAATGTAACGTAACAACTGGCTGTATTGAATTTTCTTATAAAACACATATTTGACTTTCTGGAAAACTTTATTAGGAGTTCATAGTGCCACCTGAGAACATTGTGCTGGATTACAAATTGTCCAACGGCGAAGTGCTGATTTTTATGGTGCCTTGCCAAGTTTGGTGGCACCTTTGAAATGTGCATAAAACACAAACACCTGGAGGGATTACAAAAAATAAAATTGCAGAGTGCTTGTAACATTGGTGCCTATAAAGTGTGTTGTTTTCAACATTTTCTCCAAAATTGCCATACCTATTTGGGGTCAGCACACTGTTGGACTTCCTGCTTGATTACAGACGAAACAAAGTGCAGTATATTTTTGAGAAATGACTTTTTATAATATTCACTTGCTCTGACATAAGTGCACTTGAGTAGTCAGATTTCTAGATGTGATTGTTGAAGCTGTTGACAGTAAAATGGTGTCTTTTTAGCTGATTTTACTAAGCGGAAGGGTATCTGGCAGCAATTTGGCTAGTTGACACTTTAGCTGGATTACTGCCTGCATCCAGTTGTAAATATTGACGGGTGTCATACATACAGGCATTTTGCAAGAGCTAGAGATATGAGATTTTGACTAAACTCGACCAGCATGTCAATGAGATGATAATAACAGCAGGTGAGAAGTTTAAGGAACTTTATAGGTCACGTTTTCTTATAATCACACAAAACATTAACATGGTCGCCAATGGGAAACCTGACAGTGTGCTGACCCCAATCTGTTTACATCGCCGCATCAACCGCTATCCAAGAACGTTAAACGCCACAACACCCTCACTCCTACATCACACATAAACACCTCCTGCTATCGCTCATATAAACACCCCTCGCTCCTACCTCACACATAAACACCCTCCCTGCTACCTCACACGTAAACTTCTTCCCTCCTACTCCACACATAAACACTCCTCCCTATCAACCCACACATAAACACCCCTCGCTCATACCCCACACATAAACACCCTACCTCCTACCATACACAAAACACCCTCCCTCTTTCCTCACTCATAAACACCCGCCGTCTTACTCCAGACATAAACACCATCGCTCATACCCCACACATAAACACCCCTCCCTCGTACCCCTCCTATAAACACCCATCGTTCCTACCTCACACATAAACACCCTCGCTCCTACCTCACATATAAACATACTCCCTTCTACTCCACACATAAACACCCCCTCCCTCCCACCCCACAATTAAACACCCCTCCCTCCTACCTCCACACATAAACACTCTCCCTCTTACCCCACACATAAATACTCCTAGCTACTACCTCATACATAAACACATCTCCCTCCTACCCCACACATAAACACCCCTCCATCCTACCTCACACATAAACACCCCTCGCTTCTACGCTACACATAAACACTTCTCACTCCCACCTCACACATAAACACCCCTCCCTCCTACCCCACACATAAATATCCCTCGCTTCTACCCAACGCATAAAACGCCCCTCCCTCCCTCCCTCCCTCCCTCCCTCCCTCCCTCACTCCCTCACTCCCTCCCTCCCTCCCTCCCTCCCTCCCTCCCACGGCACACATAAACACTACTCCATCCTACCCCACACATAAACACCCCTCACACCTATCCCACACATAAACACCCTCGCTCCTACCCCACACATAAACACCCCTCGCTCCTACCCTACACATAAACACCCCTCCCTCCTACCCCACACGTAAACGCCCCTCCCTCCCGCGGCACACATAAACACCCCTCCATCCTACCCCACATATAAACACCCCTCACTCCTATCCCATACATAAACACCCCTCACTCCTATCCCATACATAAACACCCCTCGATCCTACCCCACACATAAACACCCCTCGCTCCTACCCCACACATAAACACCACTGGCTCCTACCCCATACATAAACACCCCTCACTCCTATCCCATACATAAACACCCCTCGATCCTACCCCACTCATAAACACCCCTCGCTCCTACCCCACACATAAACACCACTGGCTCCTACCCCACACATAAACACCCCTCCCCTTGCTGTGCACACTCCCGATTTGTTTACTGGCCACGTCCGTTAGAAAGCGTCCTTGCCCTTCCCCCTGTCGGGTTATAACATCGCCGCACGATTTAACTACGTGGAGAATCTCACTACTACGCCATTGATTACTCCAATGTACCGTAGTTACACTTAACATCTATGTCGGATTTGAGTAACCGTGTTAATTAGCACTCATAATACATAGGCTCCGCAATGAAATTAATAGCATTGGACATCACTCCGCTATTCTCCGCTGTTTCGGCTCTACTGATATCCTGATATCATGCGAAGACGGGGGTGGGTGGGTGGGTGCTGTGGAAACTATATCGCCGCGATGCTTACAATTTGTGATCTCTTCAGACTATCTGATAATTAACCTCGATTTGCACCCATACCCCCGAGGCTCGCTAACAAAACCCATCTTGGCGGTCTCCAAAAACCTATAATTCCACAAAATAATATTACCGGGATAATCCTAACTTCAGTCCCCGTCCTCAAATATTGAGGGTGGGCTCAGTCTCCCTACCCCCCTCTTCTGGTGCGTAAGCCTTGTAATTAATCCAGCTTTAGAGCCGTCATATAGTGGATATATACATGTTACCTTCTGCCCTTTGTTCTAGACGACCTTGACAATGTCAACACAGGCCGTAGAGCCTAACTTAGATATCGGCCTACGCTACAAGTGAAGTTTCTACTCAATCGAGTTGAATTGACCTTCTAAGCACATCAACGCGTAGTCCCTAATTAGTCGTAAATACTGTTGGCCTTTGGCCTGCAGCAATATGTGTTCGCAATCATCAACAACAAACGTCGATAAATAACTGACACTGACTTAACTAACTTCTATCTCTTCAAGGTTCTCACTGCAATGTCTGACCAGGACAAAATACACTATTGTTTATGTTAGTGTTCACATGTTGCAAATTGTATATTCTTGGTTGTTGTTGGAAATAAATTACTTACTTACTACTTACTGTATATACTGAGGCAGAACAGTTTTACTCGGGGGAGGGGGGAAGAGTTCCGCTGGAGGTCTAAAGGGGGACAGTTTGAGGTTTTTTGAGAGGCTGAAAGCGGGCGCAGTTGGAGATTCCGGGGAGGTGCAGTTGGAGGTATTTTGGGAGCCTCAGGTTGTTCAGTTGGAGGTCTCAAAAGAGGTGTAGTTGGAGATCTCAATAGAGGTGTAGTTGGAGGTCTCAATAGAGGTGTAGTTGGAGGTCTAACTAGAGGTACAGTTGGAGGTCTCAACAGAGTTGTAGTTGGAGGTCTCAACAGAGGGGTAGTTGGAGGTCTCAACAGAGGGGTAGTTGGAGATCTCAACATAGATGTAGTTGCAGGTCTCAATAGAGGTGTAGACGGAGGTCTTAATAGAGATGTTGTTGTAGGTCTCAATAGAGGTGTAGTTGGAGGTCTCAATAGAGGTATAGTTGTAGGTCTCAATAGAGGTGTAGTTGGAGGTCTCAATAGAGGTGTAGTTGGAGGTCTCAATCGAGAGGTAATTGGAGGTCTCAATAGAGGTGCAGTTGGAGGTTTCAATAGAGTTGTATTTGGAGGTCTCAATAGAGGTGTAGTTGGAGGTCTCAGTAGAAGTGTAGTTAAAATGTCAACAGAGGTGCAGTTGGAGGTCTCAATAGAAGTTTTGTTGGAGGTCTCAATAGAAATACAGTTGGAGGTCTCAATAGAAGTATTGTTGGAGGTCTCAATAGAAGTGCAGTTGGAGGTCTCAATAGAAGTGTTGTTGGAGGTCTCATTAGAAGGTTTGTTGTAGGTCTCAATAGAAGTGAAGTTGGAGGTCTCACTAGAAGTGTTGTTGGAGGTCTCAATAGAAGTGTTGTTGGAGGTCTCAATAAAAGTGCAGTTGGAGGTCTCAATAGAGGTGTTGTTGGAGGTCTCAATAGAAATGCAGTTGGAGGTCTCAATAGAAGTGCAGTTGGAGGTCTCACTAGAAGTGTTGTTGGAGGTCTCAATAGAAGTGTTGTTGGAGGTCTCAATAGAAATGCAGTTGGAGGTCTCAATAGAGGTGTTGTTGGAGGTCTCAATAGAAATGCAGTTGGAGGTCTCAATAGAGGTGTTGTCGGAGGTCTCAATAGAAGTGTTGTTGGAGGTTTCGATAGAAATGCAGTTGGAGGTCTGTGATGGTATCAGTGGCACGAGGGGTGCAGTAGACTCTGGCAGTCTGACACGAACCGAAATGCCTCGTGAACACGGGTGAATATATGTCAACAAAAAGTATTGCTCGTCAATCGACCTGAAGGTGACGGCGTGACTTTTTTTATAGCTTTCTTGGCTCTCTATATCCGCTACTTTACCCTTCGTCATTGCTGCCAGATTGATTCCAATTGACACTAAAAATCTGCTATTGTATTTGGCCTGAAAGTTAGCTAGTTTCTGTGCAATTTCTCATTTTTCCGAGCAGTATAGTAGCGGGTTAGATAAGTAAGTACAACATCGACGTTTAATAATTTATATCAGCGCCCCAAGGTTGCGACCAATGGCAATATGGGTTCCAGTTTGTCTGAAATCTGAAATATAGATTTGGGGCCAAGTGGGAAATGAATATTTATAAGTCGCTATATAGCGACTATCCTCAGAGTCGAAACACCTTCGAGTGTGAGTTTGGAGGTGACACCTCACTGGCACGTACAGTTTGGCAGACTCGGTAGGAAATCTCCTTACTAACGGGCACACGACAATCTTACACATGTCGTTAGAGAGCTGACTATTAGCTTCAGTTGAGTGTTCGCCCTTATTGCCGGCCCACTCACTTAAACAACGACAATACGCGGCTGAGAGAGGACATAGCTAGATACTTATAGCGGTATGATGACACTACATGTGTGAGTAGGCCCTACTCTCTACACAATTGTAAGAGTGTTGGCATTTGAAATAACGATTGAAAATAGATAGTTAGGTATTTACGTTGCATGATCGGGATATTATATTATATATATATATATATATATATATATATATATATATATATATATATATATATATATATATATATATATATATATATATATATATGCATTATGTGTCAGAGATAGCATTATTTTGGAATATATCTGCAGGAGGGGCAGTCCAGAGTTTAGAAACAACGGGGGTTTCTAGATAAGCCCTGAAGCCTTATGGCCCGAAAACAAATTCGTATGACAATGTGTACAATTCAATTACAATCTCTTTGCACAGAAAGTGACTAACACATATGTTACTAAAAAAAAAGAGCTACACGCATTTTCTATATTATTCAGCGGATATTTGGCTAAGGACACTGTGTTTAATAGTTACTGCAGATAGTGATAATCACAAACCCAAAATGTAAATGCGTTTCATACCAAAGTTATGAATTCAAGACGCAGACCGGACATGGTACATTAATTGGGTGTTTAAACCGGCACTCAGCATTGGGGTCTGTGTATCCATTGTGACTCGGAGATCACGTAAATGTCGGTCCCATTTTAACTTGGGTTCGGGACTGCGATCATTCTGAAAACAATTACTATAGATGAATGGCCTCAAACGACCATAACAGTCTAACCACAATATCAAAACGTCATGCTATAGATTTAGCAAAGTTAAATTGGTATGTTTGTCAGCATGCTGCCACTGGACGTTAGACCAGGGCACTTGGAGCTATTCTGTACTTCTTCGTGTGTGCAGGTGTTGATGTCCTGGCAAACCATATCTTCACCCTTTAATATTGACTAAGTCCGTTATTGTGCCCCAAAATATACATTAATATATTATAATTGTGAAATATTAAAAAAGATATGATAAATGTGATTATGATTGAGTGCTTCAAGCAATCATTTCCACTCTCTAGTAGGAGGATATTAGGCGAAAAAATCATGTTTGACCTTGGTTCAACATCATCAAAGGTCAACAGAAAAATAGCAACATCAGTTATCGTATTGCTAAGACATTTGAGAATACATTTTGTAAAGGTTGCCATGAATTAACATGCCATGCCTACGGGAGTCCAACCTTAGTACATCCCCCCTCCCCCAGTAGAACATATGACAATACTGTGGTTCATGTTCATCAGGGTGAGCCCAGAAAGTCGATATTCCCCCATTTTGTTGCGTAGGTAGGTTTTGACCCGTCGCAGGCAGGAGAATGAACGTTCTGCTCCACAATTTCCAACTGGAAGAGTGCAACCGATCCTCGCCAGAGTGCGGATGTTCGGGAAATTGTCTTCATCTGTGAGCTCGAGACAGTCAGCCAGGTTAGGCTAGGACGAGGACTTAGTGGGCTCCGTGGTTCTCCAATAGCCCTGCCATTCCTTCACCTCTGCTCGCAGTGAACAGACGTTTGGCATGTCTGTCTCCCAAAATACCAATCCGTCCACAATATTATGTAAATTCCCCTTCTCTGTGATGATCCCGGGGAGTAGAGCAGGAATCTCTATACCTTTCCTGCTTTTCTGGGTTACATCGATTGTGGAATTCGGCAGACAGGTGGTCACAGAACAGAATTGCCAGATTGCGCATGTAGTGCTCCCGTGAGGATGTATTCGGGGCGTAGGCTCTCTGCATCTGCCGGGATGATGGAGGACCTTGGTGCTGAGATGGATGTACCAACAAGTGGGGCTAAACGTGTAGCATCGTTATACCACACACTAAATATAGCTTCTTCTATCTCCTCGTCATAATTCGTTATTTGCTTTGGTCGATCCATAGTGTATTCTGGGTATATATCCAAGTCCCTCTTTGGGAGCTTGGCAGCCATGAGCCTGACATTACATTCTTGGTGACGATGAATGCGACGATGGTATGTACGTATGACGACGTGAGACTGGTTAGCAGCCCTTGCGCCTTCGTCCTAGTCCCAACTGCCAGTCCATCATGCCTCCTCGCAGATGTCACGATATTCTAACGGATTCAGTAGGACTTCCAAACATTCACACAATAAATCGTACATCTCGTAAGAGATGGTTTTCATCAAACTACCAGCGGGTCTTTGAAAGCCAAACACTCCCAGGCATAATATGTTCATCCTTTCGCGGGGAGACATGATCAAACATGAGGTGTGCGTGTGTGCGTGTGTGCGTGTGTGCGTGTGTGCGTGTGTGCGTGTGTGCGTGTGTGCGTGTGTGCGTGTGTGCGTGTGTGCGTGCAGTGAATCTATAAACTATATGTACGTATATGACCGACGATCCTAAAAATAATTCCGAGAATCTCCTGGACGCTATACGTATATATCGCCTGTGCTAGAGAAGTATCTGAAAACGTCGGACTGCTACAAAAGAATTCGTACGTAGTTAGCGACAAGTTTGACATTGTTTTGTTTTTGGCAGTGCCTTTGTCCACCGTTGACATGTAATTGCAATGAACTCAAAAGGGGGGTTCGGATTCTCTGGACCACCCTGGATCCGTCTGTGTGCAGATACAGAAATGACATACAAACGAACAATAACAAAAACAAGAAACATAAATGAGACAAAGATAGTACGCCCTGACTGGGCTACACTAAATTAAAAACTATGGTGAGTCAATTGCGACAAGCAAAATTATCGAAGAAGTCGTCAAGGTTTATCAACCGTAAAATGTCGTATGTCATATGCATTTGTGTTAGACAGGAGAGCCGTTCTTATGTCATGCTTGTGCAAAGCATACTCTGTACGTGTGTGTTCTCAGTTTTTTAAACGAAATCTCTCCTCCCACGCGATACAGAGGCCAACGAAGTGCCATTTCGACATAAAAAAATGCAACTATCAACTTGTAAATACAAGAAGACATGTTTTCTACCTGTTCTGTGCACGTATCGCCTTCCCTATCTTAATTGCCACATATTTGAGAATTCAGCGTAATGGATAACCTCAATACAAATGTATCCTGACTAACAGGACTGAGCGTTTCCAGTCGTAATGTGTAGTAATTAACTATAACGCATACGGATTACGTAAGCAAATTAATTGTATCCTTATGACATAACGAGCTAACGTTATACCTTAAATGTGCGACATGCCCCACTTTCCCCTACTGATACAATGGAATATGGAACGAACAGGAATTATCATCAAGCAGATGGTCAGTGTCACTCGGGTCACTGTCATCCCGTCGCAATCGTTGACTCCCACTCTGCCCTCAGTTCCAGGGGGGTATTAGTGGTACGTAGGCCAACGGTACTAAACCCTAACGACGACCTAAGCCTCTAGCAATCAGCGGCGTTGACGAGTGCTAGGCACGCGCCGACCTGTAATTGAGGTCAAGGTTTGTCGAGCATGCGCAGTCAGCAGGCGGAGGTCAAGTCGCGCATTCTGTCGGCGGGCGGGCGGGCGAGCGAGCAGAGCTCATTCACTTGCGGGAAGTTGTAGACGTTGGTGGTAGTAACACGCGATTTATCAACGGAATACCGAACAGAATCATGTCTACGACAGATGGTGCTTCAAGTCCCGTCACGGTGGTCATAGCCATTGACGGAAGTCAACAAGCAGAACAGGCATTTAACTGTAAGTTTCGCGTGCGTTGTTGTTTTCATAATCATCGCTGACAGCACAGGCCACAGCGCGATACAGCGGGCACGGCATTTCATCAACGTGATCGCGCATGATATGTCATCTGCTGCCCCGTTTATTAGGCGAAATGGGGATGCTGTTGCCTAGGCTGCTCCCAACCTGGGGATATAATTGTGTATAAATTATAGCTGTAAGAGAGCACCCGTAGACGACACGCTAGTCGTTGAATCGTCTCGCTTGATCAGTTGAATAATACCGACATTTCCACTGATCTGATATCGCCGATCGATGAATTCGTTATTAAATTATTTTCCGGTTCTTACTATTAACAACGCGTCAATGGCTGCACACTTTTATATTTCTCACATGGGCATGACTATCGAACGATTTGTAGGAAAACACAAGTTAAGATGCAGTTTTGAATCTACTAACTTAGTTTTAAGTCTTAAAGACTTAATAATAGGGGATGCAAGTCTTGTCAGCTGCCATATTCGTTTTATGCTATTTTGGCCCTTTTAATTAATTATCCGGTGCCCAACGATGCACACCTAACCATGTATTGTTCCGTGTGTGGATGCACCTGTCATAACCGAAACCGCCGCTATTCCTCGTGTTTTTATATTTAAATTTCAATATTTTTTCGTATGAATTATGTTCTTAATTAAATTATTACTAGAATAGATATGTTGGTGCCTATATATATATATATATATATATATATATGATGGCATACTGTGTGCCAATGTGCATTTAATAAGCCCAAAGCATTGTTCGCAATTTGATATTTCACCGGGATAATATTAACCATTTCAAATTGTTTAACACATTTTTAAAACACTATATACATGTCGGGCAGGTGAGACTAACAGCAAGTTCCTGGAATTTCAGTTTAACACATATGTCTGAGTCTGACAGTGAGGATCGGTGAAGGCAATAAGTGGGACGGAGTACAAACTTTGATCCAGTCAGACTCTGTACATCATCATACTAACTACTAAAGTATTTCATTAAATAGCAATATACATTAAAAAGGTAGAATGTGGGATTGGCAGGCTCTAAAATATGGTAAGAGGTGCAAGTTTGGCCCCAGAACAAATGGGAGCTAGCCCCTAAGACAAGTGGGAGATGGGATGTTGAGACTCCAGCCACACCCCTCACCAATAATCTTGCCCCTCACCAAGAGTCCTTGTATCTTATAATTATATGTTGTTAGCAGGTGATTTTATAGGAAAGGTTGCAAAATAGTCAAAGCAGTGTTTTGAGACTCAAATAAGGATGTACATGTTTCGTTGTAATAGCAAATTTATAAGTCATTAAATTGGGTCACACATGTACTAGTGCACCTCTGGATATTGTCAATGATCATGAAACAGTTTATTGAAACTATAGTTGCACCATAGTCTAGGTCTGGCTGAGACAATGTCTGACCAGAACCTAAATGGTGTGGCAGTGACCTGTGGCTTGAGGCTGGCAGCCATTGATACCAAGAACTTACCCTGGCTGATAGTGGCTTCAAGGGTCAGTGGTGTGGGCTTTCTATCACTCTATGCCAAAGTACAATTGTAATGATCTTATATCCTAAATACTGTCGTAAGTGCCACTACAACACCACATACTTGTGTATAATATGAGCAATGTCACCTTCATTCAAGGTAGTTGTGTATGACCTTCAGTGAGTTCATAGGGTCAAGGGTTAATACTTATATATTCCATATCCAGTGAAATCAAGCAGTATTTAATCTCTACCCTGTCTTATTCTGATGCCAGGTGGCACACATGCTGGTTCTAAGTTGTTAAACTTACCCACACGAAAGTGTTTAGTAGTTGAAAACATAGTTGCATTTTCAATTACATCTTAAAAAAACTGTGATATAAATGTCACTTTGGCCCTAATTTTTGCCAACACCATTGTTCTTTCTTTGGTGGGACGTTGATGTTAAAATTTTTTACATTTTATCTGAACCTTAAGACAATACCTGAACATTGTGTGTAAGAATCATATATATGTATGTTGTATGTGACTAGATGGCTTAAATCAAACAGTTCAACCTTCATACGAGTATGTCTTTTTACATAAATACTTACTAAGTAGCAGAGTTCTAGTAGAGTGCTGCTGACTAGCATAGGCCAAGGACCATCTTATCTCTGTGACTGTATCTGTGTATTAACAAGGCCAATATACTAAGCTTTCACCATCCTTGGCTGGCTATTTTAGTGCTACTACTAGTGGGCTGTATCCTCATCAGATATGTTCTCCATAATGGTCTACTACTTTATAGTTTAGATCTATCGTATTTAGTATAGTATATCTGGACCCCACTGTCCCACAACATTTGATGAAACCTGCTCCAAGTCCCTGCACCTGCACACAAAATACCCCTAGTGCACAGCAGATACACTAAGGAATCCAGTAACTCAACTCACATAAGTATCCAGAAGATAACTCCCCTTCCAGGCGTTGTCAAAGCTAAAGGGTGGAGACGTGGGTATCTGGACGTTTGCAGGTGGTTGGGATCTAAACCTGGGTTAATTCATCAAGTTGTAGAACCTCTGTACTTACGATATCTACCAAAGTACCATAAGTTGTAGACCTGTTCGCCACAGCATTGGACGATTACATCACACATTTATGCAATCTGTCGTGATTACTGTGAACATATGAATAGGGTCGTGAGTAGGATTAATATTGACTATCGATTACTTGGGAAATTAGTGTAACCAATTAGAACATGTCAGGTTGTCATGCTTAAATATAGCTTAATATGCATATATGAAACTTATTTTTTTTAATTGAGGATATCAGGTTATAGTGTGCTTTTCTGAAGAAAAAAACAATAAACCTGCCATTTATCAAAATGTTTAGAAAGGTTGCATAAATACATGGCTGAATACATGGCTGAGTACATGGCTGAATACATGGCTGAGTACATGGCTGAATACTTGGCTGAATACATGGCTGAGTACATGGCTGAATACATGGCTGAGTACATGGCTGAGTACATGGCTGAATACCTGGCTGAGTACATGGCTGAATACATGGCTGAGTACATGGCTGAATACATGGCTGAATACATGGCTGAATACATGGGTACAAAAGTTGAAGAAACCAGGTGGCTTGTGAGGATGTAGTGGCTAGGTAATGTAATGTTTCACGTAATTGGCTACTGTAGTACCATTGGTATTTTAATAGTTTAATAAGTTAATAACTGTGATCTGTCTGTGTAAGATAACCTGAGGCAATTTCTGTGTGATCTTAGCCACAGAGACCTTTCTCTAAGACTGTCAGATGACTGGCCAAACATTACAACTGATAAGACTGGTGGAATTTAGAGGGAGCCAGCTGACTACTAGATTAATTAATATTAATGACTATCATTGGCAGAACTGGTAGTGAAACAGATCTAATGGATCAGTATTAATATTAAATAAATGTAAGTTCACACAAGGCTGGTTTGTTATTGACAACAACTAAACCGGCCAATAATGGCTTCCACACAGGCCATTCACGCACTAACAGGCACACTTTTGATTAATTCAAGACTGGCAAAAATTATTTCTACCTGAGTGCCTGTGTGTGTGGTGCAATGGATAACAAACAAACACATCAAATGTTAGAAACAAAGAGCATCGCTATATAAACACCATAACATGGTCGTATCAGGTATGCGATGGTTTTAGCGCCCATCAAACGTTGACAAAGGTCTGCCTCATGTACTGCAGTACTCGGTATAAGTTCAAAATAACAAAAGGTTTCCGGAGAGAAAATGACGTTCATGTTCATCGACAGGCTCTAGTCGTGATAGTGTAGAATTGTGAAATAATCATACTGCTGTGCTGTTGACCTGAAGGCAGACGTAAGCCAATTGTTTCACAGTCAGTCCATGATTCAGGGGCCGGTTTCCTCAAGTAATTTCTGTGCACTTGTGGTTCATGCGATTAAGTTACATTTTACATGCGCATTATGTTTTATGTCCAAACAATTGATTTACCCTACAAAAGGTGTGAAACCTTGACATACAGGGGGTATTTTGAATAAGTAGGGGAGTTTCGTTGCACTCGTGGGGTCATTGATTAATCACTGAAAGGTTGACACCCAACGTACAAGCCTTCTAAAAGGACAACATTAACATACATACAGTGTATATACATATATATATATATATACATGCTAGCTAAATTCTAGTAAGATGTTATTGTGCTCCAGTGCATGCTGGTTCATTTAGCAGCAAGTGAAGCGAAGTTCTAGTGAGAGTGTTATATCAGCCAGTGTTTCCATGCAGTCAGCATCCTGTGGTCATCTGATTCATGGATTGCATGGCTTTTTTATTTAAAAATTAGACAGGAACCAAAATACTATGACCGTGTGTAATGTAGACAGTGTAGTGTGCACTGTAGCATAGCAAAGCCTTGGTCCTAGCCGAATGTAAGAGAAACTAGTATGACCGTGTGTAATGTAGACAGTGTAGTGTGCACTGTAGCGTAGCAAAGCCTTGGTCCTAGCCGAATGTAAGAGAAACTAGTATGACCGTGTGTAATGTAGACAGTGTAGTTGCACTGTAGCGTAGCAAAACCTTGGCCCTAGCCGAATGTAAGAGAAACTAGTATGACCGTGTGTAATGTAGACAGTGTAGTTGCACTGTAGCGTAGCAAAGCCTTGGTCCTAGCCGAATGTAAGAGAAACTAGTATGACCGTGTGTAATGTAGACAGTGTAGTGTGCACTGTAGCGTAGCAAAGCCTTGGTCCTAGCCGAATGTAAGAGAAACTAGTATGACCGTGTGTAATGTAGACAGTGTAGTTGCACTGTAGCGTAGCAAAGCCTTGGTCCTAGCGGAATGTAAGAGAAACTAGTATGACCGTGTGTAATGTAGACAGTGTAGTGTGCACTGTAGCGTAGCAAAGCCTTGGTCCTAGCCGAATGTAAGAGAAACTAGTATGACCGTGTGTAATGTAGACAGTGTAGTTGCACTGTAGCGTAGCAAAGCCTTGGTCCTAGCCGAATGTAAGAGAAACTAGTATGACCGTGTGTGATGTAGACAGTGTAGTGTGCACTGTAGCATAGCAAAACCTTGGCCCTAGCCGAATGTAAGAGAAACTAGTATGACCGTGTGTAATGTAGACAGTGTAGTTGCACTGTAGCGTAGCAAAGCCTTGGTCCTAGCCGAATGTAAGAGAAACTAGTATGACCGTGTGTAATGTAGACAGTGTAGTGTGCACTGTAGCATAGCAAAACCTTGGCCCTAGCCGAATGTAAGAGAAACTAGTATGACCGTGTGTAATGTAGACAGTGTAGTGTGCACTGTAGCGTAGCAAAGCCTTGGTCCTAGCCGAATGTAAGAGAAACTAGTATGACCGTGTGTAATGTAGACAGTGTAGTTGCACTGTAGCGTAGCAAAGCCTTGGTCCTAGCGGAATGTAAGAGAAACTAGTATGACCGTGTGTAATGTAGACAGTGTAGTGTGCACTGTAGCGTAGCAAAGCCTTGGTCCTAGCGGAATGTAAGAGAAACTAGTATGACCGTGTGTAATGTAGACAGTGTAGTGTGCACTGTAGCATAGCAAAGCCTTGGTCCTAGCGGAATGTAAGAGAAACTAGTATGACCGTGTGTGATGTAGACAGTGTAGTTGCACTGTAGCGTAGCAAAGCCTTGGTCCTAGCAGAATGTAAGAGAAACTAGTATGACCGTGTGTAATGTAGACAGTGTAGTGTGCACTGTAGCGTAGCAAAGCCTTGGTCCTAGCGGAATGTAAGAGAAACTAGTATGACCGTGTGTGATGTAGACAGTGTAGTTGCACTGTAGCGTAGCAAAGCCTTGGTCCTAGCGGAATGTAAGAGAAACTAGTATGACCGTGTGTAGTGTAGACAGTGTAGTTGCACTGTAGCGTAGCAAAGCCTTGGTCCTAACGGAATGTAAGAGAAACTAGTATGACCGTGTGTAATGTAGACAGTGTAGTGTGCACTGTAGCGTAGCAAAGCCTTGGTCCTAGCGGAATGTAAGAGAAACTAGTATGACCGTGTGTAATGTAGACAGTGTAGTGTGCACTGTAGCGTAGCAAAGCCTTGGTCCTAGCGGAATGTAAGAGAAACTAGTATGACCGTGTGTAATGTAGACAGTGTAGTGTGCACTGTAGCGTAGCAAAGCCTTGGTCCTAGCCGAATGTAAGAGAAACTAGTATGACCGTGTGTGATGTAGACAGTGTAGTTGCACTGTAGCGTAGCAAAGCCTTGGTCCTAGCGAAATGTAAGAGAAACTAGTATGACCGTGTGTAATGTAGACAGTGTAGTTGCACTGTAGCGTAGCAAAGCCTTGGTCCTAGCGGAATGTAAGAGAAACTAGTATGACCGTGTGTAATGTAGACAGTGTAGTTGCACTGTAGCGTAGCAAAGCCTTGGTCCTAGCGGAATGTAAGAGAAACTAGTATGACCGTGTGTAATGTAGACAGTGTAGTTGCACTGTAGCGTAGCAAAGCCTTGGTCCTAGCCGAATGTAAGAGAAACTAGTATGACCGTGTGTAATGTAGACAGTGTAGTTGCACTGTAGCGTAGCAAAGCCTTGGTCCTAGCCGAATGTAAGAGAAACTAGTATGACCGTGTGTAATGTAGACAGTGTAGTGTGCACTGTAGCGTAGCAAAGCCTTGGTCCTAGCCGAATGTAAGAGAAACTAGTATGACCGTGTGTAATGTAGACAGTGTAGTGTGCACTGTAGCGTAGCAAAGCCTTGGTCCTAGCCGAATGTAAGAGAAACTAGTATGACCGTGTGTAATGTAGACAGTGTAGTGTGCACTGCATCGTAGCAAAGCCTTGGTCCTAGCCGAATATAAGAGAAAATAGCTGGCTGCTACTAAATACAAATTCTCACAAAGAATGGAACGTAATTATTATTATAATGTATCGATTGTGTCAATTTGATGCTAACATTTGGAATGGTTAATATAGAATTGACAGATAACCACACATGCATGCACGGCATTACACGCACGCACGCATGCATGCTCTCACTCTCTCTCCTATGATATCATGGCGTGTGACTACCTGACACCATCCTTGCCAGACGGGTGGTTGTTGATTACACTGTTCAGCAGATATCCTACGCAGTGGACGTTAGTTTGTTGAATTAGTTGTACACTGTCCCAGTAGTTGACTTCTCTGAGTGTGACTGACCATCCTTGGGATCCTGCAGACTCCTGCGCCCCACAACAAAGGGAAACTCCAAGCAGTAGCAATATAATTACCATGCTGACCATTCACATGAACCAACGGTCAGTTCTAATAATTACTTTTATTTCCTGAACATTACATTTAACATCAGCCACGATTGGTCATGATTAATTCGTGGTCTTACGGGCATAGGAAATATTCCTTTTACAAATTAAACTAGAGCTTTGTGTGTTCAGAAACATTTATAAAATGGCTGCAAATTACAGAGCGTCTGCTCAATTAAAACTGTAGCAGGGACTCTGAATCTTGAGCGAATCCCAGAAATGTGTGAGCTGTGCAGAGTTAGCTGTGTCAAAGTAAACAGTCAGGTAATTTTTATGTACCGCAGTATCCAGTCCTCAGGACTGCTAAAAGCACTTGTTTACTCTCTGGCACACCTGTTCAGTCGAATAGCATCTCGACTTCTCTGGAAGCATCCAGCCACGCTGCAATTAATGTGCAAAGACTATTCGTACACACAAATTTCCACCACTGTCTATAGCCAGGTACTCATTCATATAGCCGAGTGAACTGGAGCAACATAGAGTGAACAAACTTGCCCACGGTTCGACACCTCCGCACAGGATTCAAACCTGGGTTCTCTCGATTGGGAGTCCGAAGCTCTAGCCACTGCACCACTGTGCTCCATGTTGAAGTGAAAGCATCCTCAGTCAGTGTATCCCAGACTACAAGACAAGCTCCTTGTGAGCTTGTGTAACACACCGGCATAGTTACATCTATAATCATAATATTTTATTATCATTAGTACCTAAAATTTAAATTTTACAGGTAGTTCACAGTTGGCCTACAAGTATGTGGTATGTGTAACGTTAGGATGCAAAATTAAAAGAAAATTGGCATTTGCTGTAGATTAAGTTTATTTGTCATATATTCATTTCAAAAGTATGGAACTACATCAACTGTGATAATTAACATACATTTGTAATTGATATGATCTAGACTAGTGTACCTGATTCAGAGCTCTAGCTGCAATCTGTGGCCATACAGTATGGTTGGGGTGAAAACGGGGGAGGGGGGCTGCAATAGAAGTGATTTGGTGATGAGCAGCTGGGGTGGGTCCACCACAACTACAGTCAGCTGTGTCAGTCCCAACTTAGACTCACCAGGTGAGCTCAGCACATTTATAAACAGCAGGTCATCAACTCAAGTGAATACCATGTTCTTTCTGTGCACTTGAGGATCTCCAGGCCAAACACTTCCTTGTATAAATATTCTTGTACGTAAATCTTTTCACCTCCTTTCAGATATGAGCAATCTGCTTCTATTGATGTCACTGGAATAAAAAGGAAAAATACATTTTATACCTCTGATTTATACAAGTGTTCCGTGTATAGATCGCAAGTACTTATTCACACCTGCATTTTGAGGCAGGACAATTTAGCAGGATTGCTTTCACGCCTACCAATGACATGACTAAAGTCACAAGAGCAAGCATGATGTATTGGCTGTTGTGATAAAAAGCCCCCTGGAATGGCTAAGTACAGGAGTTGGTAGAACTTGGTCTACGTAGGAAGGTCGTTTATTTCTCAAACTTCCTCACACCCATTGAGGAGCAGGTCTGTGCAGCTGCGGTCCCCTCATTGGTCCATCCTGGTGCCGATGCCTGATGGTCTCTTACTTCACATAGGAATGCCAGTCAATCCCAATTTGGTCCTCCTCTGCCAGATCTACGTTGTTCGACCTAACAGTACATGTTTATTTTGACCAGTTAACATGATTACAATGTATCATTGAGATGTCATATACTATATATATATATATTTACAGGCATTGACATTAACACTGGCCCGATGGCCCAGCGCCTTTTTTGAAGCTGTCGAGCCACCAGTTCTTATATTTTATTGGCCCGACGGGTCACCGGTTTCCGGTTCTCGAACGCCACCGAGACGAAGCGGTGGTCACGGCACGACCACATCGGGGATCAGATGCAGTTTGCCAGAATTCTTAGACCCGACTTGGTTGTAGGTAGGACTGTGTAAACATAACGTAGATACTAATTCTGATCAATAATGAGTCCAGACTCCAACACTTATCATGCGGACGACGGCATGCAAAACCATTTAATAAATTTTCTAACCACCGGCAGCGCAGGTTTTTATGACGAGAGACGCCATTTTAAAAGTCCCGCCGCGTCCCTTGGACACACTTTGTATGGTGGTTAGAAGCTGCCTCGACTTCAGAATTAGGCACAATTTTTATTCTCTAGATATATGAAAGGAATACAGCTTAAATCCAAATTTAACTAGTGGCTAAAGTGACAGAAACCAAATGTAACGCTGCGTCAGCAAGGGCAAAGTGAAGGCCACCTACTTTGGGTGGTGCCACCTAGCGAATGAACCATGAAATAGTCTAATGCCATGAATGACATGTGCATGAAAACAGCGTCAACTCAACTACCGACTGACTAGCTGTCGTCACACTGGCCACACTTTATTTAAATTTATACTGTATATATGCATCTGAGTACACACTTGAACAATATTACAATATTACTAGCTTTGGGCATCTCACTTTGAACAATCAATATGTGTATAGTAACTTCTAACCATTTTTTTGGTAAATGAAAAAGACTAATAATATTTGCACCTCAGTATCAGCGTATTTTTTACGGTAACACAAAATCCGGGCCAGTAACTTTCACAGGCGGGCCAGTAACTTTTTAAATCTACTGGGCCAGTGGATTCAAAACCTTAATGTCAAGGCCTGTATATATATATATATATATATATATTCATGTATTTATATCTAGAAAACATTTCTTTCAGATCAGATTGTAAAACTTTATAAAGTATGAAATACACCATTCAACAAACCACCAAATAGTTGACAAAAGAAATGTTTCATATGGGTCATGGTCACCTATTAAGGCTAGCCTTGATCACAATCATAGAAACCACCTTGGTATTTAAATTATAATGTCAAACTTTTATTGAGCATACGTGTGGTAAGTCATGGCAGTCTTCTTTTATTCTCAAATAACACGACAGAGATGTCAGCTGACGTTGTACATCATGCTCTGTTATTGATGTGCACACAGAGTATTGTGCCAACAGTGTCATTAGTTGCTGACAAAGGGGTAAAATACGAAATGTCATTGAGTTGACACCTGAGCATGTCAGTGTCAGAGCTAATCACGTGTAATATGTCCCAACATCATAAATACTGGTATGACCTCAATGCATTTTACAAACATTAAAACAGAACATCGTCATTTATGCACATGTAATTGACAAAACGATAGCTTTTAAAAAAAATTTCCAAGCATTGTCATTCTTGTATCGTAGCAATAGCTCATCCCGGGTCAGGTTCCACAGCGCCAGTAGTTTGACACAGTTCTTTCTAGCAATTCTCAAAAACTATTCTCGCTGAATGGCGTAGAAGACGGCACTGACCGGTGGACACCTGAGTGGACCATGTGACATTGGCGATAGGTCACTCACTTTTAGGAGAAATAAATGTAGACTGTCATTTGCGTGACATTTAGTGACAGCTCTATAGATCTGTAGCTGGGAACGAATGCTGCATAACCAGTATATATATGTATAGTTTTATTTTGCCTAAGTACATATTGCATTTATATTAATGTATTATTTAGACCATATATATATATATGTCACTGTATAACATATAATCATTTGATGTAGTAATTCGTGCAGTAGAAAATCATATTGGTATTTAATAATGTTAACTGTTATTGTTAATATTACACTGATCAATACTGTAAAATTACACATTATTTTCTTGTATAGATATCAAACTTAGTGTGACGTGAATTCTGTTGAAGATTTTGAACTTAGTGTAACGTGAATTCTGTTGAAGATTTTGAACTTAGTGTAACGTGAATTCTGTTAAAGATTTTGAACGGTTATTATATTTTCTAGAAGGTGGTCCAACACATGTCGACCATTGGGCAGTATTTCAGGTTCATAGCCCTGGCCTGGCTTCGCAGTTGACCAGGATTTTATACAGATATATGCAAACAAGCTTGGACATTGTTTATTTGGGTTGTTTATCTACTGGACGTCTTCTGTTAAGTTTCCCAGGCACTAGTTCCTACCTAGTTAACATGTTTTTTCTTGTCATCAAATATCAAATGGGACAGTTGAGCTGTACAATTAAACTGCTATGGTTTGTGTTGTTCCAGTTGAGCTGTACAATTACACTGCTATGGTTTGTGTTGTTCCAACTGAGTGCAGGTTTTAATAGCTCTTTAATAATGCGCCTCATGTGTTGGCTAATGCTTCCTCCCTGTGCTTGTAACATGCTTCCACCGCTGGCTAGCTTTGCCAACAGCAAGCAGAGTGTAGCCTGCCAGCAATGTCCTTGTAACCTCCTCTGGAGAGGTAACTAATGACCACCAGTCACCACCGGTCAACACCAGTCACCACCAGTCACCACCGGTCACCACCTTGGGCAAGTTTGTTTAATCTATATTGCTACAGTTCACTCAGCTGTAAGAATGAGTACCTAGCTATAGACAATGGTGGATATATGTGTTCGAATAGTCTTCACATATTAGTTGCAGCATGGCTGAATGCTTCCTAAAGAAGTCAAGATGGTGTTCGAATGAACAGGTCTGTCGGGGAGTAAAGTGAAAGTGTTTTGAGCAGTCCTAAGGACTGGATACTATTCTACGTGAGAACTTACCTTTTTACTTTTGTACACCTTGGACAATAAGCAACTATAGTCTTTTCTAGAGACATTTTAAATTTTAGGTAATAGGTAGGGAGAAAATGCTGACAGAAAAACAATCCACAATGCAGTTGAGGCCCTGATGTATCTACAGGTATTACACTGACATTCCCTTAGTTGGAGTGGAAACAGCAATATAGGAGAGATATATGGATTCACTGCAGACACAATCCATAGTAGCCACAAGGCAAGGAAGGCAGCAACAGCAATCATTGCAATTATGAGGGGCCTGGCTAAAGCCATTCACTCTGGTCTCTGGAGCATCTGACACTGGAAGGGATTAGCACCAGCAGTGTTAGAGGTATGTTACATCACCAGTATGACAATGTTCTCAAGGAGGTGACCAGTATGACAATGTTCTCAAGGAGGTGACCAGTATGACAATGTTCTCAAGGAGGTGACCAGTATGTGACACAACACCCCAGGTCATCTACAAAATCTATGACATCATTAATAAATGACATGACCACTCCTCTTTTGTTCAGTATAGCCCCTGACTGACGGCATCTATTGTTTCACATTAAATTAGTGCCATTATTTTGATTAAACCTCTCCTTCTGGTGATTTTTCATGCCATGAGGAACTTTTTAATATAATGTTATAATTGATGGCGAGTAAAATTGTGATCTGAATGGATTCCTGTGCTAACGAGTCTGGTAATCTAGGGTATTCTGGATAACAGTAACATCAGATTCCTGCTACGGATAGAAGAAGTTACAGAAAAGAACAGATATCTGAGGACATAGCCATAACGGCCCATGCTGCCTGGGAGATATTTGGGACAGGAAACTTGCAAACAGCTATAACAGTGCAAGTTTGATCCTCAAGAAACCTTGACATTGTATAAAAACATGGATGGCTAAATCCATTTTTCATCAGATAACGGAAAACAGATGATTTGCGAAGAACACTGACAGATATATGATTGGACATTCGGCTGAATGATTCCAGCAGACGAGCAAAGTAGGAGTGGTTGAGGACGAGAATGTACTGAAATAGAACTAGAGACAGAAATAAAGAAATTGTGTTTGAGACTAACGAATCAATGAGATGCAGCTGCAACATGTGCTATGTACATCAGGACAAGCTGAGAAACACCAGAACTACAACACTAGATGTGCCATGTACATCAGGACAAGCTGAGAAACACCAGAACTACAACACTAGATGTGCCATGTACATCAGGACAAGCTGAGAAACACCAGAACTACAACACTAGATGTGCCATGTAGATCAGGACAAGCTGAGAAACACCAGAACTACAACACTAGATGTGCCATGTAGATCAGGACAAGCTGAGAAACACCAGAACTACAACACTAGATGTGCCATGTACATCAGGACAAGCTGAGAAACACCAGAACTACAACATTAGATGTGCCATGTACATCAGGACAAGCTGAGAAACACCAGAACTACAACACTAGATGTGCCATGTACATCAGGACAAGCTGAGAAACACCAGAACTACAACATTAGATGTGCCATGTACATCAGGACAAGCTGAGAAACACCAGAACTACAACACTAGATGTGCCATGTAGATCAGGACAAGCTGAGAAACACCAGAACTACAACACTAGATGTGCCATGTAGATCAGGACAAGCTGAGAAACACCAGAACTACAACACTAGATGTGCCATGTAGATCAGGACAAGCTGAGAAACACCAGAACTACAACACTAGATGTGCCATGTAGATCAGGACAAACTGAGAAACACCAGAACTACAACACTAGATGTGCCATGTACATCAGGACAAGCTGAGAAACACCAGAACTACAACACTAGTTGTGCCATGTACACCAGGACAAGCTGAGAAACACCAGAACTACAACACTAGTTGTGCCGTGTACACCAGGACAAGCTGAGAAACACCAGAACTACAACACTAGTTGTGCCGTGTACATCAGGACAAGCTGAGAAACACCAGAACTACAACACTAGTTGTGCCGTGTACACCAGGACAAGCTGAGAAACACCAGAACTACAACACTAGTTGTGCCGTGTACATCAGGACAAGCTGAGAAACACCAGAACTACAACACTAGATGTGCCGTGTACATCAGGACAAGCTGAGAAACACCAGAACTACAACACTAGTTGTGCCATGTACACCAGGACAAGCTGAGAAACACCAGAACTACAACACTAGTTGTGCCGTGTACATCAGGACAAGCTGAGAAACACCAGAAATACAACACTAGATGTGCCGTGTACACCAGGACAAGCTGAGAAACACCAGAACTACAACACTAGATGTGCCGTGTACACCAGGACAAGCTGAGAAACACCAGAACTACAACACTAGATGTGCCATGTACATCAGGACAAGCTGAGAAACACCAGAACTACAACACTAGTTGCGCATGGAAATGATAAACAACCAATCTTAAATAGACAAAGTGCAGTTTGCAATGAAGCATCTGCGATACAACAAGACTGCAGCTTCAGTGCAGAGCTGTTTACAGACATACAATTGAAAACTAAAGATCTGTGTTGTGTAACAAGATATGATAACTGTTACCTATCCAAAGATCAGGAAAGTCCATGGTTGTGCCAATACCAAATCTGGCAGTGAGATCACAGATGGTTTAGTTGAATGAGGCTTATGACAAAGGTTCTCCTGACACAGTAGTCAGTGGACCACAAGAAGGGGTTAGAGGTGGGTGAGGCAGGGTTACATCAGGTTAAGACACCAGACAATGTGTGCTCAACTCAGTGCTGATCAATATCTAGCTGTCGCCTGTACAAAAGATACATTTGCTTCACTGGTTAATAGAGTTTTTTTGACAACATTTTGTACATAGACGAATTTTAGATTGTTGAGGAAGTTATACCAGGAACAGGCGGCACGAGTCAGGAATGAAAACTTAAGGATTGAGTCGGCTTTCTTCAACTTGTCTACACTGTATGACTTGTGACACACTGCTGTATACACTGTATGACTTGTGACACACTGCTGTACACACTGTATGACTTGTGACACACTGCTGTATACACTGTATGACTTGTGACACACTGCTGTACACACTGTATGACTTGTGGCACACTGCTGTATACACTGTATGACTTGTGACACACTGCTGTATACACTGTATGACTTGTGACACACTGCTGTACACACTGTATGACTTGTGGCACACTGCTGTATACACTGTATGACTTGTGACACACTGCTGTACACACTGTATGACTTGTGACACACTGCTGTATACACTGTATGACTTATGACACACTGCTGTATACACTGTATGACTTATGACACACTGCTGTACACGCTGTATGACTTGTGACACACTGCTGTATACACTGTATGACTTGTGACACACTGCTGTACACACTGTATGACTTGTGACACACTGCTGTACACACTGTATGACTTGTGGCACACTGCTGTATGCACTGTATGACTTGTCACACACTGCTGTATACACTGTATGACTTGTCACACACTGCTGTATACACTGTATGACTTGTGACACACTGCTGTATACACTGTATGACTTGTGACACACTGCTGTATGCACTGTATGACTTGTCACACACTGCTGTATGCACTGTATGACTTGTCACACACTACTGTATACACTGTATGACTTGTCACACACTGCTGTATACACAGTATGACTTGTCACACACTGCTGTATGCACTGTATGACTTGTCACACACTGCTGTATACACTGTATGACTTGTCACACACTGCTGTATGCACTGTATGACTTGTCACACACTGCTGTATACACTGTATGACTTGTCACACACTGCTGTATGCACTGTATGACTTGTCACACACTGCTGTATACACTGTATGACTTGTGGCACACTGCTGTATGCACTGTATGACTTGTCACACACTGCTGTATGCACTGTATGACTTGTGACACACTGCTGTATGCACTGTATGACTTGTCACACACTGCTGTATACACTGTATGACTTGTCACACACTGCTGTATGCACTGTATGACTTGTCACACACTGCTGTATACACTGTATGACTTGTCACACACTGCTGTATACACTGTATGACTTGTCACACACTGCTGTATGCACTGTATGACTTGTCACACACTGCTGTATACACTGTATGACTTGTCACACACTGCTGTATGCACTGTATGACTTGTCACACACTGCTGTATACACTGTATGACTTGTCACACACTGCTGTATGCACTGTATGACTTGTCACACACTGCTGTATACACTGTATGACTTGTCACACACTGCTGTATACACTGTATGACTTGTGACACACTGCTGTATACACTGTATGACTTGTCACACACTGCTGTATACACTGTATGACTTGTCACATACTGCTGTATACACTGTATGACTTGTCACACACTGCTGTATACACTGTATGACTTGTCACACACTGCTGTATACACTGTATGACTTGTCACACACTGCTGTATACACTGTATGACTTGTCACACACTGCTGTATGCACTGTATGACTTGTGACACACTGCTGTATACACTGTATGACTTGTCACACACTGCTGTATACACTGTATGACTTGTCACACACTGCTGTATACACTGTATGACTTGTCACACATTGCTGTATACACTGTATGACTTGTCACACACTGCTGTATGCACTGTATGGCCTATGGGTAAATACCAAACTGTCTGACATCCCAAGTAACAGCAGCACGCCTAGAATTTGAAACAACATTTGACTTTTGGGGGAAACAATATAATCCTCAGCCAATATAATCCTCAGCCAATATAATCCTCAGCCAATATAATCCTCAGCCAATATAATCCTCAGCCAATATAATCCTCAGCCAATATAATCCTCAGCCAATTTGGCCATGAACCATTGTTTTATTTCGAAGGTCTAACAACTCTGACAATTCAGCAAATGGTCGTAGGGCTGCCTCAAAATGGTCGTAGGGCTGCCACCAAATGGCCGTAGGGCTGCCACCAAATGGCTGTAGGGCTGCCACCAAATGCAAGATGTCCATGCATTGGGGTGTAAGTGTCAAAATGTCCCGTTGTCTTGAATGCAGTGAATGTCACAGATTGTGGTCAGTCACTGGGATGTCAACAAAAAGACGACACATCATTTCATGTGAGTTGTCTTTATTCCAGTCAATTATTTCTAGTGTCTCGGGCACTATGTTAGGTTGGCGTAAGTGCGGATTCCTATTTCGCATTGCTAAAGCTTTCAACTTAATGGTGCTGTTGAATGTGGTTCGTATCTCGTGCACTTTAGAAATTGACGTTAAGATTGCCAACTATCTCAACTTGAGATTGATTATTCATCAGCGCCATGTGTTAGTGCGTTGTCTCTGTATTGACCATGTTGTACTGGGCCTGCCCTGCTACTACTTCTGTATTGACCATGTTGTACTGGGCCTGCCCTGCTACTACTTCTGTATTGACCATGTTGTACTGGGCCTGCCCTGCTACTACTTCTGTATTGACCATGTTGTACTGGGCCTGCCCTGCTACTACTTCTGTATTGACCATGTTGTACTGGGCCTGCCCTGCTACTACTTCTGTATTGACCATGTTGTACTGGGCCTGCCCTGCTACTACTTCTGTATTGACCATGTTGTACTGGGCCTGCCCTGCTACTACTTCTGTATTGACCATGTTGTACTGGGCCTGCCCTGCTACTACTTCTGTATTGACCATGTTGTACTGGGCCTGCCCTGCTACTACTTCTGTATTGACCATGTTGTACTGGGCCTGCCCTGCTACTACTTCTGTATTGACCATGTTGTACTGGGCCTGCCCTGCTACTACTTCTGTATTGACCATGTTGTACTGGGCCTGCCCTGCTACTACTTCTGTATTGACCATGTTGTACTGGGCCTGCCCTGCTACTACTTCTGTATTGACCATGTTGTACTGGGCCTGCCCTGCTACTACTTCTGTATTGACCATGTTGTACTGGGCCTGCCCTGCTACTACTTCTGTATTGACCATGTTGTACTGGGCCTGCCCTGCTACTACTTCTGTATTGACCATGTTGTACTGGGCCTGCCCTGCTACTACTTCTGTATTGACCATGTTGTACTGGGCCTGCCCTGCTACTACTTCTGTATTGACCATGTTGTACTGGGCCTGCCCTGCTACTACTTCTGTATTGACCATGTTGTACTGGGCCTGCCCTGCTACTACTTCTGTATTGACCATGTTGTACTGGGCCTGTCCTGCTACTACTTCTGTATTGACCATGTTGTACTGGGCCTGCCCTGCTACTACTTCTGTATTGACCATGTTGTACTGGGCCTGCCCTGCTACTACTTCTGTATTGACCATGTTGTACTGGGCCTGCCCTGCTACTACTTCTGTATTGACCATGTTGTACTGGGCCTGCCCTGCTACTACTTCTGTATTGACCATGTTGTACTGGGCCTGCCCTGCTACTACTTCTGTATTGACCATGTTGTACTGGGCCTGCCCTGCTACTACTTCTGTATTGACCATGTTGTACTGGGCCTGCCCTGCTACTACTTCTGTATTGACCATGTTGTTCTGGGCCTGTCCTGCTACTACTTCTGTATTGACCATGTTGTACTGGGCCTACCTTGCTTCTATTCCACAGCAGGGTCACATCCAGGCAAACTATCCCAGCTTTGGAGTTTGGAAAATTATTGAAGACATTTCTGTTCATAAACTAATATAACCAGACCTTAGTTAACCTGGTAGTTAGATGTCATGGGATCATAATTTGACAAATTTCAGCCTCTGAGATATAAAATAAATAACAAAATCAAGTTTCTATGGACTGTTCTTTTTATTCTCATCAGTGATGTTGTTTATAATTTTGTTATAATGTAATGAAGATTTGCATTGGATTTCATAACACTTTCCTAATAACAATTATGTTATGTTAAATGGTGTTAAATTGTTAATTAAAAATTTAGTTACTAGTTTCCCGGGGTTTGTATGAAACTTACTAACAACTGACGTGATAACTCGTGTGACACGTGACATGCGGTTTATATCTTAACATTCTTTCATTTCTTAATTTTTGAAACAATTGAATTTAGTAAAACCAATGCCTGACTGTAACGCTTGTGACAAATGTGACACAGTGCTGTTGCTTAATCATAAGTCATTACTCTCGAATAGTTTTAAAACGGAATCTTCACAAGTTTGAAATACTGGGCTGATGCTTGTGACATGTTGTGACACGTAGTCACAAGCTTGTGACATGTTGTGACGCGTAGTCACAAGCTTGTGACATGTTGTGACGCGTAGTCACAAGCTTGTGACATGTTGTGACACGTAGTCACAAGCTTGTGACATGTTGTGACACGTAGTCACAAGCATTACGCTTAATTTAAAAGCCAATAATTCAGCCTCCGTTGCACGTTGTTCGCTTTCATTGTGTCAACATGTTGTTTTGGCTCTCCTTGTCATATTTAGCTCCAAAACACATAATTACACTGCCTAAGTTGGTTAAATAGGTAACAGCATTCCCATTTTTGGCTGCCAATTTAGCTTGACATGTTATGCTAAAATGAAGAAGAATCCACATCTATTGCACAAAAATGTTTGTGGTTTTAGAAAACGTATTCTAAACATTGACAATGACATGATTTATATATAATTTTATTAAATGTATTTGCAATTGTACAGATATTGTATGGACTAACTGGGATGAATCACTCTGTGTTGTCAAATGGTGACTTTACATCATGATCATGTTTTAGATATTTATTTAATTATTTCTTATACTTGTTATAACATTTATTGCCTTTTAGTATATATTTTATAATTATTATTTACCTTTAAACCCTATGTATTTTATGCCCATTTACATAAACCAGTTGTTTATGGGTTTTACCTGAAACAAATATATTTGTAACTTGTGATCGTCTGCTTTCAGGGTATGTAAAGAACGTGCACAAAGAAGGCAATGTCGTTCTACTCGTTCACGGACAGGAGCTTCCACCAATGCCCACCAGGGACTGTGAGTAGTACTTTCTCTACGATTTAGATACATTTATTTTAGCTAGCAAATTTAATAGAAAAAATGACAGCCACAAAGCAGTTTTTCTTTTTCCTCCATTATGATATCCTCCATTATGATATCCTCCATTATGATATCCTCCATCAGATTGTCTCCTTCACAGTGTTATCTTTGGTATTCATTTACAAATGGACCAATCATAATTGCTTGACGTTTACAAAACAGGACAAGACTCACAGCTTTGTAAATCACCGACATTTATTATTTACCCTTTTTCTTATAGACAGTTCAATGTCTTTGTGGGCAAGTGTTTGAAAAGTATCTCAAACACCTTTTGTGCCCCTATTTTGGACAGTTGGGTAACATAGAGGACAAGTGGCAATGCTGTTGAACCTTGTAGCAGTTGATACACGTCATTTAGAGCTGACGCGTGCTTATACCTGAGTGTGGCTAAGAATAAGATCAGAACTTTAGATATTTAAGAGCCACAAACTCTGCGTGCGTCCGTATCACGTACAAACTTTACTCAGCCACAGAGATCCAGAGGTCTTGTATGTAATTAAGCATTCCAACACGTAGCCACCAAGTACACTCAGTTGAGAACTTTCAGGGTATACACTTTAAATTGAGCATGTTTCTAAGAGTCACTTGTTGCCCATGTGTACAGTTCAATCCTGAGAAGTGAATTCCACTCACCCAGAATGCCAAGTGTTTACTGTCTGGTCTGACCTCTCCACTAGAACTACTTCCCTTTCTGTTGACCTCCGTGGAGGTCACCACGGGGTCATGGGACACAGCCAGAGGTGGGGTTCAATGCGTTCACCAATCGAAAAGTGACATTAACTATGAATTATTTCTGCCAGAAATGTCTGCGGTAGTGACAGTCAGTTATCGTACTCTACTGTGTTTTCAGACTCCCAATTTTATTTTTGTTCCTATGTAATCGCACACTGAGGTAACTGTAATGATGTTACAAAGGCCTGTGAATACTAGAGTAACAAACTGGACATGGCAACAAGGTTCGTTCACGTATGTAGGCATTTGGACAGTGCATCTGACGATTATCTTTGTGCATTGTAAGTTTCCGGGTAGCTGATAGCTTAACTTTTAAGTGTCGCCATACACAGTCATTATGGTAGTTTATTCTTACTTGAGTACCACATATAATTAGAGAAACCTACACCCATGCTCTGTCCATTTTGTATTATTTCTAATACATATACCTGTATATATATATGTGGGTTTGTTATATTTTATAACGGTACGTGTAAAAAATATACCCGGCCCCTCCATGACATCATTCCCCAGTCACTTCCATTGTCATGTGTCCTCCACCAATTGTGTCACCAAGCACATGTATGGTAAGTTTTAGAATGGTCATTCAAACATCACATACAGAGAAATAAGCTATGTAACTGAACAACCACATTAAAGGGGGAAAAGGAAGATGGCCAGATGTCCCAAGTTCATGAACAAGTGTTGCAAGAGAGGCCAGTACTCTTCACTGTGTGACATTGACCTTGATTTAGAATTGTCCTCAGTGTGCCAGTAGTCAAGTGTGTCTGCGGTCACACTTCACTGACTTCAGCTGACTGGGAGTACATTTATAGGCTTCATACACAACATTGATCACACTTCACTGACTTCAGCTGACTGGGAGTACATTTATAGGCTTCATACACAACATTGATCAAACACGAACACACTTTTCTGTAGTCCCTACTCCAACCTGCAGCATAAGTAAGAGGAGACATGCAATTGAATGGATGACAGCTGTCGGAGTGATGGATGATTTGCTGCTTATTCTGTTCTATTATCATTGTTTACTGCCTTCTCAGGTGTATAAACATGTCTGCAGTCATGCATGACCGAACAGTAGAGATTTCAACCACAAATCTGTTCTTTGGAAATGTGACGAAAGAGTTTGACAGCTAGTCATAGACACAAGTTCTTGGATTGAGTCCACCTGTTACATTGTGCAGACTGTTCCTCTGTGCATAAGCCCTGAAGTCATGAAGTCCTCCTGTCTCCAACACTTGGTCTTGCCTAGCAGCTGTGGCCATTTGTGTCACCATTCATTCCCATCTAGTGCTGCCCTGAGCGGCTTCATCTAATTGTGCAGGCTTTCTCCATAGTTCCAGGGAATGCAGTGACATTACAGCACGCCTCACAGCTCAGTTGTTATCCCAACGAATGTGTTCAGTCCATGTTGACATCTTTGATTAAGAATGATTGTCAGTTAAAGTTTTATGAAGACCTCCAGACTGGTAAGTCTCACCCGTTAGAGTAATCAGTCTGATCCAGGAGCTGTGTCATTCACATAATCCATTTTATTTGGTTGTGAGCCGGATTAACTCACCGAATGAATAACCAACCATATTTCAACATTATGATACATTGTTGTCACATAAAGTACGTGCCAAAATGCATGGAGTGCACGGTAGTGCTAACAACTAATCTACTTTCTCGAGGCGCTTGATTCCAACCATATTATGTGTGGTTAGTCAGAATTGATTCCGTCCGCTCTCCCGAGACATTTGGAGGTTTCCTCTTATTTCTGTGTCACATATCTGTATTCCCCCATTGCTGTGTCTCACTGATTTGTACATCTATTTCTGTGTGAGAAATGGAAAAACTTGTCCCATTTCCGGAGTTGTTCACAGCAGTTGTTTGGCTTGGTTATTGGCAGCATGTAATAGCCATGTACGCCGGTGTTGACTTCGCAGTATTTCACTCAGTCACCCGCAGCAGTCTGACCAGGCTGCACTTTTACACAGGCTCATATATGTGGCAGTTATTACACAGCCAGGAATGAGAAATGTGACAGAGATGATTGGTAGCAAGGACTTTTTATTTTATTACATCATTAAGATGACTACATCTGTTACAGACCATGCTATTTCGACATGGAAACTGTGTTACTTTTGGTTGTTATTACTTCTGGCCCTGTTCTGGCCAGCAGTGTTGTGTGTGTATAGTGGAACCTCTACTGGGGTGACCCCAATAGAGAGATGACTATTAATGGGACTGGGGTGATCTCAACAGAGAGGTGACTGTATTGGCAGGATTGGGTGACCTCAATAGAGAGGTGACTATTAGTGGGACTGGGGTGACCTCAATAGAGGTGACTGTATTAGCGGGACTGGGTGACCTCAATATAGAGGTGACTGTATTAGCGGGACTGGGTGACCTCAATAGAGAGGTGATTGTATTAGTGGGACTGGGGTGACCTCAATAGAAAGGTGACTATTAGTTGGACTGGGGTGACCCCAATAGAGAGGTGATTGTATTAGCGGGACTGGGATGACCTCAATAGAGAGGTGACTATTAGTTGGACTGGGGTGACCCCAATAGAGAGGTGATTGTATTAGTGGGACTGTGATCTCAATAGAGAGGTGACTGTATCAGTGGGACAGGGGTGACCTCAATGGAGAGGTAACTGTTATTGGGACTGGGGTGACCTCAATAGAGAGGTGACTATTAATGGGACTGGGGTGACCTCAATAGAGAGGTGACTGTATTAGTGGCACTGGGGTGACCTGAATAGGGAGGTGATTGTATTAGTGGGACTGGGGTGACCTCAATAGAGAGGTGACTATTAGTGGGACTGGGGTGACCTCAATAGAGAGGTGACTGTATTAGTGGGACTGGGGTGACCTGAATAGCGACTGAATTAGTGGGACAGATTTTCTATATTTCACATTTGTTGTCCTAAGATTACCTTAATTGTGAGGTGGCTGTATTACTGAGATGCCCATAAAGCAAGGTTTGACTGTACCCATGATGGATAAGGAACATTGTTGGGCGCGGTGGTTGAGTAGTCAGACCATCATAGTTTGACTGTACCCATGATGGATAAGGAACATTGTTGGGCACAGTGGTTGAGTAGTCAGACCATCAGAGTTTGACTGTACCCATGATGGATAAGGAACATTGTTGGGCACAGTGGTTGAGTAGTCAGACCATCAGAGTTTGACTGTACCCATGATGGATAAGGAACATTGTTGGGCACAGTGGTTGAGTAGTCAGACCATCAGAGTTTGACTGTACCCATGATGGATAAGGAACATTGTTGGGCACAGTGGTTGAGTAGTCAGACCATCAGAGTTCGACTGTACCAATGATGGATAAGGAACATTGTTGGGCGCTGTTGTTAAGCAGTCAGACCATCAGAGAACTGGACTGTTGATCGGAGGAACTGGGATTTGAATCTTGGTGCAGACTGATTGTTGGTTCGGTACCAATACCGGTCGCCGCATCCAAACATGGGCAGTTTTGTTCAACCTACGTTGCCTGTGTCTTTCGGAAGAGACACTATAACGTAAGCCATTGCTCCTTTCTATCAAATCCTGGGTCTGTTAGGAGATGTAAAGATCCCGTGTCTGTCAGGAGATGTAAAGATCCCGTGTCTGTGTCAGGAGATGTAAAGATCCCGTGTCTGTGTCAGCAGATGTAAATATCCCGTGTCTGTCAGGAGATGTAAAGATCTTGTGTCTGTCAGGAGATGTAAAGATCCTGTGTCTTTCAGGAGATGTAAAGATCCTGTGTCTGTCAGGAGATGTAAAGATCCCGTGTCTGTCAGGAGATGTAAAGATCCAGTGTCTGTGTCAGGAGATGTAAAGATCCCGTGTCTGTATCAGGAGATGTAAAGGATCCCATGCAGGGAAATAGAAAAAACCTGTCATGGACTCACTGAGCTGGGATCTCATTCGTTAAACTCCCATCAATGTTAAATCAAAATGCCTGAATAATCAACCAAATTATTGTGGGCATCTACAGACAGAAGAGGATATAAGAAACAGTTTGTTCAAGTTCCAACCTATCTTCATAAGTCGCTAACAAGATATTCTAGTAGATAGTAAAGTAGAAAACTGCAACACAAAACAGCCAGCTTACTTAATTAGTAATTGACGAGGTAAACCGACCTGAGATCTTGGAAGTTGTGTCTTTGAAGTAATATTCCGTCATTGTCCACTCGAGCCTAAGGATGTGTCACTGCAACAGAGATTGGCGTCTACAAGACAGGAACAAGGCAGATATGTCTTTACTTACGTCTTGACATTCTCCGTTGACGTACAGGCAGGCCGGAGTGTTTACCTCCTGCCACATGTTAGCCCCTTGCATAAACACAGATTTCTGTATAGGGTGACATAATCATAGATTTCTATTAACAATGAATGCCGATGAAATCTGGTGGTGAACTTGTATTGCATCCAGCCAGTTATATTGATTTCCAAGAAGAAATAACAATATTGACCAAGACAACTAAAAATATATAGAATAACTTACTTGCCATGTCCGATTTTCATCTTACCTTTGGACCTGACAATTACATTTGTAGCAGTGAAACGAAGGGTTGTTAACAAATTTGTTTTTGGTTTTACAGGTGGTTATATGTTTGAGATTCAGATGAGTAGGTTCTCATATCTCTCTGGACATCCAAATCTATTCTTCTGTTTTCAACCAGTGGAGCTTAGCCTTAAAGAGCAGCTTTCTGTAACAAACATTTTGATTGATGTCCCTCCAACCCTTTAGAGCACTTGTATAGAATTCAGACCCACCCCAGTTTTGTCGTTATATAAACTATATTTTTGTTTAAATGTGATACCCCAGTCTGTTAATTCCATAATTCCACATTATTTCTAAGCATATTTTATGTTATAAAAATATTGCATCTTAATGTACTTTTGAAGCCTTAACAGTGGTCCAGTTTGCACCAACTTGTGCTGTTTATCGTTCTTTTCTAACGTGCAGCGCTGTTCTTCCCTGATGCTTTCATCACTGATGTTTGAGGGTCTAGAACTGCCTCTTGGCATACCTCCTCTTGTGGTAGGTGTAGACGTGTGACATGACATGTACCCAGGGAAACATGTCTGTACTCAACTAAGGTGGCATCCAAAGTTAGTTCAGTATGACCAGAAAACAACAGTGGCATTTTGCGACAAACTATCATCTGTACACTCACAATTTTGTTTGTTTTAATTGGCCTAAACTGTTACGCTTTGTTCTTTGAAATATTTAATGGTTTTGTTAATTTATGAGCTTTTTAAATAGCTGTTCTTGTGATGAACTTATGCTGTGTCATTCATATTTACTATGTAGTGTTTTTATTTCAGACACTGTCTTAAAATAGATCTTTCTCAATGGACAATGTCACGTAGAATTTGTGGAAGGTACTAAAGGTAGACCCACATTCATGATTGCCACAGAATTTGTGGAAGGTAGACCCAGATTGTCACATTGAATTTGTGGAAGATAGACCCAAAATGTTACATACAGTTTTTGAAATGTAGACCCACATTGTCATAGAGTTTATGAAAGGTAGATCCACATTGTCACATATAGTTTATGAAAGGTAGATCCACATTGTCACATAGTGTTTATGAAAGGTAGATCCACATTGTCACATATAGTTTATGAAAGGTACACTCATATTGTTACATAGAGTTTGTGGAAGGTAGACGCAAGTTGTTACATAGCGTTTGTGAAAGGTAGACCAATATTGTCACATAGAGTTTGTGAAAGGTAGACGCAGATTGTCACATAGCATTTTTGAAATGGTAGATGCAAGTTGTCACATAACATTTGTGAAAGGTAGACCCATATTGTCACAGAGTTATGTGAAAGGTAGACCCATATTGTCACATAGAGTTTGTGAAAGTTAGACCCATATTATCACATAGAGTTTGTGAAAGATAGACCCATATTATCACACAAAGTTTGTGAAATGTAGACCCATATTGTCACATCATGTTTGTGAAAGGTAGACCCATATTATCACATAGAGTTTGTGAAAGGTAGACCCATATTATCACATAGAGTTTGTGAAAGATATACCCATATTGTCACATAGAGTTTGTGAAAGGTAGACCCATATTGTCACATAGAGTTTGTGAAAGGTAGACCCATATTGATGCATAGAGTTTGTAAAAGGTAGACCCATATTGTCACATAGAGTTTGTGAAAGGTAGACCCATATTGATGCATAGAGTTTGTTAAAGGTAGAACCATATTATCACATATAGTTTGTTAAAGGTAAACCCATATTGTCACATAGAGTTTGTGAAAGGTAGACCCATATTGTCACATAGAGTTTGTGAAAGTTAGACCCATATTGTCACATAGAGTTTGTGAAAGGTAGACCCATATTGTTACATAGAGTTTGTGAAAGGTAGACCCATATTATCACATATAGTTTGTTAAAGGTAGACCCATATTGTCACATAGAGTTTGTGAAAGGTAGACCCATATTGTTACATAGAGTTTGTGAAAGGTAGACCCATATTATCACATATAGTTTATTAAAGGTAGACCCATATTGTCACATAGAGTTTGTGAAAGGTAGACCCATATTGTTACATAGAGTTTGTGAAAGGTAGACCCATATTATCACATATAGTTTGTTAAAGTTAGACCCATATTGTCACATAGAGTTTGTGAAAGGTAGACCCATATTGTCACATAGAGTTTGTGAAAGGTAGACCCATATTGTCACATAGAGTTTGTGAAAGGTAGACCCATATTGTCACATAGAGTTTGTGAAAGGTAGACCCATATTGTCACATAGAGTTTGTGAAAGGTAGACCCATATTGTCACATAGAGTTTGTGAAAGGTAGACCCATATTGTCACATAGAGTTTTTGAAAGGTAGACGCAGGTTGTCATTGAATGATGTTCTTGTTGACTGAGTTGCTTCCTTCCTTCCAGCGTGGGACCAACAGATGCAGTCTGGCAAGAAGAAGAGGGAAGATATCCAGCAGAAATACATGGACAAGTTCAAGGCTTCTGGGGTAGGAAAACAGAATAGTTCAAGGTTTCTGGGGTAAAAAAACAGAAAAGTTTAAGGTTTCTGGGGTAGGAAAACATAAATGTAAAACTTGGGTATTTGTTGGTATATATACCAACAAATACCCAAGTTTTGTATATATGTTTTCTGATTAAGTCTTAGCGATCATAATTGCTTTGATGTTGTATTTCTTTTTAGGATTTGCTTTATTCAGTAATTAGAGAAATCATGTGTATATGCATGTCTGGTATTTATGTCTGCACCATGTCAGTGATTGCTGTGCCTGCTCTCTGAGACAGCCTATCTCAATGTTACCTCTCAGTAGTACATCCCATCCTCGCATGCCGGGGGTCGCTGCTGCTGATGACATCAGTGCCAGCCAGTAGTACCCCCTGGCTGATCGCTTTGCGAAACTCTGAATTTAAGCTCAGCCTATGAAATCGCTCACTATTGCAGCAGGCTAGGTGGTCATAATAAAACTAATTTCAACCAACTGTGGCTCGTGTTACATGCAATGTTTAGGAAGTAGAAGCAATTATTTGAATACACAATACCGCTCAACTGCTCGTGCTAATGGGCGAACGGGTTATTATATATTGGGATTCCCAGAAATCGTTCATACGTTTTCAAATTGGGGCGGGTATTTGCGCTGTTCTCACGGGTGATGCAGTCGCGACTGGCGAAGTCAGTTACTAGTTTGACTCAGCTAACTTCCGCACTTCGCGTAGAGGATCAGCCAGGGCTAGTTTTGCATGGCAAACAGATTTAACAAGATTTAACAAGATTGCCATCCAGAAAATTACTCTGGATGGCAGTTGGACAAGGAAGCCTTTTGGCTTATCGAGAGTCCAATACTTTTTATCTACATGTATCCCGCCTTTTTAAGGTGTATGTCGATTTTATTTTTAAACATATTCACGCTACTAGCACCAACACAATCAGGAGATAATTTGTTCCATTCATTTACAGTCCTTTGTGAGAATGAGAACTTTCTTATATCTAATCTACACTGCTCCTTTACTAATGTAGCTTCATGTCCTCTGGTCCTTCTATCTTTCTTAACTGAGAAAAAAATGTTTCTATCAATATTTTCATAACCATTCAATATTTTAAACACTTCTATGTGATCTCCTCTCAATCTCCTGGTCTCTAGTGTTGTTAAACCACATTCTTTTAGGCGTATTTCGTAACTAAGATCCCTCAGATTTTGTATCATTTTAGTCGCTCTCCTCTGTACTCTTTCTAGCATATCTATGTCCTTCTTGCGATATGGCCTCCATGCTTGTATACAATATTCTAAATGAGGCCTCACTATTGTTTTGTACAGCGGTACTATTAATTCTTTTTTCTTATACGCTATATTTCGTCTAATTAATCCAAGGATTTGATTTCCCTTTGACGCTGCAATTCCGCACTGCTCTGAAACCTTCATATCAGCACTAATGGTTAACCCTAAGTCCTTTTCTTTTACAGTAGTACTTAGAACAGTACCCCCCATTTTATATGTTACCTCTTCATTCCCATGACCTCTGTGGAGGCATTTACATTTCCCAAAATTGAACAGCATTTGCCACTTTTCAGACCATTTGATCAACCTATCAAGATCATCTTGTAAATGCTGTCTGTCTCCATCACTTTTAATCCTTCTAAACATTTTTGTATCATCCGCAAATTTCAACACCTTGCTTGTTATATCATCGTCCAAATCGTTGATATATATTAAGAATAATATAGGACCTAATACTGATCCCTGTGGTACCCCACTCAATACCGATTTCCAGTTTGAAGCCTCCCCATCAACTACTACACGTTGTCTTCTGTCATTCAGCCATTTTTCTATCCAGTTTATTATACCATTTCCTATGCCATGGGCCTTTAGCTTAAGGAGTAATCTTTGATGTGGTACTTTGTCGAAAGCTTTTTGAAAATCTAAATAGATGATATCTACTGGTGATCCCTCATCTACCCACCTAGTGATGTCTTCCAAAAAACATAACATATTTGTTAAGCATGACCTCGCTTTTAAAAACCCATGTTGAGATGGGTTTATCAAGTTATGTTTAACAAGAAAATCCACCATGTGATCTTTAATTAGTCTTTCTAATAATTTGCAAATCACTGATGTTAAACTCACTGGTCTATAGTTCTCTGACTTGTTTCTCGAACCTTTTTTAAATAACGGTATAATGTTTGCCTCTTTCCATTCTAAAGGAACCACTCCCTCTTCTAATGACAAATTGAAAACTGTTGCAAGCGGTGCGCTAATTTGTTCTACAATTTCCAATAGTAGTTTGGGCGGAATCCCGTCCACTCCAGGTGATTTATTATCCTTCATAGCCCTTATTTTCTTAGCTACCATTTCCGAGGTTACAACTAACTGTCCTAAATAGTCTGAATCTGCCCCCTTGAACTTAGCCTCTGGTACTGGCAGTGAACTAATATCTTCCCTGGTAAACACTGAACTAAAATACTCATTCAGGTCTTCTGCCATTAAGAATCCCTCTGATATTGTATTTCCAGCACTATCTTCTAGAGGACCGACCTTATCCTGAACTTTCTGTTTGCTTCGAATATACGCATAAAAACTCTTACTGTCATGTTTTATATTACTAGCTAATTTTTTTTCATAGCTTCTCTTTGAATTTCTAATTTCAGCTGTAGCTTGATTAAGTGCTTCTTTATAAATGTTGTAGTCTTCATCATTTCCAGTACATCTATATGACTTCCACATCATTTGTTTATACTTAATTTTTCTAATGGCTTCTTTCGATAAGTGTTTCTTTTTAGACCGTTTCCCTTGTTTTTTGAAAGGTACAAATTTATCGACTATGCACTTAATTTCACTATTTAAGATATTCCAGCATTCGGTTGCTGTCTTATTCTTCAGTGTGTTATTCCAGTCTATCTTTGCTAAATATTTCCTCATGTCCTTATACCTTCCTTTGTGGAAATTTCTCCTATACTGCTTTTTACTATTCCTTTCTGATTTTACTTTGATGGTAAAATGTGCCTGGCTTGCGAGGATGCTACATCCTAGTAGGTAGAGTAACTGATGTTGTCCATGGGACTGGCAACCAGCACTCCAAGCAATTTACACTTGACACCCTGGCTGACCTGTCTCTTCCAAAACCAAACTCAACATATGTGAGAATCATTCAGCTATGCCGCATTTACTGCTAAAGTCTGGGATACACTGGCACTTTGTACCCAATCAGACTGGCTTGGTTTGTATGTCCGTGTCACTCTGACTGCAGTATGTACACCACACTGTTACCGGCTGAGTCAGACGCGATTTGGGTCCACTGACCTGATCCTAGCGACAAAATATTTGCACGCCGACTTCAAAAATGTCTCGAAGTCAGCATGACATCACAATCATGTGAACCAACAAACGGTGTAGAAGAATCTAAATTTAAAACCTTTCACTACATCTGATTGACACCGACTGGCTCCGATTTGAGTCAGTTGGTCGAGTCAGACAAACAAGTGCCATTGTATCTTGGGCTTAAGTTAACATCTATATCAGTGTGTTATCATTCACATAGATGTGCTCGTCCATATGTTTGCCTGTCCACTTTCAATGCCACTTAATACCACCGATTACAGTGCATATGTAGTGTTATGATATGTGACATGCAGTGTTTTCTCAATGGCTGGTTTCTCTTCCACAGATCACTGGCAAGTTCATTGCGGACTTTGAGAAGCCCGGAGAATTCATCTGCGACGTCGCGAAGAAGGAGAACGCAACGTTTGTTGTAATGGGCACCAGGGGGCTCGGCAAACTTCGACGCACCATCATGGGCAGCGTGAGTGATTACGTTGTACACCACGCCACCTGTCCCGTGCTCGTATGTCGAAACCCAGATGTCTGACCGGTGCTGCCTCCTAGTGATTGAATCAAGCCAGCTCTACAGCGAATCTAATCAACGATGGAGACGTTGACTCCTGTTTCTGTGGAAATCTCAGTCTGTCTCCTTAGGAGCATAGCGAAGTATAAGTGTATTCTTATCAACAATGACATGATTATAGAGAGTGCAATGGGCGTAGCAAATCAGGACTTGGTAGTTATTATTTATCAGATGTCGATTTCTTTCACTCACTAATTGAGTGAAAACGTTACGGATCTGATAGGTTTGATTAAAGTATCGTTGAGATTTCAGTTGGGATGTTGCAATAATGTCGAGTAGGTTTTCCAATCACTAGGTCTTCAACCGAAATTGTATAAATGATTTGATCAAACGTACAACAGTCTCTAAAGTGGATGATGGTTTAAAGCTAGTTTTAGCAATTGATTCATGAATATGCAGTTATAAATTGTTAATAAGATTTTAACAAGGGGTTACGAACATCTCTATGCACATCACTGGGCAGAGGTTGTCACACCAACCGTAAGAGTTCTTCCAAATGCACCACTGTTATTTTAAGTTATTTATGTTACCTTGGTAACATGGTTAATATGCTGGGATAACATTTCAGAGAAATAACTACTGCCATGTTGTTAGTAATCATGTGCATCAGGTGTTGGCTGTAAATGAGCTATCATGATTTTGTTTTGTAAGTGTCCCAAGCAGGCATTCATCAGATGTTGCATGGATGGAGCATCACAAGGACAGATTTCATGTTACAGATTTACAGAACCACTTATCTAAAGTGTACAGACTGCTTCTGGTCATCTGTTTGACTGCTGAGCTAAGTTCAGAAGTGTTATTATGAAAGTGGAATGACGTCTGGGGAACGTGTGGCAATTTATTCCATTGGTAGAGTAGATTTGTGAAAGAAATAATTCCAGTGGCTGTGTAATTTCAAAATGTAAGAATCTAATAACACAGTGTAGTAGGCGGTCTGTCAGTCTTGTGAACATACAATGTAATAGGCAGTCTGTCAGTCTTGTGAACATACAATGTAGTAGGCAGTCTGTCAGTCTTGTGAACATAGTATGTGTAACTCAAGTCCTAATGTGCCATGAACAACTTGGCACTGTTTCACTAATGTACCAACAAAGACATCAAGCTCATATCAGGACAACCCACAAAATCCAACCAGCCACCATATCACAGAAGACACTAAAGTGTCCCGGTGGCGCGCCCTGGTGGTGACATTGTCAGTATACAAGGTCACTGTAAAAGAGCTAAGTTGGTTTTAAAAAGCAAAATCGATGCTCATCCGAATGTTAGTGCCCTCAGGTCCACCTAACATTGTTACATTGATGGCACTGAAGTCAGTTGGTAATCTGACTAAAAATCCCTACGGTCTAGGGTAAGTGAACATGCCATGACAGGCCAGGTCATGCACTGCTGATGGCGCCATCTTTGTTACATAGTTCCGTGAGTTCCCACCTGTGTTGCTGCAACAATAATGATAAAATAACGGTTACTAATAATTGTGTTGTTGTTGTTGATGTTCTAATCCACTGATCTGTGTGTAGGTTGTTAAATTGTACGTGTTTCATAGACAGTGGACCCAGTAGATATTAATTGTCGTGAGAGTGTTACATTGTTGTCAGCTCAGTGTGTGTATGTTGAAGACATGTCTGCATCTTAATTAACATACAATGTTTAAATTACATTTCGACAATCCGACATGAAATGAGTCTCACTTGTGTTAGTTACTATTGTAATTACATAAGTGGTAGCAGCATTGTTGATGGCATGTGTTTATCATAACATTAATAAATTTGTTTATCAAGTTACCTGTTGTCTGTTTATTATGTATATGGTCGAGTAGAGTGAAACCTCTCTATTAAGGCCACTCTCAGGACTAGTCAAAAGTGACCACAATGGCGAGGTATCTCAATTGGCAGGACTAACTTCCTATACTTCACTGTTACAGAAATAATTTGGGACTGTTAATTGGAAGGTGATTGTATTACAGAGGTGACCATAGAGAGCAGTTCGATTGTAATAAAGGGAGGCAGTCGGTTCCTCTACCACGATTTAGTCAGCGTAGTAAATTCTAAGAAGAAGTCTGCTGTGTTGAACATGAGAAATTGTTGAACATCAGAGGGTATAGAAGCTAACTCACCCCACTTTGGCAATATTGCCAATGAAGCCTGTTTTCAAACTTGGTATTTTGTTTGCCATTTGAACATGTTCCGGGGTTGTACCTTCCAAAGGGTGAACATTGTTATTAGGACTTACTAAACGCAATGTGGTGTAAAGCATATTAAAACAAGGAACAGACGGCCGCCATTTATGGGTGGTCACATATGGGGTCAGTAGGGTGCGAGTGGTTAGGTGTCACATATAGGGTCAGTAGGGTGTGAGTGGTTAGGTGTCACATATAGGGTCAGTAGGGTGTGGGTGGTTAGGTGTCACATATAGGGTCAGTAGGGTGTGGGTGGTTAGATGTCGCATATAGGGTCAGTAGGGTGTGGGTGGTTAGGTGTCATATACAGCTGTATAGGATCAGTAGGGTGCGAGTGGTTAGGTGTCACATATAGGGTCAGTAGGGTGTGAGTGGTTAGGTGTCGCATATAGGGTCAGTAGGGTGTGAGTGGTTAGGTGTCACATATAGGGTCAGTAGGGTGTGGGTGGTTAGGTGTCACATATAGGGTCAGTAGGGTGTGATTGGTTAGGTGTCACATATAGGGTCAGTAGGGTGTGAGTGGGTAGGTGTCACATGTAGGGTGTGAGTGGTTAGGTATCACATATACGGTCAGTAGGGTGTGGGTGGTTAGGTGTCACATATAGGGTCAGTAGAGTGTGAGTGATTAGGTGTCACATATATGGTCAGTAGGGTGTGGGTGGTTAGGTGTCACATATAGGGTCAGTAGGGTGTGAGTGGTTAGGTGTCACATATAGGGTCAGTAGGATGTGGGTGGTTAGGTGTCACATATAGGGTCAGTAGGGTGTGGGTGGTTAGATGTCACATATAGGGTCAGTAGGGTGTGGGTGGTTAGGTGTCATATATAGGATCAGTAGGGTGCGAGTGGTTAGGTGTCACATATAGGGTCAGTAGGGTGTGAGTGGTTAGGTGTCACATATAGAGTCAGTAGGGTGTGGGTGGTTAGGTGTCACATATAGGGTCAGTAGGGTGTGGGTGGTTAGATGTCACATATAGGGTCAGTAGGGTGTGGGTGGTTAGGTGTCATATATAGGATCAGTAGGGTGCGAGTGGTTAGGTGTCACATATATGGTCAGTAGGGTGTGGGTGGTTAGGTGTCACATATAGGGTCAGTAGGGTGTGAGTGGTTAGGTGTCACATATAGGGTCAGTAGGATGTGGGTGGTTAGGTGTCACATATAGGGTCAGTAGGGTGTGGGTGGTTAGATGTCACATATAGGGTCAGTAGGGTGTGGGTGGTTAGGTGTCATATATAGGATCAGTAGGGTGCGAGTGGTTAGGTGTCACATATAGGGTCAGTAGGGTGTGAGTGGTTAGGTGTCACATATAGAGTCAGTAGGGTGTGGGTGGTTAGGTGTCACATATAGGGTCAGTAGGGTGTGGGTGGTTAGATGTCACATATAGGGTCAGTAGGGTGTGGGTGGTTAGGTGTCATATATAGGATCAGTAGGGTGCGAGTGGTTAGGTGTCACATATAGGGTCAGTAGGGTGTGAGTGGTTAGGTGTCGCATATAGGGTGTGAGTGGTTAGGTGTCACATATAGGGTCAGTAGGGTGTGAGTGGTTAGGTGTCACATGTAGGGTCAATAGGGTGTGAGTGGTTAGGTGTCACATGTAGGGTGTGAGTGGTTAGGTATCACATATAGGGTCAGTAGGGTGTGGGTGGTTAGGTGTCACATATAGGGTCAGTAGGGTGTGAGTGATTAGGTGTCACATATATGGTCAGTAGGGTGTGGGTGGTTAGGTGTCACATATAGGGTCAGTAGGGTGTGAGTGGTTAGGTGTCACATATAGGGTCAGTAGGATGTGGGTGGTTAGGTGTTACATATAGGGTGTGGGGTGGTTAGGTGTCACATATAGGGCCAGTAGGGTGTGAGTGGTTAGGTGTCACATATAGGGTCAGTAGGGTGTGAGTGGTTACGTGTCGCATATAGGTCCAGTAGGGTGTGAGTGGTTAGGTATCACATATAGGGTCAGTAGGATGTGAGTGGTTAGGTGTCGCATATAGGGTCAGTAGGGTGTGAGTGGTTAGGTGTCACATATAGGGTCAGTAGGGTGTGAGTGGTTACGTGTCGCATATAGGTCCAGTAGGGTGTGAGTGGTGAGGTGTTACATATAGGGCCAGTAGGGTGTGAGTGGTTAGGTGTCACATATAGGGTCAGTAGGGTGTGAGTGGTTAGGTGTCACATATAGGGTCAGTAGGGTGTGGGTGGTTAGGTGTCACATATAGGGTCAGTAGGATGTGGGTGGTTAGGTGTCACATATAGGGTCAGTAGGGTGTGAGTGGTTAGGTGTCACATATAGGGTCAGTAGGGTGTGAGTGGTTAGGTGTCACATATAGGGTCAGTAGGATGTGGGTGGTTAGGTGTCACATATAGGGTCAGTAGGGTGTGGGTGGTTAGGTGTCACATATAGGGTCAGTAGGGTGTGGGTGGTTAGGTGTCACATATAGGGTCAGTAGGGTGTGGGTGGTTAGGTGTCGCATATAGGGTCAGTAGGGTGTGAGTGGTTAGGTGTCACATATAGGGTCAATAGGATGTGGGTGGTTAGGTGTCACATATAGGGTCAGTAAGATGTGAGTGGTTAGGTGTCATATATAGGGTCAGTAGGGTGTGGGTGGTTACGTGTCGCATATAGGGCCAGTAGGGTGTGAGTGGTTAGGTGTCACATATAGGGTCAGTAGGGTGTGAGTGGTTAGGTGTCACATATAGGGTCAGTAGGGTGTGGGTGGTTAGGTGTCACATATAGGGCCAGTAGGGTGTGAGTGGTTAGGTGTCACATATAGGGTCAGTAGGGTGTGAGTGGTTAGGTGTCACATATAGGGTCAGTAGGGTGTGAGTGGTTAGGTGTCACATATAGGGTCAGTAGGGTGTGAGTGGTTAGGTGTCACATATAGGGTCAGTAGGGTGCGGGTGGTTAGGTGTCATCACATATAGGGTCAGTAGGGTGTGAGTGGTTAGGTGTCACATATAGGGTCAGTAGGGTGTGGGTGGTTAGGTGTCACATATAGGGTCAGTAGGGTGTGGGTGGTTAGGTGTCACATATAGGGTCAGTAGGGTGTGGGTGGTTAGGTGTCACATATAGGGTCAGTAGGGTGTGGGTGGTTAGGTGTCACATATAGGGTCAGTAGGGTGTGGGTGGTTAGGTGTCACATATAGGGTCAGTAGGGTGTGAGTGGTTAGGTGTCACATATCGGGTCAGTAGGGTGTGGGTGGTTAGGTGTCACATATAGGGTCAGTAGGGTGTGGGTGGTTAGGTGTCGCATATAGGGTCATTAGGATGTGGGTGGTTAGGTGTTACATATAGGGTCAGTAGGGTGTGGGGTGGTTAGGTGTCACATATAGGGCCATTAGGGTGTGAGTGGTTAGGTGTCACATATCGGGTCAGTAGGGTGTGGGTGGTTAGGTGTCACATATAGGGTCAGTAGGGTGTGAGTGGTTAGGTGTCACATATAGGGTCAGTAGGGTGTGGGTGGTTAGGTGTCACATATAGGGTCAGTAGGGTGTGGGTGGTTATGTGTCACATATAGGGTCAGTAGGGTGTGAGTGGTTAGGTGTCACATATAGGGTCAGTAGGGTGTGTGTGGTTAGGTGTCACATATAGGGTCAGTAGGGTGTGGGTGGTTAGGTGTCACATAAGGGTCAGTAGGGTGTGAGTGGTTAGGTGTCACATATAGGGTCAGTAGGGTGTGGGTGGTTAGGTGTCACATATAGGGTCAGTAGGGTGTGGGTGGTTAGGTGTCACATATAGGGTCAGTAGGGTGTGGGTTGTTAGGTGTCACATATAGGGTCAGTAGGGTGTGAGTGGTTAGTTGTCACATATAGGCTCAGTAGGGTGTGGGTGGTTAGGTGTCACATATAGGGTCAGTAGGGTGTGGGTGGTTAGGTGTCACTTATAGGGTCAGTAGGGTGTGTGGTGAGGTGTCACATATAGGGTCTGTAGGGTGTTGTTGGATCCTTAGGTCTTCACTGTCAGATGCGTAGTAAGTAATAACAGGATGGCTTGGATTAAACATATGAAAAAGGTAAAAGGATTCGGACACACGTTCTCTCAATCGAGAATCTGGAGCTCTAATCACTGCGCTCCACGTAAATATGTAAACTATGATCCAAATACAAGTGAACCAATCATGCTCAAATGCCACGTTAACATTCGTTGTCCTCACAAGTGTCTCTCAAGAAATGTTTACCACCGTTTTATGTGACATCTCCCTCACGAAACATGGCCCTTGGTTCATTGAGGTCGTATGATTTCTCTTCATTGTCTGGTGTATATTCGTTATGTCGATTGTGCCATCTGGTGATCGCGATGGTGTCATCTCGGTTATTCGCGATAGTGTCATCTCTGATGATCGCGATGGTGTCATCTCTGATGATCACAGTGGTGTCATTTTGGTTGGTCGCGATAGTGTCATCTCTGATGGTCGCGATTGTGCGATAGCTGTTGCTGAAGTGGATCATCGGTAGGTGTGTTCTGAGATGTCGCTGCCTTATGAAGAACGCATTGAGTCCAAGACACCGGTGCCATTCGTTGCGGTTTAAAGGCATCCGATTGCGACGAAATCGCGTTCCATCATCAGTCTCAACCTCTTACGATCTTGATTATGTTAGGTGCTTGATGATAACTGCCTTTCTCCATTTGCCATGCAGTTGTGCTCTTACTTGATTCCCCGGCTTCAGTGGTCTAGGAGGTGCGGCATAACCAAGATATCCAGAAGAATTGTGCATTTTGTGATAAAAGCACAATATTTGGCACTCCTGCTGACACTTATATGACAAACAGGTTTGGATGGTGAGTAGTAGCAGTAGTAGTATTGGTGGTGGTGTTAGTGGTAGTAGTGGTGGTGATGTTAGTGGTAGTATTGGTGGTGGTGTTAGTGGTAGTATTGGTTGTGGTGTTAGTGGTAGTAGTGGTGGTGGTGTTAGTATTGGTAGGTGTTAGTGGTACTATTGGTAGGTGTTAGTGGTACTATTGGTAGGTGTTAGTGGTGGTTTTGTTTGTTGTTTTATGTAGACTAAGTGTTGTGCTGTCTAGTGTTATGGTCATTTTCGAGAGCTTCAAATTGGTTCGCACCGAGCGTCCTACATTGGCAACGTCCATGCATCGTTCTCATGCTAACTCGAAGTTGCGTATCATTGGCCAAGAGGACAAGGCAGAGCCATTGACATGTCCTTCACAGTCCAAGCGAACAAACATGGGGAGTGCAGATAATTTGATGAAATTCCACGAACTTGACCTTTCAGGAACACTTGTTGGAAATACTCAATGACGGCCATGCCATTGAAGCATCCATATTTGCAAACAATGCTCAGCGTCATTATACATGCATGTTCAAATACAACAATACAACATTGCACAGAGCTGACAATTGAACACTCGAGACAGAAGGCGAGAGCCAAGGTGTACTCTACAAACAAGACAGAAGGCGAGAGACAAGGTGTACTCTACAAACAAGACAGAAGGCGAGAGACAAGGTGTACTCTACAAACAAGACAGAAGGCGAGAGACAAGGTGTACTCTACAAACAAGACAGAAGGCGAGAGCCAAGGTGTACTCTACAAACAAGACAGAAGGCGAGAGACAAGGTGTACTCTACAAACAAGACAGAAGGCGAGAGACATGGTGTACTCTACAAACAAGACAGAAGGCGAGAGCCAAGGTGTACTCTACAAACAAGACAGAAAGCGAGAGACAAGGTGTACTCTACAAACAAGACAGAAAGCGAGAGACAAGGTGTACTCTACAAACAAGACAGAAGGCGAGAGCCAAGGTGTACTCTACAAACAAGACAGAAGGCGAGAGACAAGGTGTACTCTACAAACAAGACAGAAGGCGAGAGCCAAGGTGTACTCTACAAACAAGACAGAAGGCGAGAGACAAGGTGTACTCTACAAACAAGACAGAAGGCGAGAGACAAGGTGTACTCTACAAACAAGACAGAAGGCGAGAGCCAAGGTGTACTCTACAAACAAGACAGAAGGCGAGAGACAAGGTGTACTCTACAAACAAGACAGAAGGCGAGAGACAAGGTGTACTCTACAAACAAGACAGAAGGCGAGAGACAATGTGTACTCTACAAACAAGACAGAAGGCGAGAGCCAAGGTGTACTCTACAAACAAGACAGAAGGCGAGAGACAAGGTGTACTCTACAAACAAGACAGAAGGCGAGAGACAAGGTGTACTCTACAAACAAGACAGAAGGCGAGAGACAAGGTGTACTCTACAAACAAGACAGAAGGCGAGAGACAAGGTGTACTCTACAAACAAGACAGAAGGCGAGAGCCAAGGTGTACTCTACAAACAAGACAGAAGGCGAGAGACAAGGTGTACTCTACAAACAAGACAGAAGGCGAGAGACATGGTGTACTCTACAAACAAGACAGAAGGCGAGAGCCAAGGTGTACTCTACAAACAAGACAGAAAGCGAGAGACAAGGTGTACTCTACAAACAAGACAGAAAGCGAGAGACAAGGTGTACTCTACAAACAAGACAGAAGGCGAGAGCCAAGGTGTACTCTACAAACAAGACAGAAGGCGAGAGACAAGGTGTACTCTACAAACAAGACAGAAGGCGAGAGCCAAGGTGTACTCTACAAACAAGACAGAAGGCGAGAGACAAGGTGTACTCTACAAACAAGACAGAAGGCGAGAGACAAGGTGTACTCTACAAACAAGACAGAAGGCGAGAGCCAAGGTGTACTCTACAAACAAGACAGAAGGCGAGAGACAAGGTGTACTCTACAAACAAGACAGAAGGCGAGAGACAAGGTGTACTCTACAAACAAGACAGAAGGCGAGAGACAATGTGTACTCTACAAACAAGACAGAAGGCGAGAGACAAGGTGTACTCTACAAACAAGACAGAAGGCGAGAGCCAAGGTGTACTCTACAAACAAGACAGAAGGCGAGAGACAAGGTGTACTCTACAAACAAGACAGAAGGCGAGAGACATGGTGTACTCTACAAACAAGACAGAAGGCGAGAGCCAAGGTGTACTCTACAAACAAGACAGAAGGCGAGAGACAAGGTGTACTCTACAAACAAGACAGAAGGCGAGAGCCAAGGTGTACTCTACAAACAAGACAGAAGGCGAGAGCCAAGGTGTACTCTACAAACAAGACAGAAGGCGAGAGACAAGGTGTACTCTACAAACAAGACAGAAGGCGAGAGCCAAGGTGTACTCTACAAACAAGACAGAAGGCGAGAGACAAGGTGTACTCTACAAACAAGACAGAAGGCGAGAGACAAGGTGTACTCTACAAACAAGACAGAAGGCGAGAGCCAAGGTGTACTCTTCAAACAAGACAGAAGGCGAGAGACAAGGTGTACTCTACAAACAAGACAGAAGGCGAGAGCCAAGGTGTACTCTACAAACAAGACAGAAGGCGAGAGCCAAGGTGTACTCTACAAACAAGACAGAAGGCGAGAGACAAGGTGTACTCTACAAACAAGACAGAAGGCGAGAGCCAAGGTTTACTCTACAAACAAGGGCACCAGATCGCATTCATGCTTCTCAAAGAGGGACAAATTGGTCGACTCCTTGTGAGCAGCCCACATTGCCCCCGTAGGGAGAGCTCAACAAATCACTGAGACAACACTGGACATCCTGCAACACCAACGACTGCTACTGTCTGGGAGAAGTTGATGATGCAGAAGATCTGCTCAAGTTGAAGGGTGCCGCCAAAGAGAAAAAGTTTATGAACTAGGTAACCGTGCTCGAGCTAGCGTTGTTGTATTACTGGTCTACGTGCGTTCTCTGCGGCAGGCATCATTCAATATATGCCTTGATGCCCTGAAGGAATTGGCTAATTGGGTCCATTCCCTTAGATCACATAACTATGCCAGGTGGATCCTTGTTCACCCGAGGGACATAGCTGAACTCCGTTGGATGGTTGCTGAGCCAAAGGTTGCCAAAATCACAGTGGAGTTATAAGTTGGGAATCACTAGTGGGGAAGACGAGTAGACATCACGACCAGACACCAAGTGTGCAGACCGCATTAACCAAAGATATGTCCGCTCTCTTGTCAGCGTGATAGAAGAGCTTGGCAAATCTTTTGTGGAAGAGAGTATGAATCTGGTTGTCCTTGACACAACAGAAATAATAGATGCTGCTGCAGTTAAGACTGTCTGTAATATTAAAAGGATTGACCAAGAGCAGTTCCACGCTTTTACTGAAAGAATGCCTGGTGAAAATAATCGAGTCTATTTATGATGTCACTTATTAAGACAAGCTAAAGATGTGCTGTACTTCCGTTCCCAGTAGTGTGAACAAAGGGAAGCATTAGGTGGCCTCTCTCAAAAATGGCTTACAACTCTTCCCCTTGTAGATCGGTTGTAGATCGGTTGCCAGACTCCTGCTGCCACAACCACTGTAGTTCTTGGTTGGTTGCCAGACTCCTGCTGCCACAACCACTGTAGTTCTTGGTTGGTTGCCAGACTCCTGCTGCCACAACCACTGTAGTTCTTGGTTGGTTGCCAGACTCCTGCTGCCACAACCACTGTAGTTCTTGATTGGTTGCCAGACTCCTGCTGCCACAACCACTGTAGTTCTTGATTGGTTGCCAGACTCCTGCTGCCACAACCACTGTAGTTCTTGATTGGTTGCCAGACTCCTGCTGCCACAACCACTGTAGTTCTTGGTGGAGCTAACATCGTTCAGATGTTAAAGCCAGCTGCAGTCAAAAACATTGATGATTATGACCAAAAGATGTTCAATCCGTACCAGTCCACGAAGTTTCAAACTGTATCACAATGTGATGATCTACTGAAATTAAGGCAGTGGAAGAGCAAAGCATGGACAAAAATGTAGGGTGTACATAAGGGTGTCCATAAGGGTAGACATAAGAGTAGACATAAGGATAGACATAAGGGTAGACATAAGGGTAGTCATAAGGGTAGACATAAGGGTAGTCATAAGGGTAGACATAAGGGTAGTCACAAGGGTGTCCATAGGGGTAGGCATAAGGGTGTACATAAGGGTAGACATAAGGGTAGACATAAAGGTAGGCATAAGGGTGTCCATAAGGGTAGACATAAGGGTAGACATAAGGGTAGACATAAGGGTAGACACACGGGTAGTCATAGGGGTAGACATAATGGTAGTCATAAGGGTGTCCATAAGGGTAGACATAAGGGTACCCATAACGGTAGGCATAGGGGTGTCCATAAGGGTAGACATAAGGGTAGGCATAAGGGTGTACATAAGGATAGACATATGGGTAGTCATTGGGGTAGATATAATGGTAGTCATAAGGGTGTCCATAAGGGTAGACATAAGGGTACCCATAACGGTAGGCATAAGGGTGTTCATAAGGGTAGACATAAGGGTAGGCATAAGGGTGTACATAAGGGTAGACATAAGGGTAGACATAACGGTAGGCATAAGGGTGTCCATAAGGGTAGACATAAGGGTAGACATAAGGATAGACATATGGGTAGTCATAAGGGTAGACATAAGGGTAGTCATAAGGGTAGACATAAGGGTAGGCATAAGGGTGTACATAAGGGTAGACATAAGGGTCGACATAAGAGTAGTCATAAGGGTAGACTTAAGGGTAGACATAAGGGTAGACATAAGGGTAGACACAAGGGTAGATATAACGTAGACATAAGGGTGTACATAAGGGTAGACATAAGCATATTGTGCCATGATGCCAAGTCCATTATACGTTTCCCAAAGTATTTTTCGTGTGCGCATAATTCGTACGATTGGTATATATTATGTTCACATTACGTTTTACGTTCCGCATAACTGATATTATTAGGTATTATGACTATATACTCAAGTACACAATATTCGAATATATTATCTGAAGTGCCTGTATTTCATTTGTACTCATAAACATGATTGGTCACGACTGTAATATCTCTACTCGTACAGACTTCCTTACTTACAGATAATTTGCAACAATTGCTGTTATTTACTTAATATATATATATATATATATATACACTGTATATATATAATCACATTTTGGAATTAAACAAAAGATTTGTTACAAAAAGAACTATGTTACTTAAGCTAACTGGAATTATTTAAACATATTGATTTTACAAAAAAATGAAGGAATGCTTACTCTAAAAAATCCTGTTGGCACCATAAGATACTCTGTAAATGAACATCTTTGCTGCATATGCTGACACATTTTGAACTTCTTTCGTCATCGGCCACAACGTCGAGGTTCATCGGGTCACTTCCGTCTAATGCAAGTGGGAAGATCATGCCACTCGTTGCATTATCATGAGTGACTTGGACGAATTCTTTCTCTGTGACTGTATCGTGTGACAAACCCGCTTGTGATTCAGTTGCAGAAGCTACCATGTTACCGCCCGTGATGGCAATGGAGTTTTAACCCTGGAGATGTACGTCTTAATTGTGCACTGTCCACGGGATTTGCACTGGATTCAGTTGACGAATTCGAGTTCGGACCACATCCAGGCCGAACTCGATTTCGTCATTAACATCTACAACAATCTAAAATAAATATACACAGAATTATACAACATACAACAAATCCTCCGATTCATCAAACAGTAACGTGTATTTAGTTTATGACAACTTTAGTGATGCTTATCGATTTTTATATTGACTAACCATTTTTGATGCGCCCCTGAGCTTGGATACTGATGATTTGTGCGCAATAGAAGTTACAGTATTATTGCTATTATTATCGTATGGATTTCATGTCCAAATACGTGACCAGCGGTCGAAAATAAAAAAATGGTGGCATTTCGTAGAATAACATCGCATACACAACTCCTGAAAATAATCAGATTCAGAAGATGAAATAGTTGTTTACATGTCTGCATTTGGGCATATACCCCACAATTACAACTTACGCCACTTTTTTCATGTGTCGAAACGGTTTATTAAGAATCTCCTTTTCACTACATTATGCTGCATTCATTGACGGTTTCATTGGCACATTGCAACATCGGATTGTTACCTTGGCCGTTTTCATCACCTCCACTTCAACTTCAAGTCCATGATCTTTTACGAAGGGATACATTGCCAATGTTCTGTGGAAAAAGGCAGTTTCTGTATTTGTTGTGTCTAATAACATTTGTATGAATTCTACTCGATTTACAACAATCAAAGTTGGATACAAAAATGATAAATTCACATTTCATGTCAAAATAATGTATGTTTATACTCAGATGCCGTTTTGCCATTGTAGTAGATGTCTTTAATGACCTGAAGGAGAACGCGTTAAAACAATCGGACACATACAAATCTCCATAAACCAGCAGCTTCAAAAATGTAAGCGTGCTTATTTAAAGCATTAAGCAAAGTACTTCAAATTGTAAAGAAATTGTAAAATCAGGGCCCATCTAATTTTTGCCATTATAACGACGTTGTTGCCGTATATTTTGTTTCCCGTGTCATTTAATTCAGTACATTATTCTAAGTAGTTGGAGAATCAGGTATATAAAAGTCAAATAACGGATTTTAAGGCACACTTGGACCGTTGTGCGTGTTGTCGACTTAGTCACTGTGATGATTGCGTTTGCCACTACAATAGCTTAACCTTAGGCCGGCTTAGGTATTCACGTGGCATATTAGGCCAATGCAAAACGGACATGCTTACTCTAGTACAGATACAATATGGCACATACCATATACATATTATTATAACTACATACATTATATACATACGTATTTCGTCAATAACTACGCACACCATACCATCGTATCATGTACACCATTTTACACGCTTCGTAGTTCCTAAAATACGCTTCCGTAGCACATAATCACTATAGAAGGTCGGAGTCAAGTCAGGAAAGCTCTCCACTGTGTCTCAGTTAACTCGGACTCCCAATGGGCCTCGCCCATGTCAGATTTGGCACGGGATCAGCCAACTCAGCATCCGACGATGAGGGTTGGCCAGACGAAGTTGTCAGCGACAGGGTATGTGTGACCGACCAACTTGCCTCTTCGCACAAACGTCAGTTTCCAGCGCGGAACGAGTCCGATTCTGACACCAATGTGGGAGTTTACAAAACCTTACGATCGTATGGTTACCTCAAACAAATTGGCAAATGTCCACGTTTCTCATTATAATGTTAAATAGGCGCTTAGCCCTAGAGTTTCTGTGTCATCGAGTGTCTGCGTTTGATGTGTTGGGTATTCTTTGCTAGTGTCCTTGTATCGATTGCCCTGAAGGAATTTGAACATCACCTCTCTGGTTCTAGCTGCTGTACTTCTCGGTGACCGGTGGTCCTCAATTTCGCCGTACGCAGTAGGACAAATCGATTTAACAATATCATGATAATCATATTTGGAAAAGAATGTAACTTTGTTTTTTATTTATGTAACTTATCATGAAAATGTTTCATGTTGCCATAGCTCGCCATTGATGAGCAGACAACCCCGCCATTTTCGAATAGTTCCACAGGATTCCGCCAGGCAGTGGCGGCAGTTCCAGCCGCTACCAACAGGAGAGCATGTATATCAACCTGTCACAGCTGCCAGTCACATCACTAGTCGCGTCGTAACGTGTATGCGCCCCTGGAGAGGTTCATACATGTAACGACGTAGCAAAGAACGTCGCAAATAAAAACACACTAAAACTCAGTCGCGTAGTTACACGTATGCCGGGTATAACATGCTACAAGAGTATCTATACAACCAGTGATGTCATGTAACGTGTATGCCGGGCATGACATGCTACAAGAGTATATATACAACCAGTGATGTCATGTAACGTGTATGCCGGGCGTAACATGTTACGAGAGTATATATACAACCAGTGATGTCATGTAACGTGTATGCCGGGCGTAACATGTTACAAGAGTATCTATACAACCAGTGATGCCATGTAACGTGTATGCCGGGCATAACATGCTACAAGAGTATCTATACAACCAGTGATGTCATGTGACGTGTATGCCGGGCGTAACATGCTACGAGAGTATCTATACAACCAGTGATGTCATGTGACGTGTATGCCGGGCATGACATGCTACGAGAGTATCTATACAACCAGTGATGTCATGTGACGTGTATGCCGGGCGTAACATGCTACGAGAGTATCTATACAACCAGTGATGTCATGTAACGTGTATGCCGGGCGTAACATGCTACGAGAGTATCTATACAACCAGCGATGTCATGTAACGTGTATGCCGGGCGTAACATGCTACGAGAGTATCTATACAACCAGTGATGTCATGTAATGTGTATGCCAGGCGTAACATGCTACTAGAGTATCTATACAACCAGTGATGTCATGTAACGTGTATGCCGGGCGTAACATGCTACGAGAGTATCTATACAACCAGCGATGTCATGTAACGTGTATGCCGGGCGTAACATGCTACGAGAGTATCTATACAACCAGTGATGTCATGTAATGTGTATGCCAGGCGTAACATGCTACGAGAGTGTCTATACAACCAGTGATGTCATGTAACGTGTATGCCGGGCGTAACATGTTACAAGAGTATCTATACAACCAGTGATGCCATGTAACGTGTATGCCGGGCGTAACATGCTACGAGGGTATCTATACAACCAGTGATGCCATGTAACGTGTATGCCGGGCATAACATGCTACAATAGTATCTATATAACCAGTGATGATATGTAACGTGTATGCCGGGCGTAACATGTTAAAAGAGTATCTATACAACCAGTGATGCCATGTAACGTGTATGCCGGGCATAACATGCTACAAGAGTATCTATACAACCAGTGATGTCATGTAACGTGTATGCCGGGCATGACATGCTACAAGAGTATCTATACAACCAGTGATATCATGTAACGTGTATGCCGGGCATGACATGCTACAAGAGTATCTATACAACCAGTGATGTCATGTGACGTGTATGCCGGGCATGACATGCTACGAGAGTATTTATACAACCAGTGATGTCATGTGACGTGTATGCCGGGCGTAACATGCTACGAGAGTATCTATACATCCAGTGATGTCATGTAACGTGTATGCCGGGCGTAACATGCTACGAGAGTATCTATACAACCAGTGATGTCATGTGACGTGTATGCCGGGCATGACATGCTACGAGAGTATCTATACAACCAGTGATGTCATGTGACGTGTATGCCGGGCGTAACATGCTACGAGAGTATCTATACAACCAGTGATGTCATGTAACGTGTATGCCGGGCGTAACATGCTACGAGAGTATCTATACAACCAGCGATGTCATGTAACGTGTATGCCGGGCGTAACATGCTACGAGAGTATCTATACAACCAGTGATGTCATGTAATGTGTATGCCAGGAGTAACATGCTACGAGAGTGTCTATACAACCAGTGATGTCATGTAACGTGTATGCCGGGCGTAACATGCTACGAGAGTATCTATACAACCAGTGATGTCATGTAACGTGTATGCCAGGCGTAACATGCTACGAGAGTGTCTATACAACCAGTGATGTCATGTAACGTGTATGCCGGGCGTAACATGCTACGAGAGTATCTATACAACCAGTGATGTCATGTAACGTGTATGCCGGGCGTAACATGCTACGAGAGTATCTATACAACCAGTGATGTCATGTAACGTGTATGCAAGGCGTAACATGCTAAGAGAGTATATATACAACCATTGATGTCATGTAACGTGTATGCCGGGCATAACATGCTACGAGAGTATATATACAACCAGTGATGTCATGTAACGTGTATGCCGGGCATAACATGCTACGAGAGTATATATACAAACAATGATGTCATGTAACGTGTATGCCGGGCATAACATGCTACAAGAGTATACTATATACAACCAGTGATGTCATGTAACGTGTATGCCGGGCATAACACTCTACAAGAGTATCTATACAACTAGTGATGTCATGTAACGTGTATGCCGGGCATAACATGCTACAAGAGTATATATAGATATAACCAGTGATGTCATGTAACGAAGTAAAACTACTTCGTTACTCAACTTGAGTAGTTTTTTTTAGTAACTAACAGTAACGTAGTACACTTTATACTAACTACTTTTACTTGTAACAAAGTAGTTTCATCTAAGGTAACGCTACTTTTTCCTTCGTTACTTTAATTTACTACGCTATATATTTTCATTACGTTTTCATTCATTACATGTTTATCTTAACATTAACAACGTCGCCTGGTTGCTTTCCACCCGACAAGGACATTTCATAAAACGGATTTATTTACAAAAAAATGGGCGCTTTGGCAAATTGTGTTAACGCAGTAATAACTCTCACTTGTTTGGTGTGACTATAGTCAATTAACGAATGTTTGTTTTGCGCTGACATCAATCGAATCGTGTTTCCCTTCTGCCAGGTTTGGCTTCCGCGAAACGGCGCCTCCGGTGGGTTGGCCTGGCTTCGGTGGTTTGTAAAGTGCAATTGAAATTCAGTGAATTCACAAATACCCCTTGTTTAAGAATAGGAAAAATTTCTTTACTGTAGTTTAGTAGGGAAAATCAGTATGCTAACGTTCCATCGCAAACATTAGCTTTTCGCAACGATAAACGCAAAGCTACTGTTGCGCCAAAACATAAAGTCGTCAACCGCATATGAAGCGGCGAATCGCAATGCACTGCGTTTGCCAACTCATTTGCGCGTTCGGCTGCTGAGTGCCACGTTATTGTTTTAGGTCTCATTGCGTCTGCAGTACCATAGTATCGTTCAGTTCACCGTGGTTTGTTGGTCCCTAATCTATTTTAGAACTGTACAACATTCGTTAATTTTATTGAGTTCAACATTCAACAGTGTATGACATTTAAATATTATACACATTGACGTTGGCTGGCATCTTAATAAGCTTCATAAACGGCGTATAAACCGCGCAGCCTGCACACTAACTGTAGCGTCGACGGCGTTCTAGATGCAGTGTCGTTGTAGCGCCCCTTTCTGCAGATGTAGGAACACATTTCCGTGCCCCGCCGTCGAATTTCCGAAAACATAAAATAGAGATTTCTGTAGAACATTATTCACATACATTGTTCAGATACATTGGACATAACACTAATAATTTTCATACTGCATTCAGCCTTCAATTATTTGTTCGCTGATGCTGTCATGTATGTTGGTTAAAAAACAAACAAAAATCCGTTCTACTTTTACTTCAAGTACTTTTGGAAAGTCATTTTACTTTTTACTGAAGTAGGTTTTTTAGAAGCTACTTTTAGTTCCACTTAAGTAGTTCTCATGTGAATTAAAAGTTATGTCTACTCAAGTACAACATTAAAGTAATCCAGTCGCCACTGCATACAACACACATTAACAATACACATAAGATACAATTAAGATACAATATTAAACACATAATAACATATTTAGGTCCTTCCACAGCGGACTGACAAGTAGTCGAAGTTATTGCAACCCAAAACAATGGGGTCCAAGTTTAATCCATCAAATAAGTGACTTTTTCTGGAGAATTGGTCAAAGTGGATCAATCGGTGGTCAAGATTTCGGACAATTTCCAAACTTGATAAGGAAGAAGATAATGTACAAATTGACAGTCTATTGTTATGCTGAGTCTATATTTTTTCCAATATTGACCTCTCTGCAGATGAAGTTGGTAAATTTACCAATGTAAAGAAAGCGTTTGATGAATACTTTACACCGCGGCAGTACGTCGTCTACGAGAGGCCGACATTCTGTCGCAAAGTGCAAGCGGAAGGAGAGACGGTGGAACAGTTTATTCGTGCATTGAACGAATCTGCGGACAGACATGAATTTCCGGACCGGTCGACACAGATTAGGGATCGCATCGTTGTTGTTGTACGGGATCAAGATGTATCTCGCGAAATGTATAAAATGGATGTAAATCTTCTGACCGAAGCCAAACCTGTTTCGATGGCACGACAAGCGGACGAAGAACTAAACGTGCATACCCAGTCGGTAGATGCTGTGGGGTCCCGCAATCGGCGTTGGAAAGTGAATTCCGCCACCCAGTTTCACACACACACGCACGCACGCACGCACACACGCACGCACGCGCACACACACACAGACACACACTGCAAAGGGTTGTACTCGGTGTGAACACGTGAAACACACAAAAGGAAGATGACCCGCTCTTGGTGTAAAGTGCAAACCGTGCGGACTCAATGGACATTTCACAGGGTAAGAGTCGCGGTCGTAAGCCTCAAGTAGAGGCGAAGGTGAACGTTGTTGATGCAGTTCGAGACAAAGTATCGTGCCGTGGTGAGATCGGTGACAACATGACCAGTTGGACCAGACTAGTTCAAGTAGATGAGTTGAAAATACCAGTTAGGTTCAAACTGGACACTGGAGCTGATGTCTCCTTGGTGCCAAGTAGATTGTGTACAGGAGAGACAGTGATACCTATAAACAAAAGAATAGTTGAACTGGGGGACGCAACCATGCCAGTTCTTGGACAATTTAACTGTGTTGAGTGCACTTATGACGGTTGTTCCAAAGGGAACAAACGGTGAACAAGTAAGAATTGGCATAAATTATACCGAACTGAACAAAGTTGTTGGGCGACAATGCTACCAATGATAAACGTAGACGAGAGTTTGGCTAAACTTCGTACGGGCAAATACTTCACCACACGGAGATCTTTCAGAAGGTCGAATCGAACATTCTGGGAGGACTCCAAAGAAAGAAACTGTACTTCCGTCATGAGTAATCATTTTACACCTGTAACGGTGCCACGTTATCACAAGTACCGAGTGACAGCACTCTCAGATTAGTGTGTGCAAAGTCTAGTCTAAGCGCGCGCGGTATTGCGAGCAACCCCAAAACGGCGAATCCTAAACACATAACGTGTTTGGTGTATACGAACTTATGACCCCATTCATTACTGTATCTATATTTATTGGTATTTTGTCTCTAGTTCTCATACAAAATGTACTGCATCGTTATCAAAAGTGCGCAATCATGTTCATCGAGTTCTTTGGCGACCCACTCCAGAGCAGCATTGGTTGGCGAGGGCAGTACGCATTGAGTCCAAGACACTGTTCCTTTCACATCGAGCACTCGATGCATCAAAAATGATTCACGAGTTTATCCGGTGTGATGCATTTATCTTCCTAGACTCATCCGGCAAACGGTTTCATTTGCTACTTGGTAAACGTGACGATGGCCAATGGCATCGCCATCAAATGTGCCAAACATTGGAAGCACATTGTTTGATAGTAGATGGACACGAATGATGATGATGATGATTATGAAATATAATACATGCAACATTTTGATCGGCAGATTGCGCCACAGTTATCGTGTGGTGATCGCGAAGATCCGGATATGTAGGCGGCCTACAATGCCCTACATCGTAGAGACGTGTCATACTTGTTTAGCAGGAAACAAAGAACACTTTCGTATTATGCAATTTTAAAACATATATATTGTAATATGTGTTAAAACCGTGACCTTTTATATGATTATAAAATGGGGGATTTGACGAATTGTAATTCTAATACATATTGATTGGCAGATGACGCCACGGGTATCGTGTGATGACCGTGGAGACACCGCGATGTATGCCTACAATGTTTTCCAAATAAATCGAAATGGTGTTCGATTGAACAGGTCTGCCAGGGAATAAAGTGTAAAACGCTTTCAGCAGTCATGAGGACTGGATACGGCGCTGTATAAGAACTTACCTTTATGTTACGATGATCCTACATGGCGGAGGCGTGTCACGTTGTGTTATTATCATCGAGTTATTGGGTTACGTATCCAAACATGCAACAGTTTCTTCGTTCAAATCCGCGTGTTTGACTTTATGTTTAAATCCCTACAAATCCGAATTATTCTGCTGTTAGCTCGCCAGCATAGAGTTGGATGCCAGGGCAACTGTTGCTGCCGCACGTACAGAGCAAGTCAAGCTCCAACCACAAAACACCAACTACACACCCATATACACACACAGCTTGAAGTCACGGAAATATTGATCTCATTGTCCAGCAACACCAGACTGAGGATATGGAAAACACGACTGCAAGAAACACCACCAGTCGTCACAATGGGATGTCAACCACTTGAGTAAATTCCTGCAGGGTCTGACCAACCATGGCTTTGCTGGCCTTCACTCAACCGTCTACGCATCGGGGTCAGCCGAGCAAAGACCACCGCTAGGAAGTGGCACTACAATGAAGAGACGCAGTCAACGAAATATGAATATAGTGAAGACCAGACAGTCCCACCTCCTCTGCTGTTGGCTACTGCACAACTCGTGCACAGCTAACATATAGCCACCTTAACGGACGGGCTGCTGCGTGCGCCCGAAAATGGCAACACATTGTACGAAGGACAAAATAAGAAGATCAGCCCAGATACTACCTACCACTCCAACTCCGCCCATCTGCCTTGCTCCCGTCAAACGCAGACATTTTATTAGAAATCTGCCTAGGTTCAAAGGTGTTTGCTTCTTGGCCAATATAAGTCGTTCAAATTTATACTTATTTGACGTAGATACATAAGAAAAAACTACGTATATTAACACGATATTTTCATCAAATGCAAATCAGTATTTAACCGAGACCCAGCCATATTGCTAAAACAATCCTTATTGGATACGGAGAGATGCGTAGGCCCAGACACGTCGCGTATCTGCCGTATCTGACAGTGATCGAGCTAGCGTGTGTGTGCGTGCGTGTGTGCGTGCGCCCGGGAGCGTGCGTGTGAAAAGGGTAAAGGTACGTTTATGCGCAGTACAAAGTAAGAAAACACTGTTGTTAGACTCAACGTTGTCACTTCGAGAACGTAGTAACACGACTTGTTATTGTTTGGACTCGACGCAAACAGAAACGTCAATATATTAGTATTGTTTATATTATTGAGATTATACTGACAAGTAATACAAGGTCTGGCGTACATGACACATGGAACAAGTAATACAAGGTCTGGCGTACATGACACGTGGAACAAGTAATACAAGGTCTGGCGTACATGATACACGGGACAAGTCATACAAGGTCTGGCGTACATGACACATGGAACAAGTAATACAAGGTATGGCGTACATGATACATGGAACAACAAGTCATACAAGTTCTGGCGTACATGACACATGAAACAAGTAATACAAGGTCTGGCGTACATGACACATGGAACAAGTAATACAAGGTCTGGCGTACATGATACATGGAACAAGTAATACAAGGTCTGGCGTACATGACACATGGAACAAGTAATACAAGGTCTGGCGTACATGACACATGGAACAAGTAATACAAGGTCTGGCGTACATGATACACGGGACAAGTCATACAAGGTCTGGCGTACATGATACATGGAACAAGTAATACAAGGTCTGGCGTACATGACACATGGAACAAGTAATACAAGGTCTGGCGTACATGACACATGGAACAAGTAATACAAGGTATGGCGCACATGATACACGGGACAAGTCATACAAGGTCTGGCGGACATGACACATGGAACAAGTAATACAAGGTCTGGCGTACATGATACATGGAACAAGTAATACAAGGTCTGGCGTACATGACACATGGAACAAGTAATACAAGTTCTGGCGTACATGATACATGGAACAAGTAATACAAGGTCTGGCGTACATGACACATGGAACAAGTAATACAAGGTCTGGCGTACATGATACACGGGACAAGTCATACAAGGTCTGGCGTACATGATACATGGAACAAGTAATACAAGGTCTGGCGTACATGACACATGGAACAAGTAATACAAGGTCTGGCGTACATGACACATGGAACAAGTAATACAAGGTCTGGCGTACATGATACACGGGACAAGTCATACAAGGTCTGGCGTACATGATACATGGAACAAGTAATACAAGGTATGGCGTGCATGATACATGGAACAAGTAATACAAGGTCTGGCGTACATGACACATGGAACAAGTAATACAAGGTCTGGCGTACATGATACACGGGACAAGTCATACAAGGTCTGGCGGACATGACACATGGAACAAGTAATACAAGGTATGGCGTACATGACACATGGAACAAGTCATACAAGGTCTGGCGTACATGACACATGGAACAAGTAATACAAGGTCTGGCGTACATGATATATGTAACAAGTCATGCAAGGTCTGGCGTACATGACACATGGAACAAGTAATACAAGGTCTGGCGTACATGATACATGGAACAAGTAATACAAGGTCTGGCGTACATGACACATGGAACAAGTAATACAAGTTCTGGCGTACATGATACATGGAACAAGTCACACAAGGTCTGGCGTACATGATACATGGTACAAGTAATACAAGGTCTGGCGTACATGATACATGGAACAAGTAATACAAGGTCTGGCGTACATGACACATGGAACAAGTCATACAAGGTCTGGCGTGCATGATACATGGAACAAGTAATACAAGGTCTGGCGTACATGATACATGGAACAAGTAATACAAGGTCTGGCGTACATGACACATGGAACAAGTAATACAAGGTCTGGCGTACATGATACATGGAACAAGTAATACAAGATCTGGCGTACATGACACATTGAACAAGTAATACAAGGTCTGGCGTACATGATACATGGAACAAGTAATACAAGGTCTGGCGTACATGACACATGGAACAAGTAATACAAGGTCTGGCGTACATGATACATGTAACAAGTCATACAAGGTCTGGCGTACATGACACATGGAACAAGTAATACAAGGTATGGCGTACATGATACATGGAACAAGTAAAACAAGGTCTGGCGTACATGATACATGGAACAAGTAATACAAGGTCTGGCGTACATGATACATGGAACAAGTAATACAAGGTATGGCGTACATGACACATGGAACAAGTAATACAAGGTATGGCGTACATGACACATGGAACAAGTAATACAAGTTCTGGCGTACATGATACATGGAACAAGTCACACAAGGTCTGGCGTACATGATACATGGAACAAGTAATACAAGGTCTGGCGTACATGACACATGGAACAAGTAATACAAGGTCTGGCGTACATGATACATGGAACAAGTAATACAAGGTATGGCGTACATGACACATGGAACAAGTAATACAAGGTCTGGCGTACATGACCCATGGAACAAGTAATACAAGTTCTGGCGTACATGATACATGGAACAAGTCACACAAGGTCTGGCGTACATGATACATGGAACAAGTAATACAAGGTCTGGCGTACATGACACATGGAACAAGTAATACAAGTTCTGGCGTACATGATACATGGAACAAGTAATACAAGGTCTGGCGTACATGACACATGGAACAAGTAATACAAGGTCTGGCGTACATGATACACGGGACAAGTCATACAAGGTCTGGCGTACATGACACATGGAACAAGTAATACAAGGTCTGGCGTACATGACACATGGAACAAGTAATACAAGGTCTGGCGTACATGACACATGGAACAAGTAATACAAGGTCTGGCGTACATGATACACGGGACAAGTCATACAAGGTCTGGCGTACATGATACATGGAACAAGTAATACAAGGTATGGCGTGCATGATACATGGAACAAGTAATACAAGGTCTGGCGTACATGACACATGGAACAAGTAATACAAGGTCTGGCGTACATGATACATGGAACAAGTAATACAAGGTCTGGCGTACATGACACATGGAACAAGTAATACAAGGTCTGGCGTACATGATACACGGGACAAGTCATACAAGGTCTGGCGTACATGATACATGGAACAAGTAATACAAGGTCTGGCGTACATGACACATGGAACAAGTAGTACAAGGTCTGGCGTACATGACACATTGAACAAGTAATACAAGGTCTGGCGTACATGATACATGTAACAAGTCATACAAGGTCTGGCGTACATGATACATGGAACAAGTAATACAAGGTCTGGCGTACATGACACATGGAACAAGTAATACAAGATCTGGCGTACATGACACATGGAACAAGTAATACAAGGTCTGGCGTACATGACACATGGAACAAGTAATACAAGGTCTGGCGTACATGACACATGGAACAAGTCATACAAGGTCTGGCGTACATGACACATGGAACAAATCATACAAGGTCTGGCGTACATGACACATGGTACAAGTCATATAAGGTCTGGCGTACATGATACATGGAACAAGTAATACAAGGTCTGGCGTACATGATACACGGGACAAGTCATACAAGGTCTGGCGTACATGATACACGGGACAAGTAATACAAGGTCTGGCGTACATGATACATGGAACAAGTAATACAAGGTCTGGCGTACATGATACACGGGACAAGTCACACAAGGTCTGCCGTAGATGATACATGGAACAAGTAATACAAGGTATGGCGTAAATGATACATGGAACAAGTCATACAAGGTCTGGCGTACATGACACATGGGACAAGGCATACAAGGTCTGGCGTACATGATACATGGAACAAGTAATACAAGGTCTGGCGTACATGATACACGGGACAAGTCATACAAGGTCTGGCGTACATGATACATGGAACAAGTAATACAAGGTCTGGCGTACATGACACATGAGACAAGTCATACAAGGTCTGGCGTACATGATACATGGAACAAGTAATACAAGGTCTGGCGTACATGACACATGGGACAAGTCATACAAGGTCTGGCGTAAATGACACACGGGACAAGTCATACAAGGTTTGGCGTACGTGATACACGGGACAAGTCATAAAAGGTCTGGCGTACATGATACACGGGACAAGTCATACAAGGTCTGGCGTACATGACACATGGAACAAGTAATACAAGGTCTGGCGTACATGATACATGGAACAAGTAATACAAGGTCTGGCGTACATGATACATGGAACAAGTAATACAAGGTCTGGCGTACATGATACATGGAACAAGTAGTACAAGGTCTGGCGTACATGATACACGGGACAAGTCATACAAGGTCTGGCGTACATGATACACGGGACAAGCCATACAAGGTCTGGCGTACATGACACATGGAACAAGTAATACAAGGTCTGGCGTACATGATACATGGAACACGTAATACAAGGTCTGGCGTACATGATACATGGAACAAGTAATATAAGGTCTGGCGTACATGACACATGGAACAAGTAATACAAGGTCTGGCGTACATGACACATGGAACAAGTAATACAAGATCTGGCGTACATGATACATGGAACAAGTCATACAAGGTCTGGCGTACATGACACATGGAACAAGTAATACAAGGTCTGGCGTACATGATATATGGAACAAGTAATACAAGGTCTGGCGTACATGATACATGGAACAAGTAATACAAGGTCTGGCGTACATGACACATGGAACAAGTAATACAAGGTCTGGCGTACATGATACATGGAACAAGTAATACAAGGTCTGGCGTACATGATACATGGAACAAGTAATACAAGGTCTGGCGTACATGACACATGGGACAAGTAATACAAGGTATGGCGTACATGATACATGGAACAAGTAATACAAGGTCTGGCGTACATGACACATGGGACAAGTCATACAAGGTCTGGCGTACATGACACATGGGACAAGTCATACAAGGTCTGGCGTACATGATACATGGAACAAGTAATACAAGGTCTGGCGTACATGACACATGGGACAAGTCATACAAGGTCTGGCGTACATGACACATGGAACAAGTAATACAAGGTCTGGCGTACATGATACACGGGACAAGTCATACAAGGTCTGGCGTACATGACACATGGGACAAGTCATACAAGGTCTGGCGTACATGACACATGGAACAAGTAATACAAGGTCTGGCGTACATGATACACGGGACAAGTCATACAAGGTCTGGCGTACATGACACATGGGACAAGTCATACAAGGTCTGGCGTACATGACACATGGGACAAGTCATACAAGGTCTGGCGTACATGATACATGGAACAAGTAATACAAGGTCTGGCGTACATGACACATGGGACAAGTCATACAAGGTCTGGCGTACATGACACATGGAACAAGTAATACAAGGTCTGGCGTACATGATACATGGAACAAGTAATACAAGGTCTGGCGTACATGACACATGGAACAAGTAGTACAAGGTCTGGCGTACATGACACATTGAACAAGTAATACAAGGTCTGGCGTACATGATACATGTAACAAGTCATACAAGGTCTGGCGTACATGATACATGGAACAAGTAATACAAGGTCTGGCGTACATGACACATGGAACAAGTAATACAAGATCTGGCGTACATGACACATGGAACAAGTAATACAAGGTCTGGCGTACATGACACATGGAACAAGTAATACAAGGTCTGGCGTACATGACACATGGAACAAGTCATACAAGGTCTGGCGTACATGACACATGGAACAAATCATACAAGGTCTGGCGTACATGACACATGGTACAAGTCATATAAGGTCTGGCGTACATGATACATGGAACAAGTAATACAAGGTCTGGCGTACATGATACACGGGACAAGTCATACAAGGTCTGGCGTACATGATACACGGGACAAGTAATACAAGGTCTGGCGTACATGATACATGGAACAAGTAATACAAGGTCTGGCGTACATGATACACGGGACAAGTCACACAAGGTCTGCCGTAGATGATACATGGAACAAGTAATACAAGGTATGGCGTAAATGATACATGGAACAAGTCATACAAGGTCTGGCGTACATGACACATGGGACAAGGCATACAAGGTCTGGCGTACATGATACATGGAACAAGTAATACAAGGTCTGGCGTACATGATACACGGGACAAGTCATACAAGGTCTGGCGTACATGATACATGGAACAAGTAATACAAGGTCTGGCGTACATGACACATGAGACAAGTCATACAAGGTCTGGCGTACATGATACATGGAACAAGTAATACAAGGTCTGGCGTACATGACACATGGGACAAGTCATACAAGGTCTGGCGTAAATGACACACGGGACAAGTCATACAAGGTTTGGCGTACGTGATACACGGGACAAGTCATACAAGGTCTGGCGTACATGATACACGGGACAAGTCATACAAGGTCTGGCGTACATGACACATGGAACAAGTAATACAAGGTCTGGCGTACATGATACATGGAACAAGTAATACAAGGTCTGGCGTACATGATACATGGAACAAGTAATACAAGGTCTGGCGTACATGATACATGGAACAAGTAGTACAAGGTCTGGCGTACATGATACACGGGACAAGTCATACAAGGTCTGGCGTACATGATACACGGGACAAGCCATACAAGGTCTGGCGTACATGACACATGGAACAAGTAATACAAGGTCTGGCGTACATGATACATGGAACACGTAATACAAGGTCTGGCGTACATGATACATGGAACAAGTAATATAAGGTCTGGCGTACATGACACATGGAACAAGTAATACAAGGTCTGGCGTACATGACACATGGAACAAGTAATACAAGATCTGGCGTACATGATACATGGAACAAGTCATACAAGGTCTGGCGTACATGACACATGGAACAAGTAATACAAGGTCTGGCGTACATGATATATGGAACAAGTAATACAAGGTCTGGCGTACATGATACATGGAACAAGTAATACAAGGTCTGGCGTACATGACACATGGAACAAGTAATACAAGGTCTGGCGTACATGATACATGGAACAAGTAATACAAGGTCTGGCGTACATGATACATGGAACAAGTAATACAAGGTCTGGCGTACATGACACATGGGACAAGTAATACAAGGTATGGCGTACATGATACATGGAACAAGTAATACAAGGTCTGGCGTACATGACACATGGGACAAGTCATACAAGGTCTGGCGTACATGACACATGGGACAAGTCATACAAGGTCTGGCGTACATGATACATGGAACAAGTAATACAAGGTCTGGCGTACATGACACATGGGACAAGTCATACAAGGTCTGGCGTACATGACACATGGAACAAGTAATACAAGGTCTGGCGTACATGATACACGGGACAAGTCATACAAGGTCTGGCGTACATGACACATGGGACAAGTCATACAAGGTCTGGCGTACATGACACATGGAACAAGTAATACAAGGTCTGGCGTACATGATACACGGGACAAGTCATACAAGGTCTGGCGTACATGACACATGGGACAAGTCATACAAGGTCTGGCGTACATGACACATGGGACAAGTCATACAAGGTCTGGCGTACATGATACATGGAACAAGTAATACAAGGTCTGGCGTACATGACACATGGGACAAGTCATACAAGGTCTGGCGTACATGACACATGGAACAAGTAATACAAGGTCTGGCGTACATGATACACGGGACAAGTCATACAAGGTCTGGCGTACATGACACATGGGACAAGTCATACAAGGTCTGGCGTACATGACACATGGAACAAGTAATACAAGGTCTGGCGTACATGATACACGGGACAAGTCATACAAGGTCTGGCGTACATGACACATCGATTCAAACAGTAATTGGTTAGATCTACCTGTTGTCGGTGGGTCTACGTCAATAACACTCGGCCGTCCTCGGCAGCTGTTGCAAGACGATGACACCGACTACTAATATTTAGGAAACACGCATTGAAAGCCAATCAATTCATTCGCTGTTTGTTGTTGGTCGCACGCACGTGTATACACTGTTCATTCGCGTGCATGTGTAAACGAGTTATTTGCTATGCAATTAATTTAGATTTTTGGCAATGTAATAAAGCACGCACGATAAGCAGAGAGTACACACACACACACACACACACACACACACACACACACACACACACACACACACACACACACACACACACACACACACACACACACACACACACACACACACACACACACACACACACACACACACACACACACACACACACACACACACACACACACACACACACACACACACATACACACACTCTCTAGCCTACTCGGGCTGGCATATAGCCACTAATTATACGCTATATGTGTGCTCCATTCACGACGCACATACTGAATGTCCTGCTACACCCCCCTAGGTGCGGTGATATCATTAGGAACAGCTGAAAGCCTAAATAATTAATTTAATTACTTTAAAATCAAGGCTGTAAATCGGCCTCGAGTGGCAGAGTCGAGTCGAGTCGCCTTATCCCGTCGTCCCGAGGAGCATTAACCAGTGGCACTGCGCGTGACAAGCTGTTCCCTGGGACACTCCCACTGTACACGGCGCAGGATCGTCTTTGTCGGCCTCACTCGAGGATTAACGAGAGCGCCGACCAAGTCGAGACACGTTCGCTGTCGTTACGGCTGAGTGCGCAGCGGCAGCGTGGGCCATTGTCAGTCGGGTCGTTGTCTTGGCAGTGCGTCGAGCCAAGCGTAATGGCGACGGAAACAAAAACGACTGACATGAGAATGTCTCTGATGGAGCCGTTCACGGAGGAACAAATCGCAGGTAAGTGGAGGCAACAAGTCTCGACATCCCCGTCCTATCTACCCAGGCGATGTCGACCCCCCGTCCTACCACCGGCTCATTTACCCAGGCGATGTCGACATCCCCCGTCCTACCACTGGCTCATCTACTCGGGCGATGTCGATCCCCCTCCCCGTCCTACCACCGGCTCATATACCCAGGCGATGTCGACATCCCCGTCCTACCGCCGGCTCATCTGCTCAGGCGATGTCGACCCCTCCGTCCTACAACTGGCTCATTTACCCAGGCGATGTCGACATCCCCCGTTCTACGGCCAGCTCATATACCCAGGCGATGTCGACATCCCCCGTTCTACCGCCGGCTCATCTACCCAGACGTTGTCGACATCCCCCGTTCTACGACCAGCTCGTCTACCCACGCGATCTCGACATCCCCGTCCTACCACCGGCTCATATACTCAGGCGATATCGACATCCCCCGACCTACCACTGGCTCATTCACCCAGGCGATGTCGACATCCCCCGTCCTACCGCCGGCTCATCTCGTCCGTTCTAAATTTAACGGGACCACCCAGCCGGATACATGCACTCGACACATAAAACATTCAGCGCAAATTTTAATGTTGACCAACTTTAGATTATATGCTAACACATATAACACGCCATGTTTCCCGGTTAAAACCTGCTTACATGTAATAACTAAATGATATTGATGTTGTTTAACAAGATTTAACAAGATTGCCATCCAGAAAATTACTCTGGATGGCAGTTGGACAAGGAAGCCTTTTGGCTTATCGAGAGTCCAATACTTTTTATCTACATGTATCCCGCCTTTTTGAGGTGTGTGTCGATTTTATTTTTAAACATATTCACGCTACTAGCACCAACACAATCAGGAGATAATCTGTTCCATTCATTTACAGTCCTTTGTGAGAATGAGAACTTTCTTATATCTAATCTACACTGCTCCTTTACTAATGTAGCTTCATGTCCTCTGGTCCTTCTATCTGTCTTAACTGAGAAAAAAATGTTTCTATCAATATTTTCATAACCATTCAATATTTTAAACACTTCTATGTGATCTCCTCTCAATCTCCTGGTCTCTAGTGTTGTTAAACCACATTCTTTTAGGCGTATTTCGTAACTAAGATCCCTCAGATTTGGTATCATTTTAGTCGCTCTCCTCTGTACTCTTTCTAGCATATCTATGTCCTTCTTGCGATATGGCCGCCATGCTTGTATACAATATTCTAAATGAGGCCTCAGTTGTTAGTCGTGTATAGCGAATAAGTGTAATTCTAAACCGAGAAAATGATTAAGCAAATGCGGAGAATACGTAGACATTTCAGTTATTATGTTGTGGTCCTTATCAGCAGTTATTGCGTGCGATCACGCGGTGAATATATAGGGACATGACAGTCCACAACGGGGCCGCTTATATAGGTCCAACTGTGGGTTTAATGCTTTCACCGTGACCAGGGTATATAGGGTCAACATATTATCGACAGTTTAGAACCTGGCTGCTGTGTAATATATTTCGTGTACTTACTGGCCCTGTACACACACACACACACACACACACACACACACGCACGCACGCACGCACACACACACACACACACCGCACACACAAACACACAAACAAACACACACACGCACACACGCACACACGCACACACACACACACCACAAACACACATACACACACCGCACACACACACACACACACACACACACACACACACACGCACGCACGCACACACACACACACACCGCACACACAAACACACACACAAACAAACACACACACACACACACACACACACCACAAACACACATACACACACCGCACACACACACACACACACACACACACACACCACAGACACACACCGCACACACACACACACACACACACACACACACACACACACACACACACACACACACACACACACAGCGCACACACACACACACACACACACAAACAAACACACACACGCACACACGCACACACGCACACACGCACGCACACACACACACCACAAACACACGCACACACGCGCACACACACACACACACCGCACACACAAGAACAAGACAGTTTTTTTTAGACCCAATTTCAATATGTGTATAATATCAAATTAACGTAACATGAACAGGCATATATATATATACAAATGCAGGGTAATTTCTAATTAGATGGGGTCTGTGACTCCTATTAAGACAATAACAGTCGCTCTCATAGGAGCCACAAGAATAATTTACCGAAGGAAGTGCAAATGTAAATGTAAAAGTGCAGGAAAAGAAAAGAAACCGAGCTACTAGTTTGCATATATGCATGCATTGGAGTATTAAAAAGTATGGTAAAATAAACAAATACTAGTTGTCAATAGCACACTTCAATATACTTGATATGTATGTGTGTATGCACAGATACAATATCCATATGCTGATTTATACACATATATATATATACAATACATATCCATAAATATCACGTGCATTAATACAGTTTTAATGACTTTGATAGCATGTATAGCAGTTTAATATTGTACACGTATCTACGTATTTTTCTAATAAATAGTTTTTTGCATAATTACCAAAACTTCTGAAGCTATGTGTTCCAATCTTCTCTGTGACTAGCTTCGAGGTATTGTTAATGACATGTGGCAAACTGTATCTAAGACATCTTTTGGCAAATTCATGTTTTGTTCTGAAAGGGTGTAATTCTGTTTTTTTCCTTGTGTTGTAATTGTGTACGTAAGCATTTGTAATTATTTTCCAATTTAATAGGTAAGCAGGGAGGTCATGATGTACGTATTTATAATAAAACTTAAGTTCATGTAATTTTAACATGTCATCAATTTTTTAGATATTCAATTTTTTGAAAAGTGGCTCAGAGTTAATTATATTTACTTATAGATAAAATTCTCATAGCTTTCTTTTGTATTTTTAATATTCGATTACCTTGGTATCCCCACACCATAACACAATAGTTGATTTGTGATAAAAATAACGTGATATATAAGATCATTTTAATTTTAAGGGGAAAGACATATTTTAGTCTGTTTAAGATGCCGACTGTTTTGGAACACTTGTTTGATACTTTTTCAATATGTTTATTCCAATTTAAATTTGTATCTAAAGTACGTCCTACAAAATTTAATTCATCTACTCTTTCAATGTTTGTACCATTTATATTGAGCGTAAAGTTATCGACAGCTTTATTTTGCATGTGAAAAATCTTATATTTGGATTTGTTTCTGTTTAATGATAATTTATTAATGTTTAACCATTCAATTATTTTAGTGAGTTCATCATTTATTGCCGATTCTATATTTCTATTTGGGGAGTTACCTTGAAAATGATTGATGGTGCTAAATAAGGTGGTATCGTCGGCATACATAATAAAGTTAAACATTTCGCTAGCTTTAGGAAAATCATTAATGTACATTATGAATAATAGGGGACCAAGAATAGATCCTTGTGGTACACCAATTGTGATAGGTAGGATATGAGAACTTTCATTTTGAAATTCGGTGTATTGTCTTCTATTGCTTCAGTAGCTATTAAACAGATTCAGGGTAGGACCCTGTAATCCATAATATCTTAGTTTAGTTAATAGTATCGAGTGATCAGTTGTATCAAAGGCCTTAGAGAGGTCAAGAAAAATACTGAAAGGAACATAATTTTTTATCAATTTGTGTAATTATTCTATCTATTAGTTCAAGTGATGTATACTCGGTAGAGTGTTTTTTTCTAAAACCATATTGATTTTTAACAAATAGATCAGAATCATTAAAGTATGCTGCACAAACACACACACACGCACACACACACACCACAAACACACACGCACACACAAACACACAAACACACAAACACACAAACACACACAGACAGACATACACACACTCTGTGATGCTCTAATCAAAGCAATTTCCGAAACTTGATCAGCTTGATTCCTCCGCCGGAAGCTTGCATCGATTTCCTGTTTGAAGAGTGCTTGTGTAGGTTCCTGGTAACAATCCTTTACAACCCGGTGTGTTAGCCCTGGTAATGATCCATTACAACAACCGGGTGTGCATATGTTGGTCCAATGGTAACGATTCATTACAACCCCGTGTGTAGGTCCCTGGTAATTATCCACTACAACCCGGTGTGTGCGTGTTGGTACCTGGTAATGACCCATTACAACCCTGTGTGTACGTGTTTGTCCCTGGTAGCGATTCATTACAGCACCATGTACGTGTTGGTGTCTGGTTGTGTCCCATTACAACCTGGTGTGTGCGTGTTGGTCCCTGGTAATAACCCATTACAACCCCATGTGTACGGTTGGTCCCTTGTAGTTATTCATTACAGCCCCCTGTACGTGTTGGTCTCTGGTATTGATCCATTACAACCCGGTCTGTATGTGTCAGTCCCTGATAATGATCCATTACAACTCGGTGTGTACGTGTTGGTGCCTGGTAATGACCCATTACAATCCGGTTTGTACGTGTCGATCCCTGGTAATGACCCATTACAACCCGGTGTGTGCGTGTCGATCCCTGGTAATGACCTATTACAACCCCATGTGTGCGTGTCGATCCCTGGTAATGATCCATTACAATCCAGTGTGTACGTGTTGATCCCTACTAATGATTCATTACAACCCCGTATGCACGTGTTATTCCCTGGTAGTGATACATGACAACCTCGTGTGCACGTGTTATTCCCTGGTAGTGATCCATTACAACCCCGTGTGTACGTGTTGTTTCCTGGTAATCATCTATTACAACCCAGTGTGTGTGTGTTGGTCCGACAGAGATGCGCAGTCTCTTCCTGCTGTTCGACCAGAACGACGACCAGACAATCATGGTGCAAGACCTGGGCACCATCATGAGAGCCCTGGGGCAGTACCCGACCGAGGCTGAACTACGAGCCATTATCGCTGAGATCGACGCTGACGGTAAGTGCCAACAGGAGCTTACCCTCTCAATGTTCACAGTCCTTACTGCCGTCTGTCTCATCTACCACTATTCCACTCATTTCCACTCTCCAACTTTAACATAACAAGGTCCCTCCATGCTACATTCTCTCACATCATTCAGTTTGCCGACCACATTCCTCGATTTAATTGTACCACTCCAGCTTGTTCTCAGCTCTACCAGATTCATTCAACTCTGTATTCTTTTAGCACCTGTACCACCGTGACATCTCTTTTAGCACCTGTACCACCGTGACATCTCTTTTAGCACCTGTACCACCGTGACATCTCTTTTAGCACCTGTAGCACGGTGACATCTCTTTTAGCACATGTACCACCGTGTCATCTCTTTTAGCACCTGTACCACCGTGTCATCTCTTTTAGCACCTGTACCACCGTGACATCTCTTTTAGCACCTGTACCACCGTGACATCTCTTTTAGCACATGTACCACCGTGTCATCTCTTTTAGCACCTGTACCACCGTGACATCTCTTTTAGCACCTGTAGCACGGTGACATCTCTTTTAGCACTTGTACCACCGTGACATCTCTTTTAGCACCTGTAGCACGGTGACATCTCTCTTAGCACATGTACCACCGTGACATCTCTTTTAGCACCTGTACCACCGTGACATCACTTTTAGCACCTGTAGCCCGGTGACATCTCTTTTAGCACATGTACCACCGTGACATCTCTTTTAGCACCTGTACCACCGTGACATCACTTTTAGCACCTGTAGCCCGGTGACATCTCTTTTAGCACTTGTACCACCGTGACATCTCTTTTAGCACCTGTAGCACGGTGACATCTCTTTTAGCACATGTACCACCGTGACATCTCTTTTAGCACCTGTACCACCGTGACATCCCTGCCTTATCTTCATCACTCGTTCCTTCTTCTTCTCCATGTTTATTTGGAGGAACTGAGGCAGTCGAGGAATAACTCCACAGTTGTCGGGGTGCGCATGGGCTTAACAAGTGAAGAAAAGTTACACATCGTAACGGTTGAGAATACTAATAATTTAGAATTAATGTAAAACAATAATAATAAATCAATAAAATATAAAAGTCTAATTATTCAGTTTCACTGGGTAAAGTCACACATTGTGATTGTAATGGTTGGGGCTATTGCTGGGTAGTCGACCAGTTCCACTGGGTAAAGTTACACATTGTGATTGTAATGGATGGGGCTATTGTTGGGTAATCAACCAGTTCTTCCCGGAGGACCTACAGACTGGGGGGGACTCGGCTTCAGAGGAGTCTGAGGGAAGTGAGTTCCACTGACTGATGGCAGATGGGAAGAAGGAGTGGAGATATGTGCTAGTTATTGAGTGGGGCAGTTCGAGTTTGTTCTCCTGACCTCGGGTTGTCCGAGAGGCTGCCTTGAGTAGGCCAGGAGGTGGGGCAGTTCGAGTTTGTTCTCCCGACCTCGGGTTGTCCGGGAGGCTGCCTTGAGTAGGCCAGGAGGTGGGGCAGTTCGAGTTTGTTCTCCTGACCTCGGGTTGTCCGGGAGGCTGCCTTGAGTAGGCCAGGAGGTGGGGCAGTTCGAGTTTGTTCTGCTGACCTGGGGTTGTCCGAGAGGCTGCCTTGAGTAGGCCAGGAGGTGGGGCAGTTCGAGTTTGTTCTCCTGACCTCGGGTTGTCCGGGAGGCTGCCTTGAGTAGGCCAGGAGGTGGGGCAGTTCGAGTTTGTTCTCCTGACCTCGGGTTGTCCGAGAGGCTGCCTTGAGTAGGCCAGGAGGTGGGGCAGTTCGAGTTTGTTCTCCTGACCTCGGGTTGTCCGGGAGGCTGCCTTGAGTAGGCCAGGAGGTGGGGCAGTTCGAGTTTGTTCTCCTGACCTCGGGTTGTCCGAGAGGCTGCCTTGAGTAGGCCAGGAGATGGGGCAGTTCGAGTTTGTTCTCCTGACCTCGGGTTGTCCGGGAAGCTGCCTTGAGTAGGCCAGGAGGTGTGGCAGTTCGAGTTTGTTCTCCTGACCTCGAGTTGTCCGGGAGGCTGCCTTGAGTAGGCCAGGAGGTGGGGCAGTTCGAGTTTGTCCTCCTGACCTCGGGTTGTCCGAGAAGCTGCCTTGAGTAGGCCAGGAGGTGGGGCAGTTCGAGTTTGTTCTCCTGACCTCGGGTTGTCCGGGAAGCTGCCTTGAGTAGGCCAGGAGGTGGGGCAGTTCGAGTTTGTTCTCCTGACCTCAGGTTGTCCGGGAGGCTGCCTTGAGTAGGCCAGGAGGTGGGGCAGTTCGAGTTTGTTCTCCCGACCTCGGGTTGTCCGAGAGACTGCCTTGAGTAGGCCAGGAGGTGGGGCAGTTCGAGTTTGTTCTCCTGACCTCGGGTTGTCCGAGAGGCTGCCTTGAGTAGGCCAGGAGGTGGGGCAGTTCGAGTTTGTTCTCCTGACCTCGGGTTGTCCGGGAGGCTGCCTTGAGAAGGCCAGGAGGTGGGGCAGTTCGAGTTTGTTCTCCTGACCTCGGGTTGTCCGAGAGGCTGCCTTGAGTAGGCCAGGAGGTGGGGCAGTTCGAGTTTGTTCTCCTGACCTCAGGTTGTCCGGGAGGCTGCCTTGAGTAGGCCAGGAGGTGGGGCAGTTCGAGTTTGTTCTCCTGACCTCGGGTTGTCCGGGAGGCTGCCTTGAGTAGGCCAGGAGGTGGGGCAGCTCGAGTTTGTTCTCCTGACCTCGGGTTGTCCGAGAGGCTGCCTTGAGTAGGCCAGGAGGTGGGGCAGTTCGAGTTTGTTCTCCTGACCTCGGGTTGTCCGAGAGGCTGCCTTGAGTAGGCCAGGAGGTGGGGCAGTTCGAGTTTGTCCTCCTGACCTCGGGTTGTCCGAGAAGCTGCCTTGAGTAGGCCAGGAGGTGGGGCAGTTCGAGTTTGTTCTCCTGACCTCGGGTTGTCCGGGAAGCTGCCTTGAGTAGGCCAGGAGGTGGGGCAGTTCGAGTTTGTTCTCCTGACCTCAGGTTGTCCGGGAGGCTGCCTTGAGTAGGCCAGGAGGTGGGGCAGTTCGAGTTTGTTCTCCCGACCTCGGGTTGTCCGAGAGACTGCCTTGAGTAGGCCAGGAGGTGGGGCAGTTCGAGTTTGTTCTCCTGACCTCGGGTTGTCCGAGAGGCTGCCTTGAGTAGGCCAGGAGGTGGGGCAGTTCGAGTTTGTTCTCCTGACCTCGGGTTGTCCGGGAGGCTGCCTTGAGAAGGCCAGGAGGTGGGGCAGTTCGAGTTTGTTCTCCTGACCTCGGGTTGTCCGAGAGGCTGCCTTGAGTAGGCCAGGAGGTGGGGCAGTTCGAGTTTGTTCTCCTGACCTCAGGTTGTCCGGGAGGCTGCCTTGAGTAGGCCAGAAGGTGGGGCAGTTCGAGTTTGTTCTCCTGACCTCGGGTTGTCCGGGAGGCTGCCTTGAGTAGGCCAGGAGGTGGGGCAGCTCGAGTTTGTTCTCCTGACCTCGGGTTGTCCGAGAGGCTGCCTTGAGTAGGCCAGGAGGTGGGGCAGTTCGAGTTTGTTCTCCTGACCTCGGGTTGTCCGAGAGGCTGCCTTGAGTAGGCCAGGAGGTGGGGCAGTTCGAGTTTGTTCTCCTGACCTCGGGTTGTCCGAGAGGCTGCCTTGAGTAGGCCAGGAGGTGGCTGCAGGTCGACAAGTCTTGTGTCGTCCGTCTTTGTCCTTCTCTTCTGCTTCCTTGTTCCACGCCTTTATCCTGTCTTCTTTCATGTGGTGTGGTTTACCCGGTATTCGGCCATTTAATTATGTCCTCCCACAAAACTTTCCCTACTCCACTCCTCCTCCACTCCTCATCCGTCTTCTCCCAGCAGCCCAGATAAATTCCCCATCACTTCAGCTTTGCATTTCTCCTTCACATTTTCAACAGAAATGGTCGATATTAGTATATATCAGCTTGCTACGTTAACTGTGTACGGCTTTGCTGAAGTGTGAGCTTCGTTCCCGAGTGCATACTGCTTAATAAATAAGTATTGCCGCACCATATTCATTCTTACAAAAAACCAAAAACAGAATCATTGGTTGGTAGCATCCGTAAATAATAAAACGTTAATATGGACTGGATGATAAAATGTTCGAACAGTATTTTACTTTGACCGGGTAATACCCGAAGCCGACTTCAATTGTGCTATGTTTCCACCCGATTCATGTTCCGTTCACATGTAGGCCTACACTGTCGTACTGTCTTCAGGTAACGACATGGTCGAGTTCCTTCATTGTCGTAATGTCTCCAGGTAACGACATGGTCGAGTTCCTACATTGTCGTACTGTCTCCAGGTAACGACATGGTCGAGTTCCAACATTGTCGAACGTTCTCCGGGTAACGACATGGTCGAGTTCCTACATTGTTGTATGTTCTGTCTCCAGGTAACGTTATGGTCAAGTTCCTACATTGTCGTACTGTTTCCAGGTAACGGCATGGTCGAGTTCCCGGAATTTGTCGACCTGATGTCCCGACGGCCCTACGGCTTCCGGGGCTCTGAGAGCGAGCTGACAGCGGCCTTCAGTCCGTTCGACGAGTACAGTACGGGCATTGTGAACATGGCCGCCCTGAAGCGAGCGCTCACATCGCTCGGCGAGCCGCTCAGAGATGATGAACTCGACGACATGCTCGCTCAGGCCGAGGTCGATGGCGACGGCAATGTCGACTACAAAGGTTAGAGTCGTTGTGTGATCACTTCGGGGGTTATCTCGGCGCAATACATCATGAGTATACAAAATGTAGTTTGCCGTTTTTGCGGGTGTCGATCGGTATTATGAGTGATGGCTAATATAGCTACCTCTCCAAGAACAAATATATATAATCGCCTGATATGTCAGTCTTGTCCAAGGTACCTAACCTTCGAACGAACCGTAAACATAACCATAAACCTATTTTTTCACATCAGGCCAACCATAAAAGGGCACTTGTGCGTGGAGGGGAAGCATGTAGCTCCCTCCGATAGTTTGACTTCTGTTATGGATATCAGACAAATACTGGGCATATAAATGCTAAAACTGATTTTGAATCGGTGCATTTATTTAAGTGCAACATTAGCTAACGGCAAATATGTTTTGTGAACAAACAATAGTATTTATTTTTAGTTGTATAATTATATATTTATTTATCTATTTTTATCCAGAATGTTTAGCTGTTCAACACTTGTCCTAATCGTATGCTTTATAATTGCATTTACTCGTAATTTTACTATGTATAGTTTTATATATAATGTATATACTAGGATTTTGCTTGCTAAGTTAATTTTCTTCTAATATTTATTTCTCTTAAATGCGTTTTATGTTTCTTAGATATTTATTTATTTTGTAAACACCCGTGAACGGGGCATTAGTCCCGGATTTGATTGTGTATAAATAAAGTTTATTATTATTATTTATTTAATATAAATCAGTATTGCAAGGAGTCTAACGCCAGACCCACGGAAATGCTTCTACGCTTACATATAGGGGTCAAATTCGGCAAATCAAAAGAGGAAACTAATAATTATGCTAGCATTTTATGCCTTTATGGTAGTAACAGGCATAGTTTTAAAACAGCAATTTTCTCATGTCATATGTGGACAATTAAATAATAATAATAATAATAATGTACGTATATCAAACCTTCCAGTTGATCCAGCCGACATTTTGGGGCACCTTCTAAACACACCTGAGATGTTTCGCGTCGCGTCGTATTCAACAGTTTCAATATTATGAGTAAAATGAGCACGTAACTACCACCGATACATATAAATAAGTTATCAAGTGAAAGCCTGATATACTTATTTATGCTTATTCTGTAAGAATGCTTGAGTTATTTCTAACGACATAATAATACTTATATAGCGCCCGATTAATTGAAATTGCTTTCGGGCGCTTTGCATACATAAACACATATAATTATTATAGTATTTTAAATAAAAAATAAATATCCTGACCTACAAAGCTGTGTGTGACCTTACCCAAATTCAGCTCGAGAAGACGTTAACAAAAAGACAAATTTTCTCGGCTCCATTGGGTCAGACCAACATGAATAGTTCCAAATGATAGCGGAATATGACTGCTTTTTACACATGTATCATTTGGATCAGTAGATGAATCCATGTTTTTGCCACATAAACGGAAAAACGTTGATTAGTCTTCTCGTGCGCACTTTGGGTATGGTCACACACAGCTTTAATTAAAGATAAGATATACACCCACAGTATGCGAGGATTTTCAACATATGTAAAAAATTATTTTTAAAAAAAATACGATTATAGGTGCACATTATCAAACTGTTATACATGCCACCAAAACATATAATAAATGAAGTTTTGAAAATGTGCAATCGATTACAAAGAAGCTAGCGTAAGAATGCATAAATGAGTACACGTACATGCAAAATAAAAATAAATACAGTTGCAGGCATGAACACACACACGCATACACGCACACACATACACACACACACCCACGCACACATACATATACACCTTTGAGATTGACGTTATTGTTGAATAAAAGAACCTACGTTATTTTTACGTAAATGGGGTGGCTCTTATGATAGCGACATTTTGTCTTAATAGGAGTCACCGACCCCGTCTGATATATATATATATATATATATAGACAGTATGTTATCAAATAAAAGTTTTTTTTTTATTCCTGCAAATTACTGAATTACATACTTATGTATCATGCGTAGAATATATATTTGTGTTTGTATATGCTTTATTGTTTTTCTACAATCAAGTATGAAAAACAATTTGTACTTTTTATATACATGGGGTAAATAAACTTCTTCGTTCTTCGTTCTTCGTTCGTTCTCGTGCGCATTTTGGGTATGTTCACACACAGCTTCTCGTGCGCACTTTGGGTATGGTCACACACAGCTTCTCGTGCACACTTTGGGTATGGCCACACACAGCTTCTCGTGCACACTTTGGGTATGGTCACACACAGCTTCTCGTGCACACTTTGGGTATGGCCACACACAGCTTCTCGTGCACACTTTGGGTATGGTCACACACAGCTTCTCGTGCACACTTTGGGTATGGTCACACACAGCTTCTCGTGCACACTTTGGGTATGGCCACACACAGCTTCTCGTGCACACTTTGGGTATGGCCACACACAGCTTCGTAGGTCATGAATATTATGTCATTACAAATAACTCAAGCAATCCTGCATAATAAGCTTATATCACGCTTTCATTTGATACCTCACTAATGTGTATCGGTGGTAGTTACGCGCTCATTTTACTCATAATATTGAAACTGTTGAATACGACGTGACGCGACGCGACGCGACGCAAAACATCTTAGGTGTGATTTGACGGTGCCCTATTTCCGATACAAATTCTGAGAAATATCCCAAGTAGAATTTTGTAAGAAGCAGATATTCAGATTCTACAGTAATTTTTACCCCAGAACCACCCTGAGGTATTTTGATAAATAAAACGTAAATAAACCTACCTGGCTCTTGGACTAATGTTAATGTCGTCCAAACTGACATGGATCAAGAATCGCCTACCATTCACTATGGTGTCGCACTCTGGCGGATTAAGTGTCGACATTCTGTGTAACAAAAACACAGTAGAATTTGATACTTGGCAAATAAATTAGTGTCATATATAACGCAGCAACATTGAGCATTCGCTGTGATGATGACAAACGATGCCAATGTTAGTATCTATTCTTTTAAATATTACTTACTAATTGAGTTTTTGATTATTTAGTGTGCTTCATTCATTATGCTGCGATAACGATACACTAATATCACTAATAGCATTAGTTGAAGCGCAACAATATCACCAACACCAGCATCACTAATATAACGACAACAACGACAACAACAACAACACCAGCATCACTAAAATAACGACAACAACAACACCAGCATCACTAAAATAACGACAACAACACCAGCATCACTAAAATAACGACAATAACAACAACTGTAGTATGCCTGTAGATATTTGCATGTGTTAAGAATTCGAGCTTGTGCACGCATATGTTTGACTATATTGAATCCGTTATAATCTCAGTAACTGGTGTAGCCAATGACTTAGACATATCAACATGCATTGCAGCTAGTAGTTAAAAGTGTCATCTATATTTTTATTTGTGAAACATTACAAACTGTACCAGTTACAACAACTGAGCCATTAAGTAATACTACAGTAAATTTGCCGCGTCAGTGTTAAATTAACTGCACCGTTGGCCTACGTTTTGTTGTAGATTTCATAAAAAATGATGATGGCACACTGACGATGAGGTTGACAAGGTTGTATCACGCCGATGTTAATACATAGAATAGCAATTTGACTGATTGTGAACGTGTGACGTCACATTCTGAACGCGTGACGTCACAGTGGCAGCGACGTCACAACAACAATTGTACGACCGACTTCATATAAATACTAATAATATCCGTCGTAAAATATTGCATGGTATGTTTTGTATAGTGGATGTCAATTAAACCTACATACTGTTTTCGGGAATTGTACGTATTCTGGTAATCAAACAGATGCACAGAACTGGGAGAAATGTAATTATTTTATCTAACCCCACAGTACATGTATACTTTCTAGCCCGTAGCGTGTTTGGCTTTACGTTGGAGGTTTCCACAGTCCTCCAGTGGCACACAATTTGAGGCTCTAAACAAAAACTTCAATATACACTTCACTGAGCGGAACTGTTTTCGTCGACGCAGAACTCTTGTCTCTACAGGAGGGGGGCGTACGCTGACATCCGTCCGACCCGCGCTCCAATATCAAGACGAAGCCCTCGGGAAACCCAATTTAATAATTACCCGTTCGACCCTTCTCTCGAGCTACTGAGCGGTATTGTATAAAAAAATAACAAAAGAACAATAACTACGTCTACTTCCCAAACACGTCCAACCGTGTCCCAGACAATGTCAGTGCTGTTGGAGTTAACTATGGGCTTCCTTGTGTGAGGAATAGCAATAGTGTCTACATAGGTCTACTCATCAAACGTGGTGATGTTGGTTGTGGAAAGGAGAGGGCAGGAGGAAGGGTACGGGTGAGTTTCTTATCTGAAAAATGCCATGAAATCTTTCTCACCTGTTTAATTTTGGACTGGGGCGTAAGACATATGTAGAGGGCGATTGAGCTCTTTTGTAATGGGACAAGGATGGAACGCGTGATGTCAACGATCATCGATTGATCATTGTTATCGTAATAATATTTAACCAGTGCATGTACAATGAGCAGCGTGTGGCTGAAATGAAGCACACTGGAATTTCTCGGCGGCGATATTATTAGCTGAGCGTATCGTCAGAGTTTCCCAACCCGATCTGTCCGTGGGTACTGAAACTTGTGTAATTAGCAGGAATGGGGAAAGGGATGCTTTCCATGATTTGAATAAAAATACTTTATTTTGTTTGACAATGGCCGGGTCAACACCGTGACTTGTTTTCCTACACCGCTGTGTTTTCAAATGCAAACATAAATGACAACTGTTGGCGTCGCATTTACGTATTCCTGAACATATGATCACGGTACTCTAATGTGCTTAATAATATGCTTAATATACAAGCTTAATATGCAAGCACGCATAACCATAAACCCCTAATTGGTGTGCGGGTTCTGTTGTCTCATCCGTTGTCTTATCCATTATCTCGTTATCTCGTCCTTTGTCTCATTCATTATATTGTCCGTTGTCACATCCATTGTCTTATCCATTTTCTCAGCCGTTGTCTTATCCGTTGTCTAAGCCGTAGTCTCGTCCGTTGTCTGAGCCATTGTCTCGTCCGATGTGTCATCCATTGTCTCATATGTTGTTTAAAAAACGTTGTGGCTTCACTTGTCGTGTATCAGTGCATAAATTACATAATTTATCATGGACATGCACCCATCAACATACATCCTTTGTCTTCTCTGCACTAGACACCATTAAATACAAATCAGCTCAATTAGTCCTGAATAAGAACACATACTGCAAGAAATCAGGATTCAATGCGTTTACTGTCACTGTATTAAAAACGGAACATTTTCCTTCAGCAATACATCGAAATGTCAATAATAACATTGGTAATACACGTACAATTTGTAAAATAAATTTCAGTCAGCAATAAAATTAGTAAGAACACTCAGCACATATAGGACAGTTGTGGATGGAAATACACCATATATCAATTGCTGTGTAATATGTCTGCCTGTGAATCAGTAGCCGCGAACTTAGCTCCGAAGATCGCTACGATGTTTCGACTGGAATGATGTCTTTGCAAATACAAACAACTCAATAGTTAGTCGCTTGGTGGCGGCATCTCTATGGCCATTTGCCACATGCGTGAAAACTATCCACAGCAGCTGGTCACACGGTGGAGCCACGTGTATTCTGTACCTGACTCTTGTACGGGACTTAAAAATGGCGGATGTTCTCACACTTCTCCGTGTTGCAGTTCGTTATAATGCGCCGTTCGTTCGACTCAGCAAGTTTACATGTCTCACCGCACTCATTCTCTCGATACAAGTCCTGCCCATCGCAGTCTTCTACTAACGGCTTTCATATTCAGGAAAATTATAACAGCAACAAACAAATACTACATACTGTACTATCAGAGCGTGAAACATGAAGCAGACGTGTTATTGTGAGAGGCCAAATACATTCAATGGGTCTGCTAAAGCGTTTGTCATCAGTATGAGACACTCTTTGTGCGAGGCAATTTGTGAGGTTGAATCAACAATTGTTTGTAGTGATACTGACATATGTGTGTCAGCTGTTCACCGAGTACAATTTATGATGACAAAAAACAAGGAACACACGTTAACACAGTCGTTTATAGTACGCGTGGGATCATTCTAGATGAATGTCCAGTGCACTAATTGAGAGTTCATGAACCTTAGATTTCGATGTTCATCAACAACAGCTTGGGCTTGTGTTCAGTTTTCAGTGCGCAGTTTTCAGCCGTGTCTCATCGTCGAAGTCCCCTCAGGTTCACAGTAATCTGTAAACCAAAGTTTATTCAATATCACATCAGTCGTATGATATCCACTACACTCTCGCTACACGGAACATGTTTGAGAAACTGCTCCATACAACCTTGGCAATATACAACACTACAGAACGGGATTACGAAGTTGTTCTTTCTAAGTGGGCCTTCCTTATATCTGAGAAAAATGTAAACATACATTTATTGCTCACTGATTTTATATATATAAAACAATGTTTTCTTAATACCATTTCAGTTATGATATACTTTGGACTATCGCTACAAAGATCAATATGGTATTTTGTAAACTGGTTCATGTATATTCAGTGTTTCTTATATTCGTGGGAACATACAACTGTCAAGTATTGCTACTGTAATTGACAAAACAATGAACCATAGTGAGTGGTTAGATCAGTAGATATCAATTGCTGCTACTAAGAGCCTGACCCTCATGACGGGAACTCGGAGAAAGAAAATATTTTTTCAAACCATATTAATTTGTTACTAACTTGTGCCCCTTGTTAACTGTCCTATATTTTTCTTGGTGTCCTCTGTCTATTATTACTAAATGCTTCACTGTACATTTCACGGACAGCCACAAGGCGTAGCGTGACGTCATCACTCACGTCAGACATAGCAACTCCGACGACTTTTGATACTTTGTGATACATTGCACAGCCGCCCGTATGTCTGACGTGAACTATGGTGAAGGTCGCTCGGACGCTGTTGTTTATCACTCGCGTCTAATAAAGTCGACATTTGGGGACACTGTGTGGTCGTTGACGAGTTGAACAAAGTTATGAGTGTTATTTGACAGTTGTGTGGTTGGTGTGTGACGTGGACGGCGAATGTAGTGTAGAGAAGTCACTTACCTCAAGAACCCTCCCGGGGAATTCGGCCTGGAGTCGATGGCTGCACGACGACGGGGGTGACCGAGACAACAACAGCCTGGAAGAGAGAGGAGACGTGAACACAACACACGACACTCACACAGCTCTGTACGCACTGTCAACACACTAACACGTGCAATGATTAAATACGTCAACTTACACATGTATCTTCAGCTCTGGTCGCCTTCTCAAAATGTCCCTGAGTGTCGTCACACTGTCGTCTGTGAGGTTGTTGCCGTCAATCCTGTATAGAAGGAGACAAGAGTAAACACATTCATTCACCTCGCTAAATACACAAACTAAACAACGTATGTCTACACATACATTAACCCACCTACAATAGCAGTAAATCACTAGGGTGGGGTAGATGTGGTGGTAAATAAATAAATATTTACTCTGTTTTCAATCAATTGTAATCAACACAATTAACTATGATATGTGACGTTGACACGACGCGCTCGGCACATATTTTTTTGTCAAAAGTAAATTTTTATTGTGCAGCAAATTGTTTATATAATATTGATGCATAATGTGGTAAAAAAAGTTGGTGTATTTTACTCAGTTTGATTAAAAAGGTAAAGGTTAGGGAATGTGATAATAATTATATAAGTGATGTATACAATATTTTTTTATTTTAGTAATTGTCCAAAAAAAAAAACAAGTCCAATAAATTAACACGTAAAACCACATAGGAAATGAAGTCATCATTAGTGTGACGGGGTAAATGTGAAATGATGTTGGGTGAATTTGGAAATGTCTCCTTACCCGAGCCTGGTCAAATTTGGACAGCCTCGGGTGAGGCCGTCCAATATGTGTCCTAGACCGTTGTCCGACAGTTGACACCGGCCGAGGCTGTAACGCAAACAACGAGTTGTTTTATCTCACCAACATGGCAACAACACACATCTGTCATCTCACAAACTCACTTCTCTCAACTCTCCCACGACGACATGTGTACATTAACACAACAACAACTACTACTACTACTACTACTACTACTACTACTACACTGCTAACACATGTTGTAATAAATAATTAAACTTACTTTATTCCACATAGTTCTGTCATTGACGCGACGACTGTTCCCAGCCTCCGCGCCGCGTCGTCGTCACGAAATGTGGCGGCGTTGAGGCTCAAGCTGTGGATGAAATATATTCCTTGGTTAAACACCAAAAACACAAACAAAAAGTTGGCATTGTGACCACAATAGTTGGAAAATTTATTTGTGATCTTCATAATCTGAGTTGGCGTCGCGACGGAGCAGTTCTGATGTTAAACGGTGAGCGAGTGGCTTGGGGGTTGCAGTTGCACACAGAACGTAAACAGACAGAACGACGCGAGCGCACGTGATTTTGAGCAGACTACATCTGACTTGACGCTATCGACACAGTGCTACCACCTGGAGACAACTGTAGAAAGAACGTGGTTCAAGATACATTCGCCTACTGTCACTGGTGTTGCATAGCCTGAATGTTTAGCACTATTTACTCCTAGCATAGATTAAAGACAATGCGGTTTCATTTATGACTATATCAGTTATAAATTAATAAATGTTTCCGAAAATGAATACCCTGTGAGAGAACCCTCGGACACATATAGTTCGATTTCACACTAATTAAACTAATTAAACGAACTTATGATAAATATTTCGTCAAAATCAGTCATTATTTTGGGTAAAACAAAATACGTTAATTGCCTAAGTGGTTCTAAAATGTGCCACAAACCATAAAATAACAATAAAGACAACACAACATTTCTTAAATAAGAAAAATATACTAGAATTATTGTAATCATTTTTTTAATATTGTGTATTTGATTGATTGGTTGTTTATTTCCAAGTGAAAAATGCATACAAAGAGAACTACACGCAATATACAATACATAAACAAATACACATGAAAATGGGGGAAGATAGAAGTGTTGTATTTATTAATCACTTCCCCTAACACGACCATAACTTGTACAAGTATATTAAACACAACATTGGTAACAACATGGAAATATATTTTTAGAAAGCAATCTCATTCAATTTGTTTTAGTTACATGTATATATATATATATACATATATATACATACCTTTATGTATATATACATACATACACTTACATATACATACATATACACACATACATACATATACGTATATTCAACACTTTCGTTTTACTTGTGTGCATGGCAATTATTAATAAACAAGTGGTTAAGTCTTATTTTTAGTATTTTAAATAGTTTTTGGACATTTAGGATTTTTACATCAACGATCTCTCACAAATGTAGGCGAAGGCCCGTTGTGGCTAATTCCAGTTATAGCTACTTTCCTTTTTAGGTGGCAATAGTTGTGTCCATTACAGCTAAAGAATACGGGTTCAATTCATTAAGCATGAAAACAAGCCCCGTAATAACGAAGAATAGGGGAGACCGGGGCACCATGCACGGTGGGGCACCATACTCATCGGGAGCTATTTGTTCATTTTATGTTAATTTAAAATGATGCTAGAAGGTTTTAATCTGCTATATACCGCGCTTGTTACCTGTGAGTATGAGAGAGCTGGGATCATGTTGCCTAAAGTTATCCCATTTAACAGTTTTGGAGCAGCAAAACTAATCCGACTAGTTGATCGTGTAGTTGATATTGCAGGTTTGCTTTGGTAGCTATGTCACTTCATGTTACTTGTATTTAATTGTTAGATTATCTGACACTGTACTGTGTGTGATAAAAAGTAGTGGAAGCTATATATAAAGTACAGTGTACTCATTCAGACGTCATCGGTGGATGGGGCACCACGCTCCTTTCTTGCTTGGGGCACCATGCCCAATGTACATTGTGCCTCAATTGCTATGTCCACGGAAAATCAAAATTTATTTAAACAAAATGCACTAAAATTGTATCTAGTATATATATATAATCACTGCATGCATGTTAGAATGCGTATACCTTTATTACAATACTTGACACAAATATTCCCAGGGGTTTTAATTTTCTGCTTAATGTATTTAACAA